>JAZDUA010000003.1:11285000-11730000 GCA_038098605.1 Gryllus longicercus | reverse complement strand
CTCCAATGCATCTGCCCACGTACCCTTCATCCACATACACGAGTGATTTCACCAGCCCCACCATTACGACGGGGAGATGAAGCTCGGCAGTCACCAAGTAAATCCGTCTCCACCGCCCCTCTACACCTTTTGGTCTTCCCTCGCCATCTCAGTCATCCGACATTCCCCACACACCTGTCATCTCATGGTGACAATAACCTCTCGCGTCGGCCATGTGCGCGCCACCCCACGCTCACCACTACTTTGCCTCCGTCGGGAGTGCCGCTGATCCCGTCGTCATCGCAACCTCCACTTCCCCCGCTTCCGCTTCCCATGGTGCCCCCACCGTCTCTTCTGTCTCCTCGGCCCTTCCCACCACAGCTACCCCCCACGCCGTCCCAGTCCCACACTTCGCCCAAGTCGCTCACGCCGTCCAAGTCTCATCCTTCACCACAGGCGCTTCAGTTCCACTCAAGCGGTCTCCTCGCCACAGCGTCCACTGTGTTTCTGCCTCCCCGTTCCCGCCTGCCCTTTCGCCCTTCGCCCACCGTCCACGTCTACCACAGCCCTCCTCAGACGCTCACTTCACGTCAGCTGCCTCAGTTGCACTCACGTAGTCACTACGCCTCCGCTCCCATCCTCGCGGCGATCGCGTCCACCCCTCTCCCTTCGGCGGCCGCGTGTTCTTTCCCGTGTTGATTGACCGTGCCTAATGATCGCGCTGGTCACGTGTTTTGGCATGCGGGGGCTGTCGGCCCTTTCCCCCTCGCCCTTCCGCTCCCCTCAATCTTTTATTTCCGCGCCGCGGGCACGGCCCCACGGCCGCCGCCCTTCGCCCGCGCTGGCCCTTCATCACCCGCGGAGCGGCCGAGAGGAAAGGACTCTGCTTGCCCTACCCGCCTTGTCGAGACCTCTACTAAAGCAAAGAATTTAAATACGTAGAAAGAAACATGCTCACGGAGATTTTGCGACAATGAGGCATCGGAAACTTTACTGTACCGAATATCTTTCTAAAAAAAGATTTACGACTTTTGTTGACCTCTATTTCTCCCTACATGCTTGACCGAAACCTCTATCTCCGTCTCTCCTCTCTCTCTCTCTCTATCTCTCTCTCTATCTCTCTCTCTCTATCTCTCTCTCTCTATCTCTCTCTCTATCTCTCTCTCTCTATCTCTATCTCTCTCTCTATCTCTATCTCTCTCTCTATCTCTATCTCTCTCTCTATCTCTCTCTCTATCTCTCTCTCTCTATCTCAATCTCTCTCTCTATCTCAATCTCTCTCTCTATCTCAATCTCTCTCTCTATCTCAATCTCTCTCTCTATCTCAATCTCTCTCTCTATCTCAATCTCTCTCTCTATCTCAATCTCTCTCTCTATCTCAATCTCTCTCTCTATCTCAATCTCTCTCTCTATCTCAATCTCTCTCTCTATCTCAATCTCTCTCTCTATCTCAATCTCTCTCTCTATCTCAATCTCTCTCTATATCTCAATCTCTCTCTATATCTCAATCTCTCTCTATATCTCAATCTCTCTCTATATCTCAATCTCTCTCTATATCTCAATCTCTCTCTATATCTCAATCTCTCTCTATCTTTCTCTATCTCTATCTCTCTCTATCTCTATCTCTCTCTATCTCTATCTCTCTCTATCTCTCTCTATCTCTATCTCTATCTCTCTCTATCTCTATCTCTCTCTATCTCTATCTCTCTCTATCTCTATCTCTCTCTATTTCTCTCTCTCTATTTCTCTCTCTCTATCTCTCTCTATATCTCTCTCTCTATCTCTATCTCTCTCTATATCTCAATCTCTCTCTATATCTCAATCTCTCTCTATATCTCAATCTCTCTCTATATCTCAATCTCTCTCTATATCTCAATCTCTCTCTATATCTCAATCTCTCTCTATCTCTCTCTATCTCTCTATCTCTCTCTATCTCTCTATCTCTCTCCATCTCTCTATCTCTCTCTATCTCTATCTCTCTCTATCTCTATCTCTCTATCTATCTGTCTGTCTCTTCCTATTTTTTCTACTCTGCATCTTCTTCCTTCTGTAGTTGATTTTATGACGTTAAATAGAATAGTGTGTGAATTTGTCAATGTTGTTTGTATAACCTTACCGAAATGAAATAAAATCAGGAAAAAAATGCAATTGCTTCTAACTCATGCGTACATTTTTGTGCTTAGAAATCTATTAGAAATGCATATAAAAGGATTTCGTACATCTCTAGGGTGTTTAATGAGCAATCAACACAGTCTATTCTCTCCTACATTCCGAAACCTTTTGAAAATTATAAGAAAGTTGATTATATGTCGGTTTGACTCTATTACAAATTGTGGATAAAAGAATAAAAGATAGGTTAAACTGGCACTTTTTCAATAACTGATTCTTGGCTCTGCAAGAGAAGCAAAGAGAAAAAGAACTGTGAGCTCGTGGCCTAACGTAGCTTCGGGCATTGCGACCTACACGCAACACCCTTAGTCACTCGTCATCTTTCGCTCTCTTTGGCATGCATGTTCTCCCATCACGCCTAATGTCTCTCGGCAACCCCCACCCCCTCCCCGGTTGAGTGCGCATGTTCCGTGCCCGTGCGCGTTCGCCGTCCAGCCCCGCGTCGAGGCACATCGCTCCGCGTCGCCGAACTCTCAAAGCGCCGCGCCCCACCCGACCCCACCCACCTCGCGCCCCCGCCCTCTCCGCAGCGCTCTAGCCGAGTGGCCCGGAGCGCAGCGATCGGCACGTGGTCTTGCTTCGTCTAGGAGCCACACCCCTGATAATCCAGGTGAAAATAGCGGGGAAGACAGACCAAACTGGGATCTTCCATTTTGCCTTCCTCTCATGCCACGATAGTTACCATCTACCTCCCGTGTCCATCCATTACTCTTCTCTCTCTGCGGATGTATAATACTTCCTTCTTTCTTGCTTGTAATTCGACATTTCTTCGACATTCAATTCTTGCAGAACCTCTTATTGTCTCTCTTTATACACGTACACAACCACTGTTTCTCAAACGCCTCGTTCTCAAACGCCTCGTTCTCAAACGCCTCGTTCTCAAACGCCTCGTTCTCAAACGCCTCGTTCTCAAACGCCTCGTTCTCAAACGCCTCGTTCTCAAACGCCTCGTTCTCAAACGCCTCGTTCTCAAACGCCTCGTTCTCAAACGCCTCGTTCTCAAACGCCTCGTTCTCAAACGCCTCGTTCTCAAACGCCTCGTTCTCAAACGCCTCGTTCTCAAACGCCTCGTTCTCAAACGCCTCGTTCTCATACGCCTCGTTCTCAAACGCCTAGCTTCGCTCTGAGCCGCATGGCTGCCTCATCTTGTTCTTAACCGTCTCGCCTCGTTCTCCACCGTATGCGTTCCAAAAGTATTCGCGTCAACCGTCCCCAGAGCCGCAACCATCGCCCCTGCGTCCATCGCCGCCTCCGCCGCCCACGTCGCCACCCCAAGCGGCGCCCCAGCGCGACGCCGCCGCCGTCGCCGCCCGCCCCCACCCGCGCCGTCGCCGCCCGGCGATGCGTGGTAATGACCGGCGGCCCCCGCCCGCATCAGTCACCCGGCGCGGCGACGGCGACGGGCGCTGTTTCCGGCGGCGGTCCAGCCGAGCGTGCCCCACCCCGCCCCGCCCCGCCCTTCCCTTCCCCGCCCCGCCGCCTGCGCCGCCCGCCGCGACAACACGACCAAATGTCTTGTAAGACACGTCACACGCACGGACGGGGACTGGGGCGCCCCAAAATAGGCTGTAATTTGGTGGAAACGTAGCGAACCATGTAACATAACCAACCCGTATCAGTGTTAAATGGTTAGGAAAATTTCCACTAATAAATTTTGTACACACACATACATATCCGTAACGAAGACGTGACGTAGAGTCGCCGCGCGCGAGGGGGGAGGAGTGAGGGGCGTTGGGCGAAGGGCGGGCGGCTCCGCTCTCTTGGCGCCTGGAGCCCTTCCGGCCCAGCGTCCTCCGGGCCGCGATCAAACGCGGTCGCCGCGGTCGCCGCGGCCGCTCCAGCTGCCTACCCCCCCCCCCCCCCCCCGCGCCCCACGCTCCTTCGGACAAACATGTTCCGGAATGTAAGTGGTCGAACTCAGTACCTACTGAGCTGTCTGGGAAACGCCATGTCCTAGGCACAGAAAGGAACGTTGCTGCCGTTACATTGCAACCTTCCTCAGGGCGAAATGCCGAAACAAGCTTAGACGCATTTCGCTCTGAGGAAGACCGCAGTATGACAGCCGAAACGTTAGCATCGGTGCTTAGAATGCGGCGTCTCCCGGACAGCCAAGTAGATATAAGGTACAGAATGTTCCTATTTGTTAATAATTTAACTTTGTTAGAAACTTAGTACATCTCAAATTCCATTTTTGTTATTTCATACGCGTTGTTTCTTGAGGTTGAAAATATGTTAATAAAATACTATAACTTCTGTAAATTCGTTAGTATGCGCTGGTCTTCAGGTCTTGAGGGTAATCCGCTGTTGGCCGAACCGGCAATATTTGTATTAGACAAAAATAAACAAAAAAATGTGTGTTTTCTATTCAATGTTTCTTAATGCTCGATACATAACTTCTTCAGAACTACGAACAATATAATAATTTACATCTGTTCAAGAAGTTAAAGAGAGAGCTTAACAAAAGTTATGCTAAAACACATAAAAAGTGATAAAATACTCGCAAATATATCGAAAGGTCGTTCACTGATATTAATAATCAATAGTGCTATAGTCTTGAATTAATCATACAATATTTATGATTTATAATTTATTTAACCCTGTCTTAATAATAACAACAACAACAACCACAGGGGCTACAACAGCACATACTTTCTCGTAATAATTCTAACTCCTCCGCAATATTACACTACTACATGAATCTGCAAAAAGTATTTCAACCAGCAACATTTTTACGCACCGAGACTCGAACTCAGGTCCTCCGAGTTAACTCGCTGGGCGTCTTACCTCTACGCCATTGAAACGGTACTACGCGTCAACTTGGGTCGTGGAAAAATTTAAAGAGAAACCTAATGGAAAAATTTAATGAAAAAATTAGAGTTTTTTTTTCATACATTTTAAACACAAATTACACGAAAACTTCTCCTTTTTTTTCAAACACATATACATGACCTTTTTTTAAAGAGCTTAATTTTTTAGAAAACACTTTGTCTACGGCAAAAATCTTCAATTTGGTTCTTTTGAAATGTTAACTTTTTGCAATTTTTGAAAACACGGAGAGTTCGCCGAAAATGGGAGTCACACCAAACGTTTTCGTCCTTTGATACATACGAGGAGAACATTAAAAAAATTGATGCCATTTTAGAGAATAAATTGAATACAAAATTTAAAAATATCCTATATTTCGCGCCTCATATTTTCGAAAAATTGTACATGACCTTATTTCAATATATGTTTTTAAAGAACAGATTTAATTAACGAAAAACATTAACTGCAATATTGTAGTTGTAGGAAGATACGGAAACGTTATTGCACTTTTGTCATTTTGAAAAACCTGGAATTTCAAAGAAAATGAGACCTACATCATTCTTTTAAGCATTCTTTACGCTATCCGAGAACAAAGCTTAATACAAATATTTGGTGACATTTTTGAGAAAATTTTGAAAATGTTAAGACTACATGTAGAGTACCCTCAAAAATCAAAATATCCGTTTGAAGCTCCAGATGGCACGAGTTCGTTCAGATCGATCGGGTATTATCAATTTTGCAGAAAATCGACTGACCGGTTTCCAGAAAATCACTAACGTTTATCATTGACGGGCAAACAAAAGGATAGACAAACGTTTTGTTGTCAATCGATTTTTCTGTATCAAGGACCCACAGGAGTATGGCTACACTACGTGTTCGAGGAAGTAATTTACCATACATAGGAACAGGATTTATCCACTTTTTCGTTACCACGGCCCAACAGTGAGAGTTTTTCTGCCTGAAATTCGCCGTTTTCCGTCGCACGATTATAAAATTTTCTCTTCTTATGAAGTATGTGTGAGAAAGTAAAACTTAGTAGTATTTTTAGTCAGAACTATTAACACTGCTCCGTCTTTAGCTCTCGTTGTCTTGAAGTGAAGTCAGCATGAGGCGAAAACAGGAAAAACCGGTATACTTAAATGTGGCGAAGCGAAATCAAAGAATTGCAAAAGTAGGTCGTAACTACAACCATCTCCAGCCGCTAATTGACCGGTTCCAATAAATTAGACCGCCGAAGCGAACAAATCTAATCTCTAGAACTGATAACACTAGGGAACTAAAATCATTTTTTCATACCTCCATTATGAAAATAGGTGACTTCAAAAGGAAACGATAACGCTAATTTTGAAAATCATCATAAAAAGTTTTTATCATGCAAGGTTCTAAAGATATAAACATATTTAGTATTTGAAATAAACAAATTGGACGTCCGTCTGTTGTCTACACCAGTGCCTAAACTATGCGTAGGATTTTTCCAAACAGAATAATCTCCGGCCGAAATGCTGGTGGTACTGATGCCTAGGGTTGCCTCAATCTCCGAGTATGTCGTATGACGATCTTGCATTACCAGTTTTTGCACCTAATCAATGTTCTCAGGTGCAACAACTGTCTTTGGACGATTTTCATGAAGTTCGAGCGAACAGCGACCACGATTAAAATCGTTGTACTAGAGTTTCACTCTGGCAAAGGATGGGGCTTCGTCACCAAATGTGGACGTAAGTTGGCCGATGCACTCTCGTCTTGATAATCCACATCGAAAATCGTGATCAATAATTCTGAGAAAACTTTGACCTGTTAATTTCATTTCTTCGCTGATATACAATTTTCAAGTTTCCTTAAACAAATTAAATAACGCTCTTTTTAAGAAAAAGTCTGAGGTACGGTATGGTCAATATTGTCAAACTTTCCTATGGAAACGTCAAATGGCGGCGCGGCTAAAAACAATCAGTGTTGCCAAGGCTCAAAATAGTAGCCTTAGTATTACTTTACTTTTAAGTAGAGTATGTCACATTTATTTGTTTCAATTCTATTTATGAATCGTAAGTTAAAAATATAATTCTCAATTTGAAAGTTAATTATATCACGGATAGTCCAAAATTCTGACTATTCCATTTTAAAACTAATTTTTCAAAATTGATTATCCAGAATTTGAAAGCTAGAGCTTTTGTACTTACCACTTTGACCGCCACTGAGCATCGTGTATGATGCACTGTTAGTTTTTGTGATGTTTTGCAGAAAGATAATATTTATGTAATGTTTATAATTTATATAAACACTACCACATTTCCGGACCGGTGTCATTCGTTTGTTGAAAGGTGTATATATCTTAAAAACATGGTGCAATACGCTGCCACTAACATTAAAAGCAGCTTTTCGTTAGTACACTCAACACGTACGGTGTTGAACTCGCAGGTGCAAAACATACATTTGGCTATGCGGGTCGCAGGTAATGTGTGGGAAAGATTGCGAGCACGTGTGAACGATAGCCCTCATGAGGAAGTGTAGTGCTGCCGACATCAACTTAAAACGACTAAAATGGATGCCTACGTTTAGTACTTTGAATAAATTCACCAGTTTCCTTTAAGCGTAAATATAATGTACACTTCTGCGTAATCATTAGCACCTTTTTTGATTGTTGAGGTTGTTCGAGTAGAGCTTCACAAGTTAAAACTTCCGGGAAGGAACAAATAGAAACGAACTTCTAAACGCCAAACGTGCGCAGATTATCTCCTCCCCCATACGTCACATTCAGTTCCTACTGTTTTTTGACTAAATAAATCTAAAAATCGAAATATAAACAACGTCTTAGAATGCATGGCATTAAAGGTAGGCATTAACAAAACCGAAATATATAAGAATCGTTTACTATATAAACTGGATGTAAAATTCGTAATATTTCATAACTTCATATTGGACTTGCTAAATGCAAGTACTAATAATCCAAAAGGATAAATTGAAAATAGAGGTTACCACTGTATTACCACTATATCAATTTTCTAATACAAATAAAAATCAAAGACATCAGAAACAAGTGGAAATCGAATAGAAACAGTAGACAAGAAGACGTCTACCATACCACTTCTATAAAATTCCTAAAGGAAGAATCAAAATCGTATAACGTTAGTTTAAAATGATAAACATTAATTTTTAATATTATTTTTATGTATTTCCTTGAAATTACCAGGATAGAAAAGGACAAAACAAACGTTTCTCTCTTTCACTTCCCTATCCCTTCTCTCTTTTTCTTTCTCTCTTTCTGTCTGTCTGTCTCTGTCTCTCTCCCCCTCGCATATGCTGTGCGAGTAGTTGTGTGTATTTGTACGTATCTCTCCCTCCAGTTTGAAATAAAGTCATTGGTCCTGTTGTCAGGAACTAGGACCATGCTGACAACCTCATCAGCTATCCACCGCTTGGATGCTCCTACGTCACGGACCCTCCTCTCTCTTGCAGCGCCCCCACTCGTCCCGCACGCCCTCACACCCTGGTGCCCCTCCTGCTCTACTTAGCCTCATCTGCTCTGCGCGGCACTCCACGCTTCTTTGATCTGCGCGCAGGGACGACGGCGAAGGCGACGGCGGCCGCACGGGAGGGGCGACGAGGAAGGAGCACAAGGATTCGCCATGGGATCCAATGCTTTGGACGGAGCAGTAGGCCACTTTCTCATTTTCTCCAATCCGAATGCGTCTCGAGTCTACTCATTAACTTTTTTGTCTCTTTTTGTGACAATATTTATAACTTTCTGATTATCCGACGTTATTCGGGTACTTATTGTTCAGAAGTACCGAATATAACGAAAAAATGAGACAACAATTCTTTTTCGTAACACTGCAGTAATGATCTGAATGAAGAAAATGTTTCCTCAACGACAGCCCAACTTTGATCACACTCTTAAGTTTTTTCAAGGTAGATATTTTGCAGTGATTAAAAAAATGTATCTATATATGTTATAAAGAAAGGAAAATAGTCGTTCTTGGCATGTATTGAATTTATTCGAGTAAAAAGAATGTGATATATTTGGAAGATTGGGCTCAAAAAGATGGTAGAAAGAAATTATAAAACAATACGTTTGACGTATTCGAAAAGCGGAGTAAGAGAAAAAAGTTGTGATTTTTAATCTCATCAGTTTTTTAGTTATCGCAAGTTTCTACTGTTGATAAAATTGTATTTTAATGCCTTTTATTTTCGTAGCGCGTGAATTAAGATGAGTAAAATGAATTATTAATTTACACATTCTCTACTTTACCTTCCAAAATACCTTGGAGATATTCTACAGGAGACGTTCTACTACCTTTTAACAATATGCTTTTGTGGCCGATTACGGATACCAAGTGCATGTATTTGAAGGTCCCAAAATAGCGTTAAATAAATTTCGAACATACGTTTTGAAAGCGTTTCCACAATGTGTAGGAAATATACTTTCAATGACAATAATCTTTATCTTCAAATAATTGTTGGCGATACACATATGTTACTAGCAACACGTGGTTTCTCTAAATACAAGGTATTTTAGTGCATCCAAACATATATCATAAAATATTAGATGAAAAAAGAACAAACAAAAAAAAACTTCTTGGTATCCTTTACTTCTATTTACAGGTGTACTCGCCAAGCGGCAAGGAAAGCTTCCGCCTCGACCTGAACATGCCAACGAGACGCCTAGGCAGAAGCGCGACGCCAGCCTGGCGGCGCGAGAGGCAACGGCGACTGTGCGGGCGACAGACGTTGGCAGCCAGAGCCGACGCCGAGGCGACGCGACGGCGGCAGCGCCACGGGAGAGGTGAGGGGCGGCGGCGACGGCGGGGGCGACGCAGCGGGGGCGGCGGCGCGAGCGGCCGGACACAGCGGCGGTGTCGCGCGGGGGAGCCGAGGATGAGAGGGTAGGAAGCATTTAGGGTGTATTACCCGCGGCGGGGGGTCGCAAGATGTAGTTGTCTGGGGGGCGACGGCTGGCCGCGCAGCGCCGCGCCGCCCGGGGGGCCACAGCCGTAACTCGCGCGCAATTTGCCGCGGTATGTCAAGTGACGTCAAACTCGGCCGTCCGGGACCCCGCCCCCACCCCCACCCCCGCCCCCGCCGCGCCGCCCGCTTCCGCCGTTAGCGCGGGACCCGCCACCGCCGGAGCTGGGCGCGATCTGCCCTCGAGATTTATATCGCGGCGCTTTTTGTTCGTCGAATGCTGCGCTCGCCCGCCCGACCGCCGCGCGCTCACTGGCTCGGATGTAACTCGTTTTGCGAGATTGCAAAAAAGGCGCGGGCGGACGGCGGAGGTCGCTGCGAGCGCGGCGGAGTGAGGCGCCACCTCCGACGCCGCCCGCGCGCCGACGCCCCGCGCCCGACGCCACCGACGCCAGCCACGGACACCGGACGGGGCACAGCTGCGCTCGTGGAACACGTTGGGCCTCAAAAGAAACTGTTCATGAAGCGCTCTCTAAGCAACCAGCCAGAGGTGTATACCGCCAAGTATCTTGGAACATATGGCAGATTTTTAAATCTCGAATGCCGATATATATACATATATATATATATATATATATATATATATATATATATATATATATTAATTTAATTTTTTATTTAAATTTAGAAACGAGCAAAATATCTCTATTTTTATTGTGCGTCAATGAGGGAGAAAAGTGCTATTTTCCTGCCACTGTTCCCTTCTTTGATATACCAGAACACAATGCTTAGCTGTTAAACAAATAAATGAAGGATAATTGAATCACCGAATATGCCGAAGGCGCATAGAAACATCCATTCTAGATACCTACGAACGACATCAGAAAGAGGAACAAGAAAGCCATCGCGCATTGGGCACTTGCACTCGATATACGATAGAGTTGACCAACTTATTGTTCCTTGAGAAAGGCAAACAAGGTGCCGCACATCACATCAAAAAACCAAAAATGCGCTGCAAGAATGCAATATAGAGTAAAACGTCAAACGTTTTTTCCGTACCCATCCAAATAATAAATTACATATTTCTTATTCGAAAAGGAAATAGTATATAGTTCTTCATATGATATTCGCTCTTGCACTTCACAGGAAAACAGGTTCAATTAACCTACAGCTCTGAATACCGTCATATATTAAGAACGCTTAATTACTGATCCGATAGTTTCAGAAATAAAATACTAGTGCTCAAAAGCACGTATTATTCACATTATTTGTAACGGCTACGTACAAATTTACGTACGTAATTTAGCAAAGCTAGATGAACCCGCAAAAGTATTTCCAATAAGCAAAAATATGCGACCACATTGAGATTCTAACTCAGTTAATTAGATTTAGCAAGCAGTTAACATAATTTCTTAAAACATCTGCTTTGTCATAACACCTTTCTTGATTTTTTAAAAAGAAGGATAAACATTTATCAATTTTCAAAAAGCAGAGGTTTTAATGAAAATTGAACGGATTGGAGTAAAGACAATGAAGAAAAAGATTTCAGATTTGACGATAGTAGATGATCCAACTATACCTTTATAGTTGATAATGTTAAGCTTATTGTTATAAATGTATGTTTTGAAAACAAACGACATTGGGAACAAGTTTTCAGATTCGTACGAATGTAACAAAGCAACATTATGAAAGAGTTACATATGACATTTTTGTATAACAGCATTATAAGAGAATACAAGTAAATTTTTTGAAACTATATTATGACGTCATGTCTATTTGACAATTGTGCAAAAGAAGGTGATCGGCTATGCGGTTCACTGTCACCACCCCATGACGAGTTCGCTGCTATTTGGTGAATGTGATATGACCCAATTACTTGTGCTACAAACGGCCAATCTTAATCCGTGTCATAAAATGTTATTTTATGAACAATTTCTTGCAAAGAGAAAGGTACTTCGTAACACAGATAGATAAAAAGTCTTTAGTACATAATTTTTAAAAGTTGTCTCTATTACAGTCAAAATTATTTAGAAATTACTCATATTTTCCAAAAGTTTACTTAAAATTATTTATATATCTAATATAAAAGAACATATTTCATTGAGAAAAAATACCGTTGTCTATTTTGAAGTTGGTAGAAGACGACGAAAAACATGCAATTCTGCAATTATTAACAGACATTTTCTGCCGAAAAATTGCATTTTATCGCTGCAGCAGTAAATGCTCTCTAATCTGCGAAAGTAGTATTTGATAAAGTAAAAATTAAGTAATAACTACTCGGCTGGGAGGTGGTAGGGTTTTGAGTCACAACGGTGGCGGATTTTCACATTAACTGCAGAGCTAGATCGATTTCAGTCGCCCTCGGAAGGATAATTCTAACAGCAGGGAACTCTCATCGGTTGTTTTCTGTGATCAATACCACGCGATCAGAGTAGCAACTGCCCTAGCAAACAGGAGACGAACCGCGCGTAATCTATCCGTGTTCTTCCTTGTTTTCTCAGACCTTACATACACAAACACATATTCTACACTACCATACAGTCGGGAGATAAGTCAAGAGCTTCGAGCTTGTCCCCGCTGGAGGGGTGCTACGCTGGGGAAGATACCTGGAAGGGGAAATTACATCATCCGACATATAGGTCTGTGCCGGATCTCACCATCCAGTGAAGGAGGAACATCGCCACGCTATAGAATAAAATATGCACTACACTAGCAGAACTAATGCAGTTGGCATGCCCGCAATACTAGTCAATTAAGGAATCAATCCTAACGAATTTGTACTCATCACTAAGAACTGCAAGCGTAGATGACATTATTGATAATTCACTATCTTCCTGCATCGGGACGTATTGCCTGATTAGTTACAACATAGTATTGATTATATCGCAGGGGATCCATTTGTGTTCCGTATTAGAATGCATTCTACAAGAATGGGAAGAAATAGTGGTGAGAAAAATAATGCTAAAATAGGGAATTCATTAATTTTGTTACTACTGTGTTGGAAAGTGCGAACATGCAGCTTTTAATCTTTTGTATTTTAATATATATATATATATATATATATATATATATATATATATATATTTATATATATATATATATATATATATATATATATATATATATATATATATTCTAACACACCCACCTTGCACACAACTGGTACCTTCACAACAGCAGCGTGAACCGTGGAGGGGGTTGACAAGATATTTGCTCGTGAAGCGAGCTTTAAATCTAGGGAGCAGGATCTTCAGTGTACGAGAAAGGTTTGAACCCTTGACACAATAAAATCACACCAATTGTACATAAACGAGCGTATAATTTACCCAAAAACTTTGTGGCATAAGTTAATGACAAAAAAAAACAAGAATAGAATCACACTTTTACAAAAAAATGATCAAAAACACAAATAGAATCCTTTACAGCACATTAACAGAATGAACACATAATTTACTCCAAAACTGATTCTTTGAAATAATTACCCTTATCTACACTGGGAATTCCCTTGGAAAATTAATTATATCTAAATTTATGCTATCCTAATTACATTTGCACATGAAACAAAATTTCTATTTACAATCTCTTGCTTCAAAAAAAATATTACATGTAAAGAACAAAATGTGGGCAAGTGCACTACTCTCAATTTATAATTTAACTGTGATTGCTAATAGCAGAATAATAAATGTTCCAAATAGAATGTTTAAGGCAGGCAATAGCGCATCAAAAATCTCCCACTACAATGCTGCAAATTGTTGCCACCCGTGTCCTCAATTTCCTAACACTTTCCTGTACTAGTCTTTTCCCTGCCGACGTGAACTTGACCTACTTTCCGCAGTTCTAGCGTTACCTCGAAAACTGCCCGCTTCCTGGCCTTGGTGTCGTGCGCTGGCTTCTGCGTTGTACGAGACGGGATTCGCCTCTGCCGTCTACGCTGTCTTCTTGCGTCCTCTTCCGTTCTTCCTAGTCGGCCTCTTCTTCTCCTGTCTACTCGCGTCCTCTTCCGTCCTTCCGTCCTTCCGTTCTTCTTCTCCCTCGGCTGCTACCGGCGCCTCTGACTACGCCCACGTTGTGAAAAATGTCCCTTGCACTTCCCTGAATACTAGTGCAAGTTCCTCGCTCGTTACTACTTTTACTTCGTTAAACAAGAACTCTCAATGCTTTTCTCACAACGGGTAACTTTTTACTTCTCGTGTTGTTAATAAAAGAAACACTCTACTAAATCTTCACTATTTCGCGGACGACTAACTAGCACGTCTGTCCGACGCCGAAAACTCCTACCTAGCAGTCGCTGCGGCGGCAAATAATATCTAAGCTGACGTCGACGAGCGGTGATGAAATGCTGCTTACCCGACGAACGGCGACAATCAAAAGAGAGCTTCCGCTTGGGGGTTTGCCTATTTATGGTGCGATGCCTGGGGAAATTCTCAGTGGTGGGGCTTGCTTCTCCTCTCTCAACAAGGAAAAACGTTGCTTGCTAGTTCGTCTTTGATTAGTACGGGTAACGGATACCAGGCTGCGCGTTTAGGTACTCTGATTTACGCCTGCTCTCCTCGCTGCCTGTGGGTGTTCATACAGACGAAACGGTGGTGTTATGGGGTTGTATAATCCCATAACGCCACAATATATATATATATATATATATATATATATATATATATATATATATATATATATATATAATTTTAATATAATATAATATATTGGAAATAAAACAGTGTGAAAGTATGTATTCTTAACTTCGTTGCAAATAACATGTATGCCGAGTTCATAACATGGGCTAATGTGCTTGCTTCTCTATAAAGTGCTTGTTCCTCTCAAATACTGAACTAGCCATGAGACGGCCTGAGCACCCAAACTTCTGATCAATGTTTTGTGGAAAGCCTGTCCACCACGAGGCCCCGTGGACTGGGGCTTCCTGCGAGCTCGAGATGGCCAAGAAACGGCGCGGCGACGAGCAACGCGAACGAGGCATCAGGAGGGGCGAGGGCGGGAGGAGGGTGGGGGAGGGCGGCAGCGCGCGGCGGGGCGTCCCTGGGGGCGTGGCAGCAGGTGCGCGACCGGCGCGCGGCGCGAGCGCAGCTGATGCGCGTCTGGCGCTAACGGCGCGATAAACGCCCGCCCCTCCCCTCGCACGCACACCGACGCGGCTCCCAACGCCAAAGCAGCTCTACCGTCACCACCCCGTCACCGCCCGCATCCATCGTCTCCGTCACTTAGCCACCGCCACAGTCACTCAGCCACAGCTATCGTCATCGTCAGCGTTACTCAGCAACCGACAGCATCACTCAGGCACAGTCATCGTCATTCATCCACCGTCATCGGCACCCACTCACCGTCAACGCACTCGGCCACCGTCATCGTCACCGCCGCTATCGTCACCGTCATCATCGTTGCTGCATCCCTCTTTGTCTTCTCTAAATTAAATGATATGAGAGAAAGAAATTGTTAAAACATCTTGGAACAATTTAGGGTTTTCTCTAAGTAACTTAATGGAAGTGAACAATGTGAAAAATGAAGAAAAATGAAGTGTGAAGAATGATCTGACTGAAACCAACTGACCTGACTCAAACTTTCACAATTGCGGAGAGGTTTCACCTTTCGGTACTGAAAAAAATATTTTCGTTGCTTTATCAAAATGATTGTATTTTTATTTATCAATATTTCCCAGAGTAATTGCCTGGCAACTGCGCCGCAGAAGGTTTCCGTTATCTCTTTCCTTCTCAAGCTGAATATTTTTTCACGGTCATACCACAACTCAACTGACATTGAGTCATTTTTGTTGCGTGAACACTCGGCCACTGGGAACTTTATTTCGAGTTGGATCGTAACGTTCACTTCCATCCTGTACACACTCTCCGCCACCCCATCGTTATTATTATCATTATCTCTCCATTTATCTTGACACGAAATCCCCTATTATTACTACCTTGAAGCTACTCTACTGATCTTCTCACAGTTTTACCCTGTTGTTCATTTTACTTATAGCTTATTTTTTCCGTTTTATCTCTGGTTTCTTCATGCTCCTCACATCCCTTATTTTCTCCTTCTCTTTATCCTTAATGGTCTCATTTCTCTATACACATTCCTTCTGTTTCGAAACCACCATCACCTCCATCACCCCGCCGTGACGAGTCGTTTTCATCGTTCTTGCATTAGCGGCTCATAAATTTGAAACACGAGAAGCGAAATTCGTAAATAACCTATATTTTGTTTTAAAGAACCAAGAAGTTTCCCTCTCGGCAACATAATGTGAATGTGAGTTGATTCGAAACCTGGGTTTTCCAGTCATGTCACCTTCCTTTGCCTACCATACCTATATGTCCTAACTGCCTTCCTTAGTAACAAGACTCTTGCCTCCTCAACATCTTCTTTTCGCCTTCATCACTTAACTTTTATTCTTCTCTCCCTCACTCTCTCTCTCACCCACCCTCTCGTTCCTCTCCCTCTGTCACCCTTCTCCCTCTCTTGCTCTCGATCTCTCTTTCCCTCTGCTTGATTCCCTGCTTGATTCCCTTCTCATTCTCTCTTTCACAAGCCGCCTCTCCTCACCTCTTGAGGACTAGTCCATTTCCCTCCTCTTCCCGCGCGCCACGTCCGATCGCTGCCCCTCCCCCTCTTCCTTCGCAGCGTAGCACCTTGCTCTACGCGAGGGGGGCCCCCTTAATGGGTAGTTCACACTCGAGGCGCAGGAGGCAGGCGGCGCTGTGCGGAGGCGCGAGAATGGGCGGCTTCGGGCGGTGACGGACGGCAGCGATAGTGGTGGGTGGCGATGGGAAGGGGTACGTTGGGTGGGCGGCAATGGGTGGTGTAATGCGAAGGACAGGTTACTAGCGACGGCGGGAGACGGCAGGAGAGGGGCGGGGGACGGGCGGAGGACAGGCAGGGGACGGGCAGGGGAACAGGCAGGGGACGGGCGGGGGACGGGCGGGGGACGGGCGGAGGACGGGCGGGGGACGGGCGGGGGACGGGCGGGGGACGGGCGGGGGATGGGCGGGGGACGGGCGGGGGACGGGCGGGGGACGGGCGGGGGACGGGCGGGGGACGGGCGGGGGACGGGCGGGGGACGGGCGGGGGACGGGCGGGGGACGGGCGGGGGACGGGCGGGGGACGGGCGGGGGAAAGGGCAGAGGCGGCAGCGGCGGCGACGGGTGGCGGCGTGGCGAGGGTGTGGGCGTCTTCGGCGCGGAATTGACTCGTTGCTCGCCCTCTCGCAGGAAGTGGGCGCTTTCTATCTCTCCGATTGCTGTCTTACAACTTCCTCTCGAGCATGTCGTTCGGTAATAATGGCTGTTGTAAGAATATTTCTGCTTCTCGTCGGTGAGTGACTCGACGAGCTTGGGTCTACCAGCTGGAAGATTGTAGATAAGAGATTGTCTCCAATGCTTACTTTGAATTGTTTTCGATTTGGGGAAAATACAGTTACTATTATCCAAGTTCCAGCGTTTTGTGACCGTGCGTAATTCCTACTACATTTACGTATGAAATCATTTTAGTAAATACGTATTTCTGAAAAGTTATAAACTGTACAATTTTAATTATAAAGTAACAATATTTGACATAATATTCCCATCAGATTAAAATTGATTCTTATCTATCGTAAACAAATTTACATATTTACAACACTAAGTCTTTTCGTTTAGAGAGAAATTTGAGCATTCCACTCAACCAAATCAAGTGATTTTCGCTTTAAATGAAATGTAGTGGACGGTATCGTAACAATGTGAGTGCAAGCCCGCACGTAAAAATTTAATCCGTGCCCCCTTTATAAACGTGTATAGTAAACACAAGTAGAATTAGTGTGAACCACTTAATCATTCAGTCAATGCAGCGGAACGTATTTAAACTACCCTATTCGGGCGGATTAATGCGAATTAAATTAAACAACTATTTCCATTACCTGGCCACCGCCATGCTTTATTCCGAACCTTCCAAACATATTACGTATCAAAATGCAGTTGAGTCATCCTAAATACTACATATATTCATTTCTCAGTCTTACGATAAACTTTTATTCCAAACAAAATAATAAACGTTTTAAATCCTTGATAGTGCAAAGTAAAAAAAATCTAAGATTTACTTGACAAATAATAGTTTAAACAAATTCCTTATTTTTTTGACAAACAAAATATTCATACAGATTGGTTTCTTCCTAACTCGATCTTTCTGTCTAGGTACATCATCGTGTACAGGAGAACTACTTACATCTGGAATTTTCGTCGGTGTTAACTACTCACCGCAATCTTGAGCATCTGTAACTTGAGTGTCTGTAATTGGAAGCTGCTCCTTTCCGGTCGCATTTGCCTGTTGAGATCGTGAATCTCTTTCAGCAAATTGTTTAAGGAATGCAGTGTTCTGTTCATACGGTTTTCCATCTGGTATTTTGAACAAAACCGATTTTTTCTCTCTTCGGTTACTTTCCTAGGTGCAGGTTTGGAAGTCGCTGAAGATTCCTTTTGCTGTCTTTGAGTTACAAACACCAAGTCGCCTTAATCGATTTCAAAGGTTCATGAGACCCGACGAGCATCTGCACATCTCTTTCCTTCTTTTTACTTTTTCGTATACGTATGTTTATAGGGAGTAAAATACGTAGTATAGGGAAAGTTATGTAATGTTGCGGGAAATTGACTTCGAGATTTGAACGGAAACACACGTTTTGAGGTTTCCTGATACCGAAAAATTATTTTTTTCAAAACATCCGTTGGTCGGTTGGTCCGTATGCCCGTCCGTCCGTCCGTCCGTCCGTCCGTACGCACGCCCGTCCGTCCGTACGCACGCCCGTCCGTATGCCCGTCCATACGCCCGTCCGTACGCCCGTCCGTACGCCCGTCCGTACTCCCCGTCCGTACGCCCGTCCGTACGCCCGTCCGTACGCCCGTCCGTACGCCCGTCCGTACGCCCGTCCGTACGCCCGTCCGTACGCCCGTCCGTACGCCCGTCCGTACGCCCGTCCGTACGCCCGTCCGTACGCCCGTCCGTACGCCCGTCCGTACGCCCGTCCGTACGCCCGTCCGTACGCCCGTCCGTACGCCCGTCCGTACGCTCGTCCGTACGCCCGTCCGTCCGTGCGTCCGTCCGTGCGTCCGTCTGTCTATCCGTCCGTGAACACTACTAGCGCCTAAACCATACAAACGATTTTGTTTTCCAAAATGAATATTCTCTGGTCAAACAGACTTGACTAGAAGCGCTGGGATTTTGAAGAATATTCTTCAAAATTTGGAGGAACTTTACATGAGGCCCCATGAACATTTTCAAAAGTTTCTCGAAAACGACTCCCAATTTTTTCACAAAGCGAGAAATAAACTACTTGCAGTTTGAGCATTTTATTCTCACATATGTATTATTACAAGTGTAAAAAATTATTATACTTAAAAAGTAGGAGATGCAAATATTGGAAACGCGACTGTGGCGGAGTTTTGACACTTACATAGCTAGATCGAATTCAGTCGTTATCTGCAGAAAAATTCTGCTCTGATCGGGTGTTTTAAGAGGATTCCCCGAACCCCCAAGAGAAAGCCGGAGCAGTACCTCAACAACGGGCCACGGACCACACGCGATTTTCTATATCTCTGACTTGAGCCACCCTCTTCCATTACACACATTCAAGCATTACACTACCACATATGTCGGAAGACCAGTGGGAGTTTAAAACTTGTCTAGGTGGGGCGGCATCCCGCTGGAGGGGGGATTCCCCGCAAGTTGACGTGTACGTCGGCGCCGGATATCACCCTCCAGTGAGAAGGAACACCACCATTTCCCGGCATAAAACGTTTACAATACCAGCAGGACTAATAGTAGTTGGCATGCCCAGCATCATCAATTAATCATTTAAAAACTTTGTTTCAAGATTCCAACAGCGTTTTCAGTTTATGTAAATATTAAAATACATGTAACCATATTCTAACATTTAAACCAGGTGCTTAATGGCAGCCTAATGGCCAAAGCCTTCTGAATGGGAAAAAAGGAACCTTTTTTTTAACATCTGCTTTATTTGCAATTTGTTCTACACGAACATTCGGCAAATACAATTGTACATATATTATTGACATGTAAAGAAACCATACAATTCTGGTTCTTTCTAAAAATGGTTTTAAACTCCAGTTCAGAGAGAGAAAAAAAAAGACAAACAAACAAAAGCAACAGTAAACAACATCACATTGAAATAACAAAACACACTATAACAAACAAACATACAATAGTGCAAGCATTGTGACAAAAAAATATATCTACAGTAACAATTATTTTAAAAGAAAAATATTATTTATATCTGTGGTCCAGATCAAGAGGATGTACTCTTTTCAATCTTCTTGTCGTTGTGCTGTTATCTAAGATGTTTATGGCCAGATGATTAATATGATTTTCGAGTCTGTGTTGGTATTTGTGAGATTTGAGAGTGATTTCCTCTTTAACAGTGGTGATATTGAGATCTTTATGTAGAGTGGCGTTTGATACAAACCAGGGAGCATTGCTTAATAGTCTGAGACATTTGGATTGAAATCTTTGAATTATTTCTATATTTGAATGTGATGCTGTTCCCCAGAGTTCAATTCCATAAGACCAGATAGGTTTGAGTATTGTTTTGTAAAGTAAACTTTTGTTTCCTAGACTTAAACTAGATTTTCTTCCTATTAACCATATCATTTGTCTACTTTTCAGTTCTGCTTCCTTTCTTTTGATCGAAATATGTTTCTTCCAGGTTAGCTTTTTGTCTAGATGTAGTCCGAGATATTTGACGGTGTCTACGTTTTCAATTAGTTTTCCGTTTATTTCTATTCTTGTATTTCTTGTTCGTCTGAGGGTAAATGTTATACATTTGGACTTTGTTTCATTCATTCTTATTCTCCAGAGTTTACACCATTTGTTTATAAGCTCGAGGTGCTCTTTCAATGTTCTTGTTGCCGTTTCTTGGTTTTCGTGCGAAGCTAGCAGGGCTGTGTCATCTGCATATGTTGCAGTGGTGACGTCTGGGGACTGGGGTAAGTCAGCGGTGTAAAGCGTGTACAGCACTGGTCCAAGGATGCTCCCCTGTGGCACTCCTGATAATACTGGATGAAACGGTGTTATTTCATCTCCGAATTTTATTTGAAAAAATCGATCTGAAATAAAGGATCGAAGTATATTATAGTATGGATGCGGCAGACATTTCTTGATTT
Source organism: Gryllus longicercus (assembly GCA_038098605.1). Lineage (NCBI taxonomy): Eukaryota > Metazoa > Arthropoda > Insecta > Orthoptera > Gryllidae > Gryllus > Gryllus longicercus. Next base: position 11,709,001 of record JAZDUA010000003.1, on the reverse strand, counting down.
TATATAGCAAGCCTTGATGCCACACTTTGTCGAACGCTTGCGCGATATCTAGAAACAAGGCGGAACAATACATTTTATTTTCTAGAGCTCCGTTGATGGTGTCGACTACTCTATGAATTTGTTCTATTGTAGAATGACGATTTCTAAAACCGAACTGATGGTCTGGAATTGTGTCATTTTCTTTAAGTAATGGATATATGCGAAATAGTAATAGTTTTTCGAATACCTTAGACAAAGAAGGTAATAAACTTATTGGTCTGTACGAGGAAACATCTTGTAGCGGTTTTCCTGGTTTTGCGATTACAATTAATTGTGCCAGTTTCCACTGCGAAGGATAGTGTCCGATGCGTATTATTCCATTGAAAATGGATGTTACAAGGGCAATGAGTTTCTTAGGCAGTTTTTTAAGCATTTCCCCTGTAATACGATCATGTCCAGGAGCCTTATGATTTGGTAGTAGTTTCAGCCCTGCTGTGACTTCTTTTGTTGAGAAGAATTTAATTGGAGGCGACATTTGATGAGGACATTCCAAGAATTCTATGATTTCTTTTTCTTCTGTGAGTAGTGCTGAGGGGTGTGGTTGAAATGTTTTTGCAAAATATTTTGCAAATTCTTCTGCTTTATCGTTTTCCGTTCTAGCCCAGCTTCCATCGGTTTTAATAAGAGGGGGGACATGTTTTGTAGGCCTTTTTAATTTTTTAGTAATTTTCCATAAGGAGTAATCTGTAGCTTTTGAGGGTGACAACTTTTCTATTCTTTCCTTCATTTCCTCCGAATGAATTTCTTGTAATTTTCTTGATAAGAGGCGGGAAGTTCTGTTGAGTATTCGTTTGTCGTCCGGGTGATGAGTGCGTTGCCAGGTCATCTTCATCTGTCTTTTCTCTTTAATCATTTTTAGTATTTCTGATGGGTATTTATTTTTTTCAAACACTCTCATTTCTGGAGTTGCATATACGGCTGCCTGTTGAATGTGTTGTATTAAGTATTCAACAGCATCGTCGATATCTTCTGGACATTTTAGACGGACCTTGGCAGTGGTGTTATGGTAAAGCCAGTTGTTGTATTCTTCCCAGTTCGTTTTTCTGTTTGTAAGGTATATGCTTTCTTTCTTTTTGATTTCAGAAGAACTGATTGTCAGTATTTCTGGAGAATGATCAGATGAAAGATCAAAAGACGGTTCTATTGTGTGATAGGTCTGTGCCATTCCCTTTGTGACGAAGAAATCCAAGACATCAGGTACCTTGTTACCATCCGTTGGCCAGTATGTGGGATTTCCTGATGAAATTGTTTGGAGTTTTAGTGTAGAGATGGCTCCTTCTAAAGCGCGACCTCTTGTAGTTACCAGTCTTGATCCCCATAGTTGATTTTTAGCATTGTAGTCTCCTCCAGCAATGAACCTTGTGCCGAGCGTTCTAAAAAACTTGATATACTGATCGGTGGTTATCTTGTGTTTTGGAGGGGAGTATATAGCTGAAATAACGAGCGGACCGAACTTATCGTATACTTGTATAGCGGTTGCTTGCAGATAGTCTTTAGCATTATCTTTGTACATATTGTGTCTGATTCTTGTTTTAATTATTACTGCTGTGCCTCCATGAGCTGTCCCATCTGGATGATTTGTGCAATATACTTCGTAGTCAGATATACGTAGATAGCTTCTTTCGGTAAAATGTGTTTCAGACACTAGGAGTATGTCAATATTTTCTTGATGTAGAAACACTTCTAACTCTCTTCGATGTTGAAGTATTCCGTTGGCATTCCAGGAGACAATTCGCAGTGAATTACTTATAGTTTCTTCATTATTGCAGTCATGATATTAATTAGGCTGGAGATTTGTTCAGCTTGCTTTGCTAAGATGGACTCGAATTTTTTAAATGATTCTTGCATTATGGAAATCAGATTATTTTCATACGACACATTTTGATTATTGATTTGCGAATGTTGGGCCATTTGTGCATATGTGAACTGTCTACCTGTTCCTATGGTTTGATTACTAGTTAGTGAACTTGAATTGTTGCCTTCAGTTATATTTTGCGTAGCATTTCTACGGTGTTGACTTTGACTAGGATACTTGCTGTTACGAATTTTTTGATAGACTTCGCAGCCTTTATAATTAAAAAAGGAACCTGGCTTCACTGAAGGTATGTTTAAAATGTTCGTGAGTTCCCGACAAGGTGAATTAATCAACAGTCGTAAATCCACGGAGAATCTTTCTTTATCGCAGATATAATAGACGGCAACAAAAGATAAAAACAGCTTTTACTTTTTCATCTACATACTTACGTAGTAAAATGGAAAGTATTGTAATAATGCAGCAGAAAGTGACAATTTCTCGAAAATCTCCCATTGTGGAGCACTGATATCGAAAAGTTGGATAAATATTTTTCCTCATATGTAGTACATTACTTCCTTTAACACGTTACGTAGTCAGAATCCAGGTTTTGTGAGTCCTTGATACCGAAAAAATGTCAAGACGTCTGTCTGGTAGTCTCTGATCAACGGTAGAATCTAAACCGTTCAAATTATTTTCTTCAACATTCGTATTTCCTCACTGATTTAGCGAACTATAAGCCGTGCGAGTTTGAAAGGAATTTTTTTGATTTTGAAGTACTTTACTTAAAGCAAACATTTTCAAAATGTTAAAAAAAAATAGTCGAAATTTTTGAATTAATTTTCTTTTAAGAATGTTTTTCTTGCATCGGAAACTAACTTTTTTACTAAGCCATTGACTTAGTTCCAATATTTATTTTTATTTGCACTCTTACATAGAGCGAAAGACGCTTTAAAACTTTCAAAGCGTCTCATTTTCGTTTAATTCTATGAATTTTCGAAAATACAAAAGTTAAATATTATGCTGGAAAGTATGTGCAGTGACTAGTTTCGTCGAAAGTATCGTGACTAGTTTCTTGAGGAAAATTTGTATAGAGTTAGGAAGACTCTTGGCATTTTTGACTGATATTTAACTATTGGCATTTAATTGTCAATTGTATGATGGTAACTGAAGGGATTCTAAATTGTGAACGGAGAGCGTCCTTTCTGTTCGCCATGAAATATTTTTTAAATATATTTATTTGAGTCGCATAAACGATAAAGTCATTACCAACTTCGGCAAGTTACAATAACAGAGACAATAATAATCTTCTCCGACGTATCGCAAAATTGTTTATTCCAGTGTCAGTTTAAAAACAATTATAAAAATAACCGGTAGAATGGTGTGATTGAACGCAGGCTATATTTTTTCTCCTACCCGGGAAGGTGCAAGAGGCCTTATTCTTAGGAAAAGGTGCAGGGTTGTAGTAGTTGTATATTGTGTTAAATTTATGAGCGACTTTTATGAAGCGAATATAAGTAGGTTGCCGTTACAGCCGTGTTATTATCCTGTTCTCCGTGACCAACACCAGACAATTATCAGCGCTTGCATACATAAGGATAAGGTTAAGTTACCCGCGTTATTGTCCAGTTTTCTACATCCTGCAGACTCCCCTTGTTTACCACCACCTGTCGCATCCCCCACTGCACATCTCTTTTTATAATATAGAAGAATAAAATTTGTTCATTACATTGTGAACGACTTAAAAATAAATTCCCTGTTAAGATACGTAGGTGGAGGCCTAACTTTGCCGTTTCATGTTCCAAATTGTTTCATAGATACATTTCAAGCACTGGTCAAAGACGATATTCTATCAAACGAAACTCGCAAACCGTTTTCCTTCATAACCTTAAGTTTTATCATACAACTAGTTCAACCTCAGGGGTTAAATCGCACAGGATATGATATATAGATAAGTTACCATAGAAAAATAGGCTCTTACAACACATACGCTGTAAGGAAAATCAAAAACCTCAAAATATTGTTCCATGTCATTCAATTCTTATTCTTGAAGACTAATCAAATGAGGGAAGTTAACAAATTCTGCCACAAAACAATCACTATTCACTGTGAACGAAGTTAATCACGTTTCTGATAATGTAATTGAAAGGTTTCTTACAAGAACGAAACTAGTCCAAATTTATGATATTTCAGGAGGCCCCAGAAACGTCAGAGTGTTGACGTGCGTAATAAAGAATTTATGATTTTCCCCTCCTTATATCTTTAGTGTTTGGTACTTGCCGAAGGAACGTCCCGGCAGATAGAGTCAATTGTAGAGATTAACTTGTAAAACATACCAAAATATGGAAATTCGCAATTGTTTTGTTCTTGGAAGGAACACCTTAATTAATGTATTAAATTTACCAATATCTGTTCATGTATGTTGCAGTGAACTATGGCAGAGAATTTTGCTATCCACCTTAACTTACGCCTAACGTAGAAACTAATGCATTACAATTTTTTTTATTACTTTTATATTATACTAGCTTATTTTTTCATTTAAAGACCCTCAATCTTCCGACCCAAAATTCTATCTTTGCTTCGCCATCTATAATCTCACGAAACATCCACTGCTTTTGATAGATTTGTGTCTACTCGCATAACAAAACAGTCAAAACCAATTTCTTTCTCACGTTCCTCGCAATTATTGTGCATACCTCTGCATAACACGGTATCCTACAGTAAATCATTTACCGTCTCTGCCTTTTAATCACACTATCACTAATTAGAATCTAGAATCCATTACCCACGTATATAAGAAATAATACGAGAATCTTTCGAATTTCAAAGCTGAAGCAGCGGGAAGTCCAAGGGGCAATTGACCAGTGCACCCTCGCCAGAAAGATCGCAGTGCAACGCATCAGAGAGACGCGCCTCTCTCCGCCCGCCCGAGGCGTCGCGACGCTTCAAGAAGTCCCAAGGGCGTTACACGTCTCTCGGCGTCGGCTGCTCTTTCGATCTAATGAAGACGTGTGTCAGGCAGACAAGCAGGCTGCCCCGGGCGCCCAGGGGCAGTGGGAGGGAAGGAGGAGGATAGGTGGGGTTCAGTGCCCGAGGCAACGGGCCACCCGCTTCGCTCTCCCCCCTCCCCCCAACAGCGATCAAGCGCGCGCAACGCCATAAATAACCCAGCAACAACTCCGCTGCAAACAGCGAGCGAAACAGCCACATAGCGGGACATTTGGACATATTTCTTCTTAATTATAAAAATAACCGGAAATCGCCTTGTCATCGATAATTTTATCGGGATATCAGGTATTAGAATGTCGTAAATAATGAGAAGTCCGGAACATATGGGTTAGTCGCACATATCACGGCTAGATTACGGGGCATTTCACCCTGTCATGCGGTAAATTGTCGTCAGCGACTTATGGAAGGAGAAAAGAAGCGAGGCGGAGAGCGGCGGTGCGCTGGTTGGGGAGCGGCGGGGTGGGATAGATGGGGGTGGGGCTGTGTGGGACGGAGCGTGGGGGGGGGGGACGAGCGACGGCCCGGGCGCGCCTGACACCGAGGCGTCACTCCCTGGCGCCGGGTCGCCTTGATCGCGCGCCTTCTCCCTCGCCCCCGCCCTCGCCTTCAGCCCAGTCACCACCACCCACGCCCTCCTCATACATCGCCGCGTAACGCCAATGCCACAACTGTACCTATCCTACCGGTCAGTACTTTCGCTCGTTGACGGCATCGTCCACTATTGTAATCGGCTTTCAATTTTTAGTATTTTGATCATCGTCAACTTCGCTTCTTTGGGAATGGCCAGAAAGAAACCTAGCATCTTTCCCTTTTAACATCGCTAGACATAACTCTGTAAATTCCATGGCGCGGTTCTTTGAAAAGTCATTCCATAATCGCACACCTACTCGACCCTGGTTTTTCACGGACGATCAGCACGGCCCATTTGTCTACCAAACAGTCTACCTCGAGACAATCGACCAGCCCTTCTTTCACGAATGGCCTTCGGTGTCGTCTTGGCCCCGGCCGAGCGCGCGACGAGAAGGGCGATACCGCCGTCTCCGCTACCACCGCGCGGCCGCCGCCCCCTCCTCTGCCGGCGACGGCGCGAGCGCGTGGGAGCGGGCAGCCGCTCCGCTCCTCCTCCTCCTCCCTCCCACCCGCCTCCGACCTCACCATCGCCTCCACAGACATCCCCGCTACCCCGCCACCTCCGCACTCGCCGCCACCACCGTCGCCCCCACTTCCCCCACCGCCGCCCGCCCTCACAGCCGTTCGATGCCTGTCCCTCGCGGCGCTGGGGCCGTTTATATCAAACCCGCAGTCGCGGGACCTTTAAATCCTTATTAAATGGATCTTGCCATAAAGAGAAGTTTATCATCGGGAGCTGCGCGACCGCGCGTCCCCCTAATTTTTATTCCCCTGTCCCGGAGCGCGCAGGGGAGGGGAGGGGAGCGCCGGCGCGCCCCGCGCGTCGCCCTGTAATTTGGAGCGCGGGGGCGGCGCGGGCGGTGGCACGGGGAGGCACGGAGGCGGCACGCGCGGCGCCAGCGGACTCGGGGACGCGGCGCAACTGTCGCGAGGGGGAGGGGCGGCGACAACGGCGATGACGGCGGAAAATGTGCCGATGGTGTGGGGAGAGCGAGATCGCCAAGATAAAAAGAGGAGTGTAAGTTGGAGAAAGGAGGGTGAGGGAAAGTTGTAGGAGAAGTAAGTCTCGGTAATGAGCAGAGGAAGACGGAGAATCCAGAGGGAAAAAGTAATAGAGAACTATGGATGATAAAATGAACTCTCAGGTATGTACAGATTGTGTCATATGTGAATCAAAATGTGTGACTAAATAAAGTGGAAATAATCTTAAATGTGATTGAGAGGACCATGAACAGTGAAATTGTTAAATTGGAATGGAAAATAGAAATGACTATGTTAAAGTAGGGCGAGCCTTAAAATAAACTCTTGAGAAATCAGAATTAGGTGTTCGTAAGGGAGAAAACGAAAGACGACTTGTTTCTTTGGTATCGCTTATTTCGGGTTAACAATTATTATATTACAATACTAATAAACTCTTGAAAAAATAGTTAAACTTATTTATAGAAAACCTGGAAGTTTCGAAAAAAATCAACATTTTTTTAATGTCTCAGTATACATAAAATCTTCATCCGGGAGGGTTTGGTAGATTTTCTGATAATTAACATTTTAACTTTGAGATATGTAAAAAATGTTTAAAGAAAACAAGGGTTAATTTATCACAAATTGCATTAGTTTTATACATAAGCTAATTCTCAAGACTGGACAATTTATATCAGCAAACAGTTTTCTCCCAGAAATGTCACTTACACTTTTACTGATTTTACATGAAACAAATAAATTTATTTTAACGTGACTGATATTCATACAAGTGTGGAACACTGATTGTAAAAAACAGGAAAATATTTGGATGTTGTTTTGATTATCTTTAAACTTATGCCCCTCCCTCAAGCAAGTAGTTCGTGGACCCTTTCGAATAATTGCCTCCAGGGGAGAAAATAAGCTATATTCTACATGAACGATGCTGACTGGCGGTGGCGGCGGCGGCGGTGGCGGTGGATGAGGCGGTGGCTAGACGCGTTGAGCGCGCCTCCACAATACTGTCGGCTAAATGAATATTCATGAAGCATTTCACACAATAGGCTGCAAAAAGTGGCTTTCAGGTCGGCCGCCGCGTTTCTGCTGTTTTGTTCCATTGAATCCGCCACTCCCGTTTTCGAGAACTCTGTGGAGGCTCTCGCCCTTTGACCGATGATGCTCCCCTTCGCCGCCAGTTCGCTTTCTCGTGCCGCGCAAACGCTGACGAATCTAGGCACGCTAAGTGTCGAGTGATTGATGCTCGTTATTTGGTTGGATAGTGGATGGAGCTGGGGATCTTAACATTCATTCACTTGTAAATCATGTCCTAGTCATTCCTGTCGTTAGTGAATAATATTTATGATTACTTGTCGAGCCCGAAGAGTTACAGGGTAACATTGTTTTTTGAATAACGACATGAGGATACATAAAATCTATTATTACAAGAATGTTCTCTAAAACACTGAAAAGAGATTTTTAGGGATTTCAGTCATATGTTACTTACATCTCATATAAAGAGTAAGTGTACGTGTACGCAAGTGTATGTGTACTCCTATTGTATTATATTATGCTTACGCCAGTTTGTGAGAAGGGGGGTAACAAATTTTTCCGGTCCCTACCTATTTGAAATCACTTCCTTCATGTGAAACATGTCGTAAAGTACACATAAGACTTTAAAAAGAAATTAATACTTCTAAAATTAATTCCAAAGCAACATTCCTCTTGCGCAAACTTGCACACTAGTAGGGTAACAACACCTAAGAGTTGATTAAGATCAACAGTAGAAGAGAATTATAGTCGAGCTTATTGAGTATACACATATTTGTTTCAGAAGAAACAAATTTTTCAATTCTTGAAAATGAATTCTTTTAGAAAATCTTTGGAAAATAGTGATAAAAAATTGGTGCATCAATAATTATATTCACAAATATTTTTGTTAATAAAAATGCACTATTACAAAAAAGGAAATATTTGACTTTTGATTCATTATATATTAATAATTCCCACAGTAAAAAGAACTTTCAATGGATATCATAATAATAATAATAATAATAATAATAATAATAATGTCTGAAAAAATATTATAAAGCTATTAAATTAGTATTTATTCATTTTATAAATGTCAATTTATAATTTATTGATATTAAGTCATAAGGTCACTCACAGGCAACGTACTAGCTCCCTGTGGTACTCGATTCCCAGTCAGTGCAATAATACAATTGTATCTTTCCTTTACAAGCCTCTCAGTTTGTTTGACAAAGAAAGGCTCGGCCAAGCCGAGTTCGCTACTTACGGTGAAGAGATGGCATGTCCGTCATGTGTCTCTTTCACCCCTCAAGCGTGGGAATTAACCCTCCTCGCCCCTTTGCTAGCCGGCAAATGTCGGACAATTGACCCAAAATACCAAATACATACCTACATTTACATTTATTTAATTACTACATAAATTATTATTTTGTTATTTGAACTTTATTATTCTTATTTCTCTTTTATCCCCGCCGCGAAAATCTTGGCTACCACGTGCCAAACACCACATGCTTATTTACGAATAAGGTGGTATTATACACATGTAGTCTCAAAACGATTAACGAGCAGTTAATCGAAATTTCAGCTCACTTTTGGATGACTACAATCTTAGTTGATACAATTTTATTTACGGATTTCAATTTACAGAGATCTGCAATTCTTGTAAAAAACTTGGAAGTGTTTGGTTTAACTATTTACGAATAACTTTGTTTATTGAACTCTGAGTTAGTGCAACTCTTTGAGTTAATGCAAATCATATCAATTTCGATGGAATATTTCGAGGAAGTTTACAAATAGTTTTCATTTAGTTCCGAATTACGTTCAATCCCTCTTCTGCAATAATGTAATTTCAATGTAATTTACTCGAAATAGAAATTGCCTGTAATCTTGTTTTAGTAATACAATTGCTTGTAAAGTAAGACAATAAAATGTTTACAATTGACCCTCAAAATTAGTTTTCAGCACTAATGCGTGGAAACTGGTACTTGTCTTCATTGTTTATTGATTGAAAAGTGTTCCTTTGCAGTATGCGTACGGCAAAGTAGATTTTGCAGTACGCCTACTGAAAATAACTTATGGCCGGGTAAAACAACTGGTTACTGTAAAGTAAACAAACACTGGAGCAACATGTATCAACGTAGCGGCTGCCTCACATATGGAGAATGATTCCAATAGTATATACAAGTACGTACAAAGTTTCCATGAATCGTGAAATAAAAAGCAAAAGAGTCTTTGACATATTTATTTCAAAACGCCGGACTCAGTTCTCAAAGTCCGTCAACATTTCATTTGTACGCCAAAGATTCAACTTTTGCACTAGTTACATAAATAACTTATAAATAACATTATGATACGTATAAGAACAATTTATTTCAGTCTTTAAGGAGATTATCTTCGCCTTTTCACCGCAACTATTGCTTCAAGAGCTCATAAATTTCCTTATTTAAAAGAAATTCCACACTTTTTAGTACGCTTCACGTTGTTAAGATTAGGAAACGAAATCGACATAATACGAGAAGGAAATCATGCGGTGCGTATGAGGCTACAATCACTTGCAGAAACGTCGTAATCTCCACGCAAGTCATATTTATTGGAATATGCTCGTATACCGCGTATTGCACCTCAACATCATTCCCCCGTAGTCATCCATCTCATTATTGACTCCTCATAATAACTCTACTATTCTTCCCATAGCGAAAGGCAAATGCAAACCATCACCTAATCATAAAAAACGTTATAACGATGTAAGACTTCTTCTTCGCACTACTCTCACAAATTAGCACGGCACTATTCATCATTAAAACAATTCTGATCGAAAATCGATCATTTTATTCTTTCACCTACATCCAGGATCCATACGCATGCATCGACAATGTCAGAAGGATCATTATGCGTTGTTCAGTCTTCTTTTGATGGGACTGCCATTCCTTGTCCTTGTACTAATGTATACCAGTTCAACGTTTTACGTTGCGTTCTACAAATTCGCGTAAACTGTCAGTGCTAACGGTGTCCGGTCAAAGAACATGTCTAAGTTGCATTAAACGTCGACGCCGCCTCTCCCCACCCCCACTCGTCCGCCACGACCCCCACTCGTCCGCCACGACCGCTGCGCTCCGTGCCCGGCCTGCCCGCGTTGGGACGTCGCAGCGGCGCGGGGCGGCGGTCGGACCGCTGCGGTCCTTGCTCGAGTGCGCCGGACACTCCACCGGGGGCGGCGGCGGGGGCGGGGGCGGGGGCGGCGGCGGGGGCGGGGGCGGGGGCTGCACGACTCACTCGCGCGCCCGCCATCCCCCCCCCCGCCCCTGCCGCACCGCCGCCCGTCGGGCCGGACGGGCGGCCGGCCGCGACCGCGCGGGTAAAATGTGTGTGGGTGCGTTTGACGGTTCATTTGTAGCCGTCCGGTCGGCTGACAGCCAATCACCGGCAGGCGACGCGTTCGCGGTGGCGGCGGCGGGCAGCGGTTTGGCCGCGCTGCGGTCCGCGCCGTTCCACCCTCGCCCTCACCCCGCGCTTTCCAACCCTCGCGCGCGCCCCCACCCTCCACAGCCCCCAGCGCGGAGCGGAGCGCAGCACCGCCGCTGTACAGCAAGGCTTGGCGTGGCGCGACGTGGCGTGGCGCGGCGTGGCGTGGCGTGATGTGGTGTGGTAAGGTATGGCAAAGTGCAACGTGACGTGGTGGGGTGGATGTGGCGAACATGGCATCACATGGTGTGGCGGGGAGTGGCGAGGCAGGGATGCTGTATAGGGATAGGACGGAGCGTGGCGGGGCGTGGTGTGTCAGGGAGGGCGTGAAGGGAAGTCGGGGCGAGGCGGGGTGTGGGTGTTGCGAGGTGGCGGGGCGGGGTATGGCGTGGCGTTGCGGGGCAGGGGGGACGTGGGCGGGCGGGGTGGGACTTGACGGGAAGCGGCGCGTCGAGGCTGACCTGCGGCCTGCCGCTGCAGCGGCGCTTGTAATGCGATTGGATGCGAACGCGCATAAAACGCAGCCGCTACGTCGCCTCTGCCCGCGTTGGAACGCGAACCCCGGGCGCCGGGAGCGGAGAACGCTAGGGCGGGAGCGGTAGTGGGGGCGGGGTGGACACGGATTGTCCGTGCCATGTATGAATTTGGATTTAAAAGGTATAATCTATGAATTTTACGTTTAAACGTCGTCCGCTGCTTAGCTCATTAGTGCTCATCAGAAATCGTAGATGACAAATAGACATCAGTGAATAAACAATTATCGAGATGTAACCTAAGAGAAATGAAATAAAACTATGACGAATTCAATTTTAAACATTTTATGATCATCAATACGATGCTGATATCTTGTAAATCTTATATATTGTATCTTGTAAAATCTTGTCGATGCTAATATCTATGTTAATGTTAATTATATTTGTTTTGCAATAAATTGGAGCGCGCACTGAGAGATAGTAATATCATATATTTTCGAGTTGAACATAACACAATCCTTTACGAGCATCCCACTTCCTATTCTGTGTTAATGTAAGTCTTCATTTTCTCGTCGAATGACAGGATAATACCTGATTGATTTTCTTCCCCCTCCACTAACATATACTAAGTGTCCAACACACATTAAAATTGCTTCCTCTCTAAACTGATTTGATGTTCATCTCTCACTGACCTTTTCATTTGTTCAACTACGTGTGTGCACATCCAGAAACATATAATACCCATGACATTTGACACACCAATTATGACATATTTTCCGATGCACAGATACACTGAAAACTCACCATAAACTACTCGGTTGTAATTGTAAATTATTATTTAATTGCAATCGCTTTTGAGGATTGCATAGAAAGCATAGATCGCATAGATAGTGTGAAGAGTTCCAATGGAAACACAACGGATAAATTTAGGTTAGAGATACTCCCCAATCAATGCATTTCATGAAAAAGCTATATTAACTCTAGTGTTTTATGCACAGATCATGTGTTAAATAATTTTTGTAATAACATGCATTTTGATTTAAACCACATAGCAATATGAAATAAAGAAAAGTAAAACAGTTCCATGCATTCTTACTTATAACAACAAACTAAAACAATCATGTCATTCATAGCATTTCAAATAAATTAATATGCAAATATCATTTACATTATGTAATATCATTCATCGTTGATTCGAATGGCTGACAAGCCTAGAATACCAAATATTCATTACACTGACATTTCTTATTCGCTATTTAAATACTTTACTAAACATCACTTGGTATATACTGTTTGCAAATTATCACATTGCTAACATAACTAATGTTCGCATCGGAACGCGGCTTCGGAAATTGAGCCTGCTATATGTATACTAATGTGAGAAGCAATAGGAATTATTAAAATTTCAAATGCCTTCAATATATTTATTTTTAAATTGAATGGTCAGGCTCTACTTGAAAATCGACTCACTCTGGTTAATTCACGATATGGGCACAAGTTCGAAGATCAACTAGTGTTTTCTAATAATGGATTTTGTAATAATAATAATAATAATAATAATAATAATAATAATAATAATAATAATAATTGATGTCCTACAATTACGTAATAGTCGATTCTTGTGTAAAAGGAAATAATGAAATGGCAATATTCATAATACAATTAATACTTTTCATTAATCTATATTAGTCGATTCCCACATACGAAAAAATCTGGATAGGGCCTTGATGCCATGTTACTCTTGGGACACAATTCACCAACCACCTGAAACAACTTAGTCTTTATTTTCTCCCACTAATATGCATACTTTTAAGCTTCATTATTATGCTAGTGCTTAAGGATAATATATGGATAGATAATTGTGAAAGTAAGTTTTGAATTAAAAATGTCGTTAAAAATAACTTGTCGGATTTAAAGCAGCAATTTGGTAACAAATATCATCCATATTTTTAAATAGAACTTCCTTATTGATGTTTTCATCTTTCATTTGTTTTAACTGTTTAACATTCCATAATTAAATATCATTGCTGCTAATGATCATTAACATGAAATAGTAATACATATAATTATTTTTTATGAAGTTATTCTGTGTTTATAGGTGCATGTGATCTCGGTTGTATATCATGCTCAGTTGCAGTATCGTAAGCAGATGCAAAAAAAAAACAAAAAAAAAAACAAAAAAAAAACAAAAAAAAAACAAAAAAAAAAAAACAATAACCTCTCAGCTTGCCTGAAAAGAAATAAAAGAATGTTTTCTATGTTCTAAATTAGCACATTTGCTAAGGATGTCACTGCGAATAAAAACTGCAGGAGTTGAAGATCAGGTTAAAAATAGAAGTGTCTAATAATTTATTTATTGTTTATATTATTTGATGATTTATGAAACCATGCTCTTTTATTTATAATTTATAATATAATCATTATAATGAATGTTTTAAGGATTATTTTTTGAAATTTCCCTAATAATAATTCTACAAAATTTTCTCTATTACCTCCTATAATTATACAATTCTTATCAGTATTGGACGAGTGTGTAACAGTGATTTAATAGATGATCTGCACAGCTTGTTTGTCTATTAGGACTTACATCAAATACATGCCTAAAAGAATAGAGTTAAAGTTGACCTTCAGAGTTCTAATTACTTAAATCAATGTATTTATTGTATGTTTGCATGTAACCAGAACTGCTAATAGTTATGTTAATAATAAAACATTATGTATTAAACGATCTTTTTATGAGGATGAAATTTTTCTGGTTTCAGTGAATTCAGTAGTAATTTTTTTAATTATTCTTCTTATTATTATTAGTTTCCCTGTAACACATCTATACATTTATGTTAAAAGAAATAATATTACCAGAGGAAGTCTCTGTCAGGTAAGAATCAACTACCTAATTAATTAAATCTCGTTGCTAATATTACTCTTTTTTTAAAAAAATTTCACTACTTTGTTTATGATACTTTCAAACGTTATTAACTCGAGAAATACTAATACGCTGTGAATTACCTTAGACGTAATTACCTTAGACGTTTGTCAAGAGATCAATTTTAAGATATATAGTTATTCGCACAAAACACTCGTCTATTCCTTTACTCGAAAACACTGATATCTTATTTTGATTAATTCTACATGGAGATCACAATCGTTTACGAATGAGATGTTTCTCTCTAATAAAAGACAAGGCATAAGGATTATCACATAACAAAAAATACTTCCACAACAGAAAATTTAACCCTGACCGACAAGGACAAAAAACAACTGTATGAATTCTATCAATCTGGGCGTTCGGATTGAAAATTTAGTTGTTCTGACCGCAAGTAGGTTCAGACGCCACACTGCAATATCCTTTCAATATGTTTTTAATAAGGCTTAAGTTATTAAAGAGATCTTACGGAGTTGAAATACATAAACAATTTTATTTCTGTCCATTTCATATTTATGGAAAAATCAGAAAATTCAGAAGCTTGAAAAGTAGAGTTTATAATAAGATACAACAGTTTTGTAAAGTATTGGAATTCACTTTGCATTTTCAAATACTGAAATTTGCTTTCTGTACGGTATTACCAGCTTTCTGTACATTTGTACATTTCTCGGATGCATGTTAGAAGATAGGGATTTGCATGGCCTTCACTAGGGACCGGTGAGTAAGGCAGTACATTCAAAACTTCCCTTAATAACCGGTCCCAAATAACTCAAAATTACTCAAACATTTTTATTTAACAAATGACAATATTTGTATCGTTGGGTTGGTCTTTTGCACTTTTGTGAAAACTGCATTGGATTATCTTCAACCGTTCAAAAAAAGACAGGAGTTCTTTTTCTAGTTGTGCTGAGGCCTGAGAACAGCTGTATTCCTATTCTGTGTGAGTTACGTGACTCACCCTGCGTATTTATATACTTTTATTTCTAATTTTCAATGCGCGCAGAAATAAAATGAACCCTCTGACCATGGTAGAGGCGTCTTTGGATTCGATATCCAGGAACTGGGGAAAAATCCCCGATCAACGAAACAACCCTTTTTGCTGAAGAATGCAAATATTTGATTGTTCCACCTAATCTCATTCTGGGTGTACCAATAGAATTCTTCTTACGTCGCTGCTTAGAACACAGCAAATGTCATGTGATAGAAAGGCTCCCGAAGGAATGGAAGAGCCCGCCCGATATTAAATCTTTCCTTTCCACGAGCTGCATCACGGAACAACATTCTTAATGTTCTTGGTAAAACAAATGTTATTGTACGTGTATCCGTATGTATTATACTATACCATTGTATTATTAATGAAGTCTGTTTTATTTTAATATTAATTTATTTCACTGTTATACGCGAGTGTAGAGGCGGAGGGGAAGGTGGAGGTGGCCATGGTGGCGGCAGTGGCGAGATTGGTAGTGCGGTTGGCGGCGGCGGCGGGAGCCAGTGCGAGGTGGAGTCTCGGCGAAAAGCGCGTTGGTCACTTAAGTCAACACGGCGGCGGGTTTCACGCCAAGAGGCGCGCCGCGCCGCGGCCGCCGTTATCACTGCCCTCTGCTATTGCCTCGACTGAGTTGTCGCCTTTGCACCGCTGCCACATCTATCTGAACATCGCAGCTATACCCCCAAGAGCCCAAAGGGCTATCAGAAATTTGCGTCAAAATATTAAAATTGTTTGCTCCTTGTATTTCACTTCGTTATTATTGACTATGTGGTGCCTGTATTCAAAATTTATTGCACTAGACTCCGGTTATACCGAAACTCTGGGTTACAACTATTTGGGTTTCCGATTATAAGTTATTCACTGAATCCGATATGCCAAAAGAAATTCGTTTCTTCAAATTTACTCATTTTGCTATTTCAGAGGTTTAGCAAAGTTTCCTGACACTTTGAATTGAAGTTTTCAATATATTTCTTTTTTCTTTAAATAATATTTTACTAGTTTTCAGTAAACTGTTTTCTATTAATAATTTTGGCAGATATTTCTCCAGAGTTCGTGCTTTCTCTTTTAAATCTACTATGAACACACACTCAAAATACTACCTGCGTACCTCATGACTCATGTACTGTTGGAACACGTTCTTTCTATCTCCATTGTCACCAAACTGATTTTCGTCTGTTTTGGAAGATCATTTCACAGCATTAACAGTATTCTAGATGGATTTTTGCTTGTTTTCACCTCGCAGTTTGCTTCAATGAATTCTTGAGGATCTACAAAATTGACATAAACGAGTTGAAATAATTTCCTCAATGAGACCTTCCCTCAATTTAATTTATTTTCCGTAAATAGTTGATAGCGTAACTCACGAGATTCTCTGCTTGCAAAAGCTTAGGTTACTGGAATTCGCGTGCCTGAGGCAAAGTATCTTTTCCTGGAAGATTACTATTTTCTATCTTCACTATATTCGTTGTGGAAACTTCACTACAACCGAATAATCCAGTGCTTATTTATAATATACGTGGATTGGGTCAACTGACTTTGAGTTACTATAACCAAACGTTAACTATACAGAGGCGACTGTATGTAGATAATGAAAATTTTAAAATTTGTTTCCCGCATAGAGGTTGTGGTTCCCAAAGACCACAAGTGAGTATGACCGCACAGCTGGTCACCAGCAGCGATAAGCTTATGATTCAGTTTTAAAATAACAACTATTTGAATACTTCAATGACAGTGTGCACGACCTTTTCAGCTTTTAATATATTTTAATAAACAAAATTCAACCTATTTCTAGAAAAAATTAAGAAAATATTGGTAATATACTTCGATACTAATTTCGAAAACTAATAAATTGTCACGCATAAAGTAAAGTAATTCTCATAAATGGAAATATACTTTCCTGTATTTTCATTTTATTTTTCAATTTGCATTTTATCGTCACAAAACAATAAAATTGTATATGACATATGGGGAGAAATACAGAACCAAATCTGGGCATGCTATCGACAACTCCAGAATCTGTACTTGCCTTATTTACTATACATAAAAATTTGTGAGTAAAGATACTAATGCCTTGAATTTCAAAACTTGAAAAGTTTTCTTTCGCATATTAATACTATTTGCAAATGATCAATAGATTTAATTTAAGTGTCTGATGCAGCAAGACTGTAATTAATATACAATATTGCTTACGAAATATCTATCCCCTCTCTGAACCATCCCGCGCGCAAAAAGAGTGTTCAAGAAAACCTACACAGATAATGCTACTTAAACTTAAAAAATGTATAATTTAATAATTTTAACACATTTTTAAACGCCATGAACATTAATTGGTGTTGAGAATTCCATTACGAGGAAAACTCCCACAAGCCGACGCGTAGGTCGGTGCCGGATCTGTTCATCCAGCTGGGATAAATCACTACCCCCGCGCGATAAAACATGTGCTACATTTACGGAAGACGATTTCAGAAGTTTTAAGAGCTCAGGAACACCACTCAATCAATCCATCCATCCATCCATCCATCCATCCATCAATCAATCCATCAATCAACGAGAGGATAGGTCACTATCCAGCGGGGGGAGAACAAGGCCATCTTCCGCGATAAAACATGCACAATACGTACGAGAATAAGGCACATGACCGTTGACGGGCCCGGAAACACGAAATAATCAAACCAATCAACGCAAATTTTGATGCCTCTCGTTCCGTTGTCGCCGCCGTCTCCGCATCCGTCGCCGTCAAGTGGTGCCCATGCCGAGGGGTGGTGACGGGTGACGACGTCGCGACCTGGGGTCGCAGGGCGCTCCGCTGGAAGTGATTAGGGCGCTTGTAATCACGTCGCGATTCCCAGCGGGGATATCCCCGACGCGCGTAATGAAGCCATCGGGATTAATTAGGCGGTGAGCGAAGCGCAATATAATAGAGGGGGTGGGGACGAGCAACGTCTTTATTTATTCAGTGTTCTTTCTTGGTATATTGTCTGCATAACGCGTTAACAAGACATGGAAACAAGACTGTTCATCACGCAAAATTAGTATGTCCTAATACTGGAGTCTACTGCTCTGGAGTCTTAAAACGAAATTGTTCCCAAATTGAACATTCCGGGTCAAATGAAACGATATTCATCTTGAATTATTTTAAATGATCCGGAAAAATTCAAAAAGTATCCGCTCAATTTTCTTGTGAAACAGAAAAGTCATTTGGCAATCGGAGATGGTCCATGGTTATCAAACTATTTTTCACTTTCTGGAACGCTAGTTTAAGAAGTGTAACTTCTTGTGCACCTTTGCTCTAGAAATCGACCATGAGTATTACAACTCGTATCTTTAAAGAAATACCCAAAAATTCAATTAGATTTGAGGTCAATTTTACCACTTTAACTATGAAATAGTTATATCGGTTTATATTTAATTTTGTTAGAAAACTGAATCTTTTAAAGTCAGCAAAAACATCGAGAGTCTTTAAGAACTTTTTCTTTTAGCTTACTGAAAAAGACTTTCACGTCTCTTCAAAGGTGAGTCCCAGGGCGACGTCAACCAAACGACAACTGGGCGACTGCGGTGGCGGCGCTCCCACCTCACAAGGAAACGCGCAGGCGGAGTCGGCTTCGCAGGCGGGGGCGGGACGGAGGCGGAGGCTGCCGCGAGCGCGGAGGCCGTGTTGACTCTCATCTCAGCCGGCCGTGTCCGCGCGCAACCGCCCTCGCCCTCACCCCCGCCCCGCTCCCACCCAGCTCCCGTCCCGCGCCGCCCCGCCCCGCCCCGCCCTTCCCCGGACCCGCCCCGCCCCGCCCCGACCTGCTCCTCCCTGTCCCCGCCCTCGTTCGTGCCCAGCGCCGTCCTCGCTGGGAGAGGCGGAGGTGATGCGCGGCGGGAACTAGGCTGGCTGGCACTCAGGTGCTCTCTCGCGCGCGCGCCCTCCAATCGATACTGCTTGTGGAAGACTTAAATCGACGCCACGCACGAACGAGCAGTAAGACATGCGCAGCTCTTTGTATGCTAGGGCTCATTTCACTATCACCCGGCTAGGAAAGTAATTCGTTCTTTTTGGCCCTCGTAACGGGGTACGAAGTCCTCCCTGAAGAATACCTCAATTTCTCTGCATTGGGATGTCACATGTAGCTTGAAGTTGTTCTATTTCCGTGGAGCAATTCTCCATCATCATTCCCTGTAAAATATTCTGAATAATTAGTGACGAAGAAAATCAGATATGCTTCTCTCTTCTATTGCCAATGATACATGTGATCGTACTATCTATCAATGACAGTATATGTAATCGTACGAATATTTCCTTCAACTCAAATACACAGATATGAGCAACATAAAAATATACAACTCATATATTTCTTAACTATATCACCGCTTCAATGTCAGTGCTACGAGTAAGTTGTGCAGCTACTTCCACATTCTTCGCAATTCTCCAGGTCGTTTTCCAGGGTTCTTTTGGTGCGGGGAAGGTCTGCCATTCGCGGAAGCTTGTTAAGAAGATAGAGCTTTGCAACCCCCTTGATATACACCGACAAGTGTCTTACCGCTTCAATTAACAGGGCCACATAATTACCTTCGCGTCATTCTGGACATTCACCTGACCAATTTCTAGTTATTTTACTTGAAGTCAATGACCTGCGTCTAACGATGGCTGTAGATTTAGAAGAAGAACGAAAACAATTTATTCCACAACAATTTTTTTAACCTTAACAGCACACATAAACTTGTCCACAAAAACGTTGAGGGCTTGAATTGCTCGTTTTATGAATTTTCCTCTTTCCTCCTCCTCCTCTTCCGTGTATGAGGGGAAATTTACCCCATCATGCAGAGATATTTCAAAATTTATGATAAAATACGTATCTTGAGAATATGATTTTCTAGAAGTTACTACGTAATAAAGAATGTTATCTACAAACAAGAATTGAATTGATATGTGCAAATTAATTTGAAAATTTCCTCTCAGTTTAGCAAGTTAAAAAAAGAATTAAAACCCTTCACAAACACATCTACCAGATTTGCAAATGCAATTCTTCGTGATAAATAAGGTTAGCCAAAAGATACTGCAAAACGTTCTCCGTGCGTAACGTGTATAATGCGAAAATCTGTCTACATAAATCGTGCTCTTGTCAAACATAAATTGTACACTGTTACATTGCATAATGCGAAGTCTTGTCTAATATAGAAAGAAAAAAAACGATGGTTCCTTGAAATTCCGCCTTGAGCAATTTTTACTGTATAGTATTTAATATAATACGAAATATAACAAATAGTTTGAAATTCACTAAAAATCATTTAAATTTGCCTTCGTGAATGAACAAGCGTATAATGAAAACAATCAAACACTACCATCATTTAACAGAAAATTTGACAAATTTGTACACATATCTTTGTCAATTTTATTTATTTATTTATTTTATTATTCATTTATTTTATTATTCATTTATTTTATTATTTATTTATTTATTTATTTATTTGTTTATTTGTTTATTTGTTTATTTATTTATTTAATAAATTATATTATAAAATAAAAAAAAATATAGAATGAATTATTTAATAAACAAATATATGAATTAATTCATTAATTAATCTTTGGGAAACAATCGTACATTGACGTGGGTTCCTGAATAGATTTCCTTTGATTACATGGATCAGACACTTGACATGTCATTAATTAACTTACATCAACCATTACAATAGTTAATGAATGAGTTATATAATCTAGCAAATTCCCTTGCATCGATATCGCAAGTATACAAATAGTTGTACAAAAAAGAGAGTGAATTTTCAATCAATGGAGTATTTGATTGATTGCTAATTGCTTATAAATGCACATTTGGAAGGAAAAAGTAAAGGAGTTTCTGAAAGGAAAGTTCCAGTAACGCAAAGAATTAAATTAGTCGTAATACGTTGGTAAGTGAATGGTACCGAAATTTAAATATTTTGAAAATTATTAAAAGAAGTGATTGCCATAGAAGTGGAACACTGTTAGTATTATAATAATTGTTCAAACTTTCAACTGCTCTTTCATTTCCTAATCTGGCCAAACCAATGTTTTTACACAAACGTCTTTTATAGGGCAAATAAATTCATGGAAAGAGTATGTGCCACTTGCTATAACAGGAAACAAAACAAAACATATAAACGCAACATTCACTCTACATTTTTTCAATTTAATATAATTCTATTGACTATGGCTTTCGACATGATGCAATGATTCTACCAAACAAATATATACACCCCTTCCAGAATGATTTGCAAATCTAAATGGAAAATTCATCACTATTAAATAAACTCTCTAATAAATAATCCATAGATTAAATACGAAAGTTAAGAGACCCCTTAATATATAGCAAACAGAAATATGATGTAAAGCATTTTAATCCTATAGCTTTAATTTTTTTTCAGAGTGATTACACAAGTAATGTCTGTATATTGTAACACCCCCCGGTCGCCTCGGGAGAGAACGCCCGGTAAGCGGTCCGGTTAATAGCTCAGTCGGTGATGGAAGGAATTGTTAAACAAATACTGGTAACATGAAACAAACACTTTGATCACTGGTAAAAATCACTTTTATTCCTGGGCAAAATTTAAAATGCCCCAGGGAAGTTACACTTGTAAATAGAATAAGAAATCTGAAAATTAGGTGGAAAGAAAGGAAGATGAAAAGTTAGTATTCAGAGTAAAGCTTAAAAATTAGGAAGACTTATAATTAACATTACAATGGTAAAAAATATTACAGGTCAATGTGTCATAGCGCGACACCGCATTACAGAATTTACGCAGGGATGAATACCCTGAATTATATTGCCTTGGTAAAGTTTTTTCTGTGGGCCCTAGACGGGCGCGTTGCGGCCGAGGGGGGCGGCGGCAACCTTCACAGAGGGCGCGGCCGGGGCGATGCCCTTGCACCCACTCAGGCACGCACGTCAGCTGGTCGGCCGTCTGATGACATCACCAAGTGGGGTGGCGGCGCGGCCGAGGCGTTGTAACGGCGTCTGGTAGTCTGTCTGGTTGAACTCGAAGCGGGACTGGTAGACTGGTAGTAACTGGTAGAGAACTGGTAGTAACTGGTAGACTTGGAGTAGCCGGGCGATCTCAATCTCAGGAACGTAGTAATTAACTACGCGTACCTCTGATTCTCATTATAATAATTGTCGAACACAACTTCGGACAGTTCAGCGATCCTTCGGAGAAACGTGGGCCTCTCGTCACGACGAATTCCCACCCCAGAGAATTTTCTCTGTCTACTGCACAATGCTCAAAACTCGCAGCAAAATAACATAAGTCCCACATAGGCACATTCGCCCGAATAATTCCCACCCCAGATAAGTTTTTCTCCCAACTGCCCTCAGCCTAGAACTCAGGCTCCTTCCGACAAAAATTACAAGTCTTTCAGAGGCACACTGGTCTCTCTCCGACGAATAGTTATCCCCCAGAGAAGATTCTCTCCCGACTGCTCCCCGTCTAAATGATCTGGCCCCGTCTGATGCTCTGCACTTTCTGATATTCTCTCCCTCGAAATTGTATTAGGTCAACTTTTACCCCCCACTCGTTTTCTCGTATGTTCTAGCTCCTTATGATAGTTGCGTCGCTATTGGCCAAAAGAAATGACGCATTACGTTATTTCAACCAATCGTGACAGGAGTAGTGAATGAAGTTTCGACTCTTTGCATCACTGTGAGCGTTCAGAATTTTCTTATTCCTTCTAGAACATGCTTGCACAAGACAGGCGTTGTCCGTGAAAGAATTTATCGCTCTGGGATTCCCGGGATGTCGATTTCAAGAGCGTTCTAGAAATTTCGCAGCTGGCCGGGGCGACCACGTGCGTCCCGCAGTGAATCTTTCGACGACTGACCCTTGTAACGACTTTCTTAATGTGCCGGGGGCGCAAACGGGTGTCGCGATAAGCGAGGTTGCACGTGCAACGCTGTCTGTTCATTTCCCAACTGCCCTCAGCCTTATGAAATTTTGTATGAGGAAATTGGTATCGCTACAATATTCTGAGGAAAAATCTAAAAACATAATATCAGTTTATCACATAAATGAGTTTCTGACAACTTATGTAAGAAATAATACCAAATTAAGAATAGTTATAATGATTAATGAAATACGGGGAACGTTGCAGTAATTTATTTGAAAATATGTCCTATTCACGCAATAATGGTTGAATATTTGGAATAAAATTCCAACTCACACAATAGTAGTTTAATTTAATGTGAAAATATCTTTTAATTGAACCATTTCTTTTTCCTAATATTCAGAATTAAATATTGCATACTTGAATTTTTAAAACAGAAGCCATCAAATAATTATAAAGATGTTGACATTGCCAGAACCGTTCAGTAAACAGTCAAAAAACACCATATCGTGTGCTAAATATTACACTCGTTACATCATCTAAAATGTTTCCGACACATCATCACCCAAGCGAACAACAGCTCTAAGGCAGAATAGTGAGCGGATGATATTATTTCATCAACTTCAAAGCCCGTATCCACGAGCGGGAGGGTGCTTGTGTGCACGCACCACACCTCTCGCACGGTACTGACCCAACGCGCCGCTGCCGACCAAATTACCATTGCATTAGTTCATCTCCGGCACAACACATTTTCCGCGATTTTCGTATCGCATTGCGTATGCAAATTAATCTTAGACCAAATTATAATGGCGCATGTGAAACATACGCAACCCGCGCATATGTGCGAGCGCGCGCGTCACCACCACACGCCCCCGCGCGTGATCCGTTTGATCGTCAGCAATTGTAATTTTCACTCGCTGCATTCATAAATTTTATAAATCAGCCAGCGTAATAAAGTATTGTTAATTAATGTGTTAATGCCGGAGAGCGCAACCCCGCTTATTATCCATATTCAACGCGCCGCCCGGCGACAACAATGAATTATGCAGCAGCCGCTGTTTCCCCCGCTGCAACGGAGGCGGCGGCGGCAGCGACAGCGGAGGTGGAGGCGTTCGCCGAGCCGATGGCGGTGGCGGCGGCATTGGTGATGATGGTAGAGTGACGGTCGCGGTGTCAGTGCCAGTGACGGTAGCGGCGGCGGTGGCGGTGGCGGTGGCGGTGGCGGTGGCGGTGGCGGTGGCGGTGGCGGTGGCGGTGGCGGTAGCGGTGCCGGTGGTGGTATCGGTGGCGGAGGCGGTGAAGGCGATGGGGGCGGCGGTGGGGGCAATGTTGGTGGTGGCGGCGACGGTAGCGTTGGTGGAGGCGGTGGTGGCAGCACAACAGAAGCAATTATGTTAACGACATCGCCGGCGACGTATCAATCACGTTCTCGATGCGACACCCCGTTCCTGGCGTCGCCTCCGCCGTACTGTGGACGCGGTCATGCGGGGATTCCACGGCGCCGCGCCGGGCGGGTCAAAAGCCTGCGTCGTTTCAGCTTTTGCACAAACGTTTGCGTTCATAAATTACGGTTGAAACTTGACTCGTTAATGCCTTGCAGCCGGGTTATTCAATTCTAAGTAAAGGTCTGCAATTGCAAGGTGACTGACGTCCGTCGATGCTAAGAGTTGACAGGAGCTGACACGACGAATGTTGTCACAACGCAATTGCAGGTTTTTTCTTACAAATGAATAAGCAACGATACTGTGGTGTATCAAAAACACCGTTCGATTTTGAAAATTTCTATAATTGATGCTCTTATACTGACATATCTTAACAGTCAGTAATATCTAGTAATATCGTTAAAGAATGTTATGTGCTGTTCCAATCTGACAGTGAATAAAAACCAGGTTGATCCACTTTCACTTTCTTTTTGTATAATTTTTCATCTAGTAAATGTGAAAGGTAGAGCAAACAGTTTTAGAATTTGCATGCAATCATATTATTTGCAGAAAGATATCCAGATCGTGGACATAAGAGAAGTATACGTTTGAATAATATTAAATATTAAATAGTTAAGTTTAATTATTATTTTCTGCGGAATGGATTTAAGAATCATTATCACTGATATTATCAATGATTTAACCCTAAATAATGAGTTTTTTCGCTCCAAAAAATAGTGTTTATTTCCTTTCTGAGGGTCAAGGTCAATTAGCAACTTCCACTTTCAAAATTAGGAGGTTATCCTGTTATCAGTACTGTTACCACCTGGACATAAGGCTGAACATAAGGCATCTACAAAAATAAAAAAAAAATAAAAATATCAATCAGATATAATATGATACAAATATAAGGGCTTTGTTTGTACAACATTTTCAAATGCTGAAACTTAATTTAAGGAAATAATAACTACCGGTGTCTTGAAATATATACCAGTTTATTATGTACACCATACTTGCCGGTTTATTGTTACTCGAATTTCCTAATATATTTCTTGACAAGTGATGGTATAAACCATTACCAAACAAACAATGCATAGTCACAAATCACATTTTTTAAGTGTTGTATGAGCTACAGAACTACAACCTTCTCTTCTACGTCTTCCCCTCTTTTTGTCGAGAGTGGATATAACTAAGTGTTGGATTCCACCATATTTTATCCATCATATATTATATCATTTATTATATCCATCATATATTATTTCCCGGCGCTGATAATTTTTATTGTAACGGTACTCTGGCTTCATTCCGAATTGATCCGTAATTCAAGATGTACGTTTCTTCAAGACTTCTGATCTTAACAGTGATTGTTTGTTTCCAGCTTTAACATTTATCTTCAATGCGGATTGAACTGATTCTTTTATCATCCAAACTAAAATAGAGCAATTTCACTTTTCGCTACAAATTCCAATTCGATACCCAGCCACATTCGCCCATAACGTCTCGTTCTAACAGACATTGGATAAGAACATTTATTTCCACCCTGAGAATATCGCTTCATACTTTTCACAGGTTTAACTCTTTGATAGCTCGATGTAATTGTAACTACACCATTGTTCACCCATTTACAAACGAGACTACCATCTTCTCAGCTGATTAAAGATTAATAGCGTTTGCTACTATATTTCTGCTACTACATTATATCTATAACTTACTACTACTTCCTGAATTTTTGAAAATACTGGTACACTGAAGCACTTCTTGTAACTTCATACATTCTAATGACATACCAATATCAATACATACCAATGACACCTTTCTTCTACTCTGCTTTCAGTGTATTTAAGGATTTTACACATCTAGAAAGAATAACAGTTTCAATTTTTCTTGTGTTACGGGTAATCATTTCCTTTGACGGTACTCGTGATGTCCTCATCACAAGCCTAATACAAATCATCAGCCGACACGCCCCGACACGCTCCGACACGCCCCGGCACGCCCCGGCACGCCCCGACACGCCCCGACACGCCCCGACACGCCCCGACACGCCCCGACACGCCCCGACACGCCCCGACACGCCCCGACACGCCCCGACACGCCCCGACACGCCCCGACACGCCCCGACACGCCCCGACACGCCCCGACACGCCCCGACACGCCCCGACACGCCCCGACACGCCCCGACACGCCCCGACACGCCCCGACACGCCCCGACACGCCCCGACACGCCCCGACACGCCCCGACACGCCCCGACACGCCCCGACACGCCCCGACACGCCCCGACACGCCCCGACACGCCCCGCCGCACCACGCTTCGCCACTCTCCGGCCCGTGCCGCCGCTCGTCCCCGCTTCTCCACGACCCGCGTCGCCCGTGCACATGACCTATCCGAGTTTCGCCGTCTCGCTTCCTCCCGCTCTTCTTTGCCTCCCCTCTCCCCGAGGCCGGCGGCCGCGACTACGCGGGCGGCGCGGCGTGCGTGGAATGCAGCGCGCTGCGGCCGCTGGCGCATTCCCGGCCGCCGCGCTATCGAAGTATCGTGCGTTTAGCCCCCGCGCCGCGAGCAGAGGGCGCTATTGGCTTGCAGTTTGTCTCGCGTCCCGCAGCACGGGGTGGCGGTTGGGCTCCGATGGCAATGAGTCCAGGCACCCGCGCTCATTCGGGCCCACCTTCTTCGACCAGCTGGCATCGTTTCCAAATTAATCACACTCTCAGAGGAAATTAATTAATTAATTACACCATGAATTGTATGAAATAGATGACAGAGTGAATTGAATTGTTAATATCTGTCATTAGTGTTTCACACTCACACATCGATGAAAAATTAAATACATTATAAACTCTGTAAGATGAATGACACAGTTTGGTGAAATTTTAAGATCAGTTATCAGTCTTTCACATTCACACACTAATGACAAATTAAATACACTATAAACTGTACAATATAAATGTCCCAGTGAGATGAAATGTTAAGATCAGTTATCAGTCATTCACATGCACACACCAGAGAAGAATTAAATATACTATAAAATAAATGTGACATAAATGACACAGTAAGATGAAATATTACTCAATGACTTAAATTTGATACTTACAAACTTGTAAATATAAAACCAATGAAAAGAAAACTTCAATTATAAAAGGTTAGGGCATTCAGACTTGGTTTTGATTTACTTCTGTAACAACAATTCGTAATCGATCATGTTACTTTGGTGAAACTGACGTCTGAATAAAAATATGAAATGCTCTTTCTCTCATTATCTAACAAATTCAAAGAAAATCCGTTCTCATTAATTTCTTGTGTCGCTTTTCATGTTAGTTGTATTCTAGTTTCGTTTGTCACTCACTTCCGTTCAGCGTGGTGGGGTAGCGCAATATAACCTCAACAGCAGTCCACCATTCCTGAGTACGGCTCCAGATAAAGGAACTCCTCCTCGCTCGGGCACTGGGTTAATACCCATGTGTGATCGCCGGCAGGGTCTGCTCCTAGTCTAATCCGTCTCGCAATTACATTCGTCGTCCTCCTCCTCGACCGCCCTGCCTTTACCTTTCCTCGCCCCCAACGAATGGTCAGTGTTTATTCCTTGAACGCCGTCGGCTGCGTGAGTTACAACTCCTTCGCCTAGATGGGGGTTGTTCACGACTAGACGGCATTCGCGCGGGCATTTGAATCACTGGCGCCTGTCTCGCGTGCACAGCACTATGTGATTGGTCGCAATACATACATATGAACATTTTAAAATGTTCTTAATTCAACAATCATTATTTTTCTGCCTTCTTACGAGATGTTTTTAAATCTATGAAAATAATACCCATAATAGCCCAACACTTTTTTAAAAACATTGTACAAATAATATGCTTCATACAACTGGCAGGTATTGTGTCAACATCGTGATGTCGGCTAAGACAATGAAGCTCACATCTTTCATGATCTTTTCTGCGCTTTTCTTCGCCCCTACAGATTGCATCGTGTCGCCTTCGCTACTGAAACTGAACTAGCAGCTCGAGTTCACCCTCTGAGGATTTTGAAGGGAAATGAGACCGGAGTTACGGGAAGTTGCCCGTACTCTCAGTAGCGGCAGCTCCTCCCGGCTGATATGAAGGCCATGCGGACATGAAGCGAAGTGGGCATAGTCTGACGAGTATGAAATACGCCTATCACATTTCATTTCGCACGCTGCGAAAACCTTACTGTATCGGCAAGTAATAGCCAACGAACGCGAAAACGCTCGGTTCTAGGGCTTCGTAAGCAAACGTAAGCACAAACATCGTTGCCGCAAAACCTCGAAATGAGTTATTAACAGAAACCATTCACAAGGCCCTGACGTAATCGTTGACGTAGATCCGTAAACTTTGAGAGTTCACAAACCTCCAAGATTTACGTATAAGTTTATGTAAGAACTCTTCCGAAGACTACTACCAATTCCACATCAATTTAAAGAAATTAAAAACATGCTCAATACTTTGCAAGAAATTACTCAATGTTACCAACTCAAAAACCTAGTTTTTAACGATATTTGTTGCTCTTTATGATTTTTGTCTATTTCAGCGAAATATGTCACGAAACGAAAACAAACGTTAAAAAAAAAATGTACGTACTATTTCTCGAAAAATCCACATCTACAATAAAAAAGTGGGATTTCCATTAAACTTTTTTATTATATTTTTCCCCGAACCCTCCCCGGGGCGTAGGAATGGAGGTCAAATTTGGAACCGTTGGATGGCACTCGTCGATAAGAACAACTTCTATTACCCACTTTGTTTTGAATTCGATGCGCATTTTCGATGTATTTCCAAAACCAATTTTAAATGAAAGATCCTGCCAAGGAAAGGAAATGCGAACAGTAATACAACAGCTACTCACATATATGAAAGACTTAAATCGAAATGAAAAGTCGAAGATGAAAAGTCGAAGATGAGAAGACTAGAAACAAATCGATCAAACTTCAATTCTGATTGGTTCAGGTGAAACTTAAGTTCATCTTTGTTAATGCTCGTTTTTACGTAAAAAATTTACAGCTACGTTTACAGCATAACGTTACAGTTAAGTTCGCATTACAACATTACGAATGGCGCTTACCTTTTATCGTATCACACGTGAAGGAATTCAATGACTTTCGCGAAAAAATGGTGAACGACAACTTGGACCCACGAGCGAAATGCTGTCGTATGTATACCCTCATACCCTTAAGGCGATTTTGCTAAACGTGTCCAAGTTCATGATGAGGTTCTGACCTTCTGCCTAAGAGATTGACACAAATCATCTTCCAACGCATTTCAAGCCCAAAACGTTTTTTGCTTGTCTTACGTTAAAACACGCATTTCTCATTTAAATTACGAAACAGAATACGTTCGTTCGAACCACTCGTTCTTCACTTCCGTTCACCTATGTATCACTACATGAATCAATTCTTGAACTGGAGTACGTTAAGACATGACCCAAATTCTCGTTTCCACGTTGCTCGTGCATGTGGCTCGACTGGAATCCAAAGTCAGAGAGGGAAGGAGCGGTGGTTTAGCTCGAAGCGCGGACCTGCAGAAAGAGAACGTCGACCCGCGGCGCCACGGCGGCGCCACGCCGCACCACGCCGCGCCGGCGTGAGTCAATTTGACGGGCGATTGGGCGATCTGGCGCTGGGCGGTCGAGGGGGCGGGCCGAGGTCAAATTGGGCCGAATTCCAGCGTAATGGCGAGCGGCGACGGAACGCGCCGTTGCGCCCCTCGCGCGGCCGAGAGCACGCCCGCCGTAATGCGCCCCGCCCCACGCCCCCGCCCCACACCCCCCGCCACGCGCGAGCTCCAGCCCGACCTCGAGCCCCAGCCCACTGCGTGAATACGTAAAGAACAGCAATTCAGGGGATTGCTCTTGGAATCGATGGGGAAGTTTTCTAAACACCAAAAATTATGGATACATTATGGTATTTGCCAGTGTCTATGGGGCTGCTTGAAGGAGCAGAATCCAAATACAGCTGCGGGTCTGAGTGTCGGTTAAGGCGTCGGAGCTTACACCAAGTGGATAAGGTGTGACTGGTTTATCATACCACCACATACCCCATGTGAAAATCTTTCCATCCTTAACTGTTCAATTACTATCATCAAACATTCATAATGACTGAACAAGGGAGAGGAAAGCGAACCCCAAACAGGACAAATCCAAAGAAAAACGAACGACGTAAGATCTAAGCCTCCTCCCACTTGTAGGCTCAGAAACATTAGGACTTATCAGCCATCCAATAGAAAAGCAAGGTTTAGTATAGAGATGGATTGTATTGCTACTTCATTTTCCGATAAGAGGTTTTTTCTCTAAATTTCAAATTTCATTTGAGGCGTTTCTACTACAAATCTGTGAAGAAGAGTATCTTCAGTTCTCTTGGCAGATAGAAAAAGGCATGGCCTTGGGCGTTCAGTTCACAGAAGCTTGAAGGGAGAAGCCCTGACGGTATAATGACATTAAAAACGAATTTTCTGCGTTGTACTAAAATTTTACCATAAGTACGGTACGTAGAGTAAAGGAGTGTATGGAAACAGGCGAAGCTGGGAACAGAGTGTAATGTCACATACAATAACATTTTATTATTCTGCCCTTTTGATTGAAATTGTTCAGGTGCTCTCTAGTCTCCAAACACTGCCTTATTGTCTCCAAAGAGAAAAAGCAGACTTTGACGAAAACGAAAAACCATCCCTAGAACTGACAAAACTCTACTTATAAACAGTATAATTCATCCTCACAAGCGTAGGCTTCTTGATTGTGGATAGAAGACACGAAAGCCAATGAAGAAGCAGTTGTTAACACCTGTCATGAAGAAAAAACTGTTGGCATGAGCCAAAATATATAAATATTAGACCTCTAATGACTAGAAACGAGTGATTTTCAGTGATGAGTCACATTTTATTGTTCAAGGTTTCAGAGCAAGATTTGTCAGACGAAGCACCCACGAAGCAGTGACAGTTGAGCACCTTGTACAAGCAGTTCCCAAAAATATTTTGGGGTTTCTTCACTTCAAATGGACCTGGGGCACTGGTTCCAATAGACTGTATGATGAATTCAATAAAATACATGGAAATTCTTAGACGCAGGATTATATCTGGCCCGGTGCCATAGTTCTAAAGCAGTCAACAAATTCACGGAAGAAAATAACATTAATGTGCTTCAGTGGCCTGATAATTCATCCGACTTAAATCCTATTGATAATTTGTGGACTTTGGTGAAAAGGCGTCTTGGAAAAAATACTCTGTTCAACAAAAGAACACTTGTTAAAAAATGTGATTAACGTGTGGTTTCATGACGACGAACTTCGAAATATTTGCTCTAAACTGCTCGAATCTATGCCACAACATGTTCAGAAGCTCATTTCATTTCTCCTTTAGGAGGACACATTTGTTACTAATACGTAGTACGCAACTAACTGTATTGTACCTGTAGTTATAAATGTCCACATTTATAGTTGAATCGACTTAGTTTGCACACTACAGTATTTCTTCAGTAGAAGAAAGGTTCTTGGCTATACACAAAATGGTTATGTCGTCAGCGTAATTTCTTGATACTGCTGGAAGAAATATATCCTTGTCCACGTCGTTGATTGCTAGCAAGAATGAGGTAACACAGAATTGACTCTTGAGGAACTCCGTTATCTAATTTTTCCCTTACTGATAATTGTCCATTGACTCTCACTTGGGTGTACCCTTCTTGGAGAAAATTTTTGATGAACTTATACATACTCATATTTCCATTTTCCCCCAATATCTTGGAAAAGAAGCGATATGCGATGACTCCAAACCATATTAAATGCTTTCTCAATGTCGAGGTTGCCGTCTATTACATGTTGATTGTTGACGAAAGCTTCTTGAATGTATTTGGTACTGACTAGGTGGGAAATGGTTGAATTCTCGGGTCTAAATCCGAATTGGTTGTCATGGATACAATTATGAGTATCAAGAAACCATCTCAACCTAGCATCAATAAATGTTTCCATTATTTTGAAAATGTTGCCAATTAGTGATATTAGTCGATAGCCCTCAGCTTTGGTGGTATCTTTTCGTGGTTTCGGGATAGGAATAACAGTAGCCACTTTTCAACTTTTCGGGGAAATATTTGTTGTGCAGATTAAGTTGAATAATTTTAGAAGTGATTCTTCACCAAGAATTGGGAGATCTTTTATCGTTATGTTTGAAATACTTATCAAGTACTGGGCAAGAGTTGCTGGTGGATTCAATTTACGTTAAAAGTTCGTCCATAGATTTAGGAGTGTTGATACGATCTGTTAACGGTGTTTCTTCGTAGAATTTAAAGGTTTCAAGATAGTTGTTAGAACTGGAGTTTGGCGAATATGTTGACTAAGTTATTGACAATATCTTCAGGTTCGGTTAAGATTGAGTTGTCAAATTTGAGGAATTTAATCTTGTTGATTTTCTTGTTTCCATGTATAGCTTGTTTTTCTCCATGAATCCTAGATATTGTTGCTGGTGTTGATACTACTATAAATTTAGACCAGGTTTGCTAATTACTTTCTTTGATAGTTCTTCTATCAATTGCCCTTGCCTGTTTGTATTCAATGTTATTTTCTGAGGTGTAGTGCCTTTTATGTCGGTTGAATGCATGTTTATACATTTTTATGGCCTCCTTACATGTATTATTCCACCAAGGTATTGGATTTGATTTATATGACTTACGTTATTCAATTGCTTCTTTAGCAGCTTTTTTTATAATATCAATAAAGGTAGTCAAAAATGACTCTGTCATTATCAGTTTGAAATGTTTCACATTTCTTGATGTGTTCGTTTATTCTTTGTTGGTAAAGTTCCCAATTTGCTCTCTTGAAGTTCCATATTTTGATGTTTGAGTAAGAATACTTCTTCTTGGATGCTATTTTCACTTGTACATTTTTAGCAGTGATGTTTGGGAAGTGATCACTATCATACATGTTGCTTAATATGATTCAGTTGCATTTTTGACCAAATGTGGTGGAACTGCAAGTAAGGTAAATAAAGCTGAAAGTTCCAGTACTAATATTGACCTGTGTGGAATGTCCGGTATTTAAAATGATAAAATCATTTCCATCCATTACATTTTCAATTGTTTTGCGTTTTAGATCAGTTTTGTTGGGTCCCCACCCTGTGTTGTGGCTGTTAAAATCTCCAAGAGTGATGATTTTTTTAGCAAGTTGGTTGATAATATCTTGAATTTCGTCAGCTTCAAAAGAATGGCTATTGGAAAGATAAATGTCACATATGATGAGAAGTATTGGAGCTTGAACCTGAATAGCACCAACTTCAATATGAGTGTTAATATTAATCTCCAAAACAGGAAAAAAATGCTCTAATATTTTACCACTCCTCCGCAGGCAAAATTGGGGTTATTTTTATTTTTAAAGAAACACTTAAATTTACTAAATTTGTCAAACTTGAAGTTAGTTTCCTGGAAGCACATTATATTCAGTTGATGTTGATCTTTCATTAATTCAAGTATTTCTTTTCTGTGGTAAAAAACATTAATATTCCATTGCATAATGTTCATGGCTTATAAGTTGTTAAATGTTATGCTTGTGATCAGATTCAGACATAATTGGGTTTCAGCAGTGAATGGCATTATGATACTAGTCAGAAGACTCAGTTTCATGGTTCTCAGTTTGTTGAATTTCTAATTTAAGTTTGTTAATTATTCTAGTGAATCTGTTATTGATGGCTATTTCAGTCAACAGTGGGTATATGACATTCAGAATCTGTATAATGTATTGGAGGTCAACTATAAATTATTTTGCTGTGGAAACAGGGTTGCTAGAAACAAGATAATTTTATAGAAAGTATGTCATTTGTACATAATTCAGTGCAACAGTTTTAGTGTTGATTCAATGAATTCCTTAATGCGTTCATTGAGTTTTTCATTTGATTTGGTCTGTGTTTCACCAGCTGAGAAGTTACCTTCACTATTGTCTGTTTTTTGGTTTTATTTGGTTGTTTGGTTGCTTAGTTATTTACATTTTCAGGTTGAATTATTTTGGATTAAACTTTTATGAAGTATCATATAGGGCTCCTGTTTGGAGGGCTGGGAAGTTGACATCATTAACTTGTACAGCATCTTCATTTATGCTTTGGGTTGCTAGAGATTCATAATTGTCTTGTACAATTTCTATCTTTGGTGGTATCATTTAAACTATTTTCTGTTATATTATTTTAAAGAGAAGCATTATCATTTGGGGAACTATTGTTTGGGCTCTGCTGGGCCAAATGACCATTTTGTTTACAAATGAAGCAGGCCATGCTGTTTAATAGAAACATAAATTCTATAAGGGGTGACATCAAAGAAAACAGCTGTGGTTTCAAGTGGTTTGTTTGTCTTCAGGGGCTATGAAAACCTGCCTTCTAATACCCATGATATGAGTAAAGCCTGACATTCCAGCTCTAATAAACGATATTTTTAATGACGTCTGAATTTCCGTTGATGGTGAACTGATAAACATCTTTTCAATAACATCGTGAGGAATAATAGGACAAACATTTGAAATTGTGATTGTCTTATGTCTACTTATTAGAGGTCTGATCCCAGAACTTAGTTTTTAACAGAAATAGAGCTATGGTTATTTATGAAATGTTATCAACAATTTCTTTGCTACTTAGAAACATGCAAATTCCCTGCAGAAAATACATCTTATATCGTTAGAACTAACAGTTGTTGCCAGCTTTTCAATATAGTCTTTAATACATAGACCTTCTTGAGCTTCGTTGACGACAGTTTGTTGTTTCGAAAGGAAGACGATTCTTTCGACGCAGGAGTCGGAGGTTATGTTGCCTTTGTTTACGTCGGTATCCATTTCGGCACGGACGATAGCCAAGGTTGGCTGTACGAGTTACTGCACTGAGTATCAGATAGGGAGTTGATTTTATAACTTTAAAAGGTTTAATCAGTAGATTAAAGCACGAATTTCACCTATGGTTCAGTGGATTACAGTCTGTCACTCGCGGGATGTTCACAGTGCGGCGATCGCATGTGAACAGGAAAGTTTCTTATTCTGTCATTGGCAAACTTAAAATGAAGAAGTAATTCCTTAATAAATGATATTTTATTAAGGCATTAAACTAATAAAATTCGTAGATCTTTTCTGTTTACCACACTCACAACAGAAATTTGTTTACTATGGAGTTTTCACGTCTTAATGATAAGATATTTAGAAAGAAGATCAGTATCAAACAATCTGTAATTATTGAAAGGATATGAAATATTAAGTAAACGAGAATGTTTTAACACATCAATAAAGTAAACTTAGAAATCTACGTACCCATAACCTCATTTCCATACGTGGGCTGTGCAGTTCGTCGATGTGCATCGAAGACGATGTTCACACTACGGCTATTTGGATCGAACTGAAGAACGCAGGAGTAAAGGAGCTTGTAGTGAAATATATCGACTGTAATCGACAGTTACCTTTTTTACGGTAGTAGTAGCAAAATGACATAAAGCTTGCTCATAACAATAAATGTAAAAGGCTAATGAAGTTTCAATTAAGAGCATTGACCAAACTGCAAATAAAATAATTTTCGGAAAACAAAATTATGGTTAAATTTGTCGAATATCATCAAGAGTGATGGCTGGATAAAACAGCTCTACAAATTAACACACATACGTGAAGTAAATTTTGGCAAAATTGCAACAAAAATCATTTTTTTTACTTCCGTAAGCATGAGTAACTCTACTTTATTTGACAGTCTAAAAACGCAAAGAAGATTTAAAAATAGATAAAATCACACGAAAATCACACGAAACGCGTTCTGGGAGCTGAACGTTGAGTAAACCCTAACCATGCCCCCGCCGTGGAGCGCGTGATACAACGATAGTTCAGGCAATAAAAAGTGACTTCTACAAGTCGTTGATAATGCTCGAGGGCGTACCTCAGCATGTCACATGCCCGTTAGCGCCTCCTTCCATGCATTATCGCGACTTTCATCGTGCTACCCACCCCCCGGCTTACCTGCATCCCGGCGGCAGGAGCAGCGGCTACAGAAAGCACCGGAGCTTCCGACACCGCTTCAGCCCAGGTGTCGCCCCATCTCGCGGCCGCGCCTTATCGCCCTCTTCCCATCGCGCGAGAAAGGTCAGGCTGAGCCATCCCCCGAGTTCTCACGGGAGGCTACTGCAAGGTATTGCCACCCTTTGCCCCAAGGAATGACAAAACGGTGAAGCTAGGGATCGTTGAAACCAGTGGCGCATCCTAGTGTGGGTGTGGAGGAGTAGGCTCATGCGGCTTCAACGCCCCCTAAAGTCGACGGAATATAATCACAAAATATATTTTCTACAGTTTTTTGTAGTAATAAAGTTTCTTCAGCAATTCTGCATCTGAGTTGATTACGTTGTAACGATAAATCAAGAAATAAAAATGAATTTTCAATTGAACATATTGTTTTACAGAAAACATAAAGTCAGCTGGATACTACACCTTTGGTTCCTATCAAAAAATTATGTTTGCAGTGTTACATTGTTCTTTTTGTTAAAACGTTTTAGATAATCGTTTTTGTACACATGTGTGTTTCTGTGGTCATTATATCAATACTGATTTCGTGGTCTTTTAAAACGACAAATTGGCAGCTGCCGGAGAATATTAATACATTACATGATACTTACACAAAATGATTTAAAATTACCTTCGGATCTCCGAAAGTAAGCGCATCACGACGCAATAAGTCGTGTGTGATATTCTGTTCTGTTGAAATAGTAAAATCAAACCCATGAGGGAAGAACAATGGCACAGCCCATGGTGTTAAACCTTTCGATTCACACTACCCACTGTGAAACGACAATGACACGCTTAGCGCTGCGACCGAGCAACACTTTCCGCACTGCAGTTTGTACACTTCTCCCTGGATGAGTCACATGCGGTACTTACAGCAAACATTATCGTGAGGCCCCAATCTTTCAGCGTGTTTATAAGGACAATGTTTTATTGTAAGGCGGAGTTTCATAATCCTTTGACTCATCGTATATCAGTATAAACCTTATTTAATATTTTGAAAACTTCGGTGATTTTCAAATTCCTTTCAGCAGAAATTACATTTTCGTAGATAGCTGAAGCCCTGCTTCATGGGTCCGAAAGCAACTTTGAATCATGGTGTACACGCTGCTTTAATGTTGTTACTAATATTTTACATCTTTATGGTGTCTATAATGAATAATTTTATGATTTATTTATGAATTTATATATTCTTAGATTTTTGGGTAGCTTGTACTGAGATGTCATATTTATTGTTTACTTTTTTGAAGATCTAACATACAAGACTATTTTCAGATAAAAATTCCTCCTCCGGTTTTTTGAAAAGCTATTTCCCATTGATACAAACGGGGGGCGGTATGAACTGAAACACAAATAACGGGAGGTGGTCAATCTCGCCGCGCGCAGTTCGCGCAGATCGTACCTGCTGAGATGGCTCAGGGCATTAACTAATGTCACTGCAGTGTCTCTGGCAGGGACGTCCTAGATTTCGAGACCTCACGGGCACAGGCTTTTCGACACCAAGGAGGCAAGAGAATTCTCTGGAGAAGGATTATAGCGGACGGCTACTCTGATCGGTAGTTTCCTGTGGTTTCCCAGATCAACACCAGCCGGAACACTACGCTAAGAAACGGGCCAGGGACCGCGTGCGGTCTTTCCTTCTTCTTCCTTGTCCTGTTCACTCCCTTTACTTACACACACTTACACTTACGTGCACTCAACTACCACGAGACCAGACGGGAGCCTAGAGCTTGTCCCGGCTGGGGCGGTGCCTGGTTGAGGGATGAGTGGTTGGCGAAAAACCTCTCAAGCCGACTACGGTTAGGTCGCCGCCGTATCTCGTCATCCATTGGTGAAAGATCAGCGCCACCATCTCCTGCTCCTCCTCCTCCTACAAAACACTCACTACACGTACGGGACTAATGGCATGAGCAGTTGTCACGCCTGGAATCCCTAATCAATCGAGCAATCGCGTAGGTTGCCTCAGATTACGACGGGGGAAATCTCAGCAGGTTTGAGTTACGTAGTACACGTACTTTCCGACCTTTTGTACGAGTAATATTTGTTACCACATAAGTCTCCTGTAGCCCCGTGGCAGTGATTTCAAGCCTGGCCATAGTGTCCAATGTAACCTCCCCAAGTGCAGTGAATATAAAACGCTGATTGATCAATTAATTTATTTTTGTGTTTTTGAGAGCTATAAGTTATTGCAACACATATAGAGGAATATGAAACAATCCGTTATTATTTGCGTTACTTATTGGGCAATTGATAATATTTTCTTCTTTATCATCTTGGTATTTGCTTTCGACATTTCACTGACTACCAAGAAATCATAACTTCGAATTTGACGTTAATGAACATATTTAGGAAAAGTAATAGAATTCTTCAACCATGTCACACAAACACGTGTTGTCCATTTTTTAATAATTACAAAAATTGTATTTCAAGGCAGAAGATATATCGATTGAATCTAGACATTATGATAGTATATTTTTGTATTGAATGTTAAGAAAGAAGTTATGTGACGTAGCCTAAAATATGAAATACGGTCATGATAAACTATTGCACTCTATATAATTATTCATATGAAAGATCTGACTGTCGAATTTGAGAGAATGTAATGTCAAATAATCCCTCTATATCATATTCTTATACATAGCCGGTCCGGGTGGCCGAGATCGCTAAGGCAGTAGTGCCGTAGCGATCGCGGACCGAAGGGTCGCGGGTTCGAGTCCCGCCTGGGGCATGGTTGTATTGTGTTCGTCCTTTCACCTCCTATCATCATCATATATCATATCATCCCCACGTGGGTTGGCGTCAGGAAGGGCATCCGGCCGTAAAACTTTCGCCAAAACCAGAAAAACAGCGACCCCTTAAAGGGAAAAAAAGCTGAAGAAGAAAAAAAAAAAAATCATATTCTTATACATCGTGATCCTTGATGTGTTGTTTAAATGTGCATCTTATTTTTCTTGAACTGTTCTACATGGCATCCATGGAGTTTCAGGAAATGACAAACATTAATTTGCATCGTGCGGCCAGACATTTGGAGCGTTTATTATGAATCATTGTATTGTAACAAAAAACCTGTCTATTTGGTTTAGATACAATTGTGTGTGGTTTTTAATATTGATTAGAGAGTGGCTGGAAGAGAAGGTGTGTCATCTGCAAACTGTGCTATTTTTACTGTTTCATCTATGGGGATGTCTGCTACATAGAGATTAAACAGTGTGGGTGATAGGGGGGATCCTTGTGGTAATCCTGATTTGATTAACCTGAGATCTGAGTGATAGTTGTTGATTGTTACTGCACAGGTTCTGTTGGATAAATAGTTTTGGATTAGTGAGGTGATGTAATGTGGAGTGCCTATTTTCTTTAATTTATATATTAGTGCCTGGTGCCAGACTAGAGTCAAATAGATATAGATATTGATAGATCAAATACCTGTGTTATGTAGAGTGATATGAGTATTGAGTGATGTTTTTTTCTGAAATGTTGTGTTAAGATGTTCTGTGATTCTGAGGAGTTGGTGTTGTGTGGACATACGATCAGTGAATCCAAACTGCTCTTGGGATTGCTTTTGTTATTTGTAGGTGTTTTTAAGTGTTTGGAGTAGTATTTTTTCGATTATTTTAGACAGATATGGTAGAAGGCTTAACGGGCGATAGCTGTCGTCGTTGGCTGAATTTTTATTTGGTTTTGGAACCGGAAGAATAATGTCATGCTTCCAAGTGGATGGAAAATGATTTCTTCTGAAAAATGAATTGTATATATTTGTTTAATATGCAATTGCGGGGGCTGGTAAGTGTTTAGTATTGAACTATTGATATTATCATGACCTGGTGCTTTTTTATCGGGAGAGAGTTAATGATTTGTTTTATTTCTTTAGGCTTTGTGTAATGAATTTTGTAATATGGGCCGTGGTTTTGGAGGTTTATTGACTGTATTATTGTGTTGTGTTACGGGTGCGGTTTAGATTGGTTGAGTGTGAAAGTCGACTCAAAATAATTGGGTATTTCCCCTGCCTTGTCGGTGGGGGTGAATCACTTGCCTTTCGGTGAGTTGATGGGTGGAATTAGTTTTCTTTTATAGTATTTGTTTGGTGAATTTCCATGTATAGTTGTTTTGTGCTGTTAAAGATAGTATCTTGTTCTGGAATTTGAGATTTATATAACTTTTATTGATTTTTTAACTATATTAGTTAATATATTTAGTTCTGCTTTTATTTGTGGGTTTTTGGTTTGGTTTCATAGCCTTCTGGTCCTGTTTTTGACGCATATTATGTTTTTGATTTCTGCAGGTAGAGCAGAATGATTAATTTTGTTATGCGTTTGTGTATTTGTGGGCTGCGTTTCTGTTATTGCTGTATGTATTATGTTGTTAGTAATATTACTGCGTTGTCTATTTCTACAGAATTATTTAAAATTATAATTTTTGGTATTAAATTGCTGGTTATATTATGAAATTTAATCCACTTTAATTTAAGTGTGTTTATTTTGGGGATTGGGGATCGCGGAGGTGGGATTTGTCGAGTAAGTACATTTACCGGAAGATGATCAGAGTCGAGTTCGTGATACGGAATTGAGAAAAAATCGATATTACTGTCAGTCAGTCCGATGTCAAGGATGTCTGGTGGCTTACTTACGTCTCTTGGATAGTGTATTGGTTCAGGAGGCAATAGTATATTGATAGTGGTATTATTTAAAATTTGTGATAGTGTTTTTCCTGCTTGGTTGTAAGTGCGACATCCCCAGTTTGTGTGTTTAGCGTTTAGATCGCCTAGTATTAATATTTTTTTGTTTGGGGTGAATAGATTAAGTATATTTTGGGATTGTATTTTTATTGATGGAGGTTTATGGGCAGTAATTATATTCCATGATTCATTGTTTATTGTTAGGGTTATTGCTACTGTTTCAATTCCTGTGGTTTGGTATATTAATTTCATTGCTATACGTACACTACCTTTACGTTCGGTCCTGTCATTTCTATAAATTGTGTATTCTGAAATGTAAAATTTTTACTATTGTTTAGGTGCGTCTCTGTTATGCACGCAATGACTATGTTATATGTGTATAAATATTGAGTAAGTTCAATTTTTTTGGATGTGATCCTATTTGCATTCCAATTTGTTAATGATATATTTCTATGGGCTTGTATTGACATTATTGTTATTAAAAATGCTGTTACTGTATTTGTATTGATTATTGATGGTATGAAAGAGTTTATGAAGGTAATAATACAGGACGCTGTAGAATTAATGTATTTAAAACGGGATTATTATTATTATTATTATTTCGTTAATCGGCCGACTAGGACCACGCAAGCAAGCATCCTGCATTTACCGTGGCTCAGTTATTATTTATTATAGCGGTAGCAGGTGCTTGCAACAATTCTTAGGGGGGACCAGCATTTAGCTGGATCCGATTTTTATCCCCCATGGTTGTTAGCCCGGGGGTATGGAAGATGAAAGATGATAGGAATGGATTAGGAGGCGATAGGTGATCGTGTACTTTTGGAACCATCCCAGCATTCGCCTTTATGACCGAGGGAAACCACGAAAACCCCGGTCAGGATGGCCGGCCCGGGAATCGAACCCGGACCTCCCGATTACGAAGTCATTGCGCTACGCACTGAGCCACTTCGCTCGGTATTATTATTATTATTATTATTATTATTATTATTATTATTATTATTATTATTATTATTATTATTATTATTATTATTATTATTATTATTATTATTATTTATTATTATTATTATTATCTAGTTGGTTTGGTTGAGTGCGGTTTCTCTGTGATTTCATATTGTTAACGAATCCTGATTGGTTTACAGGGTTGTTGTTCCTAGTGAAGTTTCGGATTGGCTAGGTAGAGGGTAGTGATGGAAATTGTTCTTGTTGGTTGCTAAGGGATGATGGTGATTCTTTGGTATGGATTTTTTTCTGTTATTGGGTGGGGTGATTTTCTTTTCAACAATTTTCTTATAGTATAAACAGTTCTCATTTCTTACATCTGCACGGTGATTGCCTTTGCAAAGAATACATGTGGGGTTGCTTTACTTTCAGGACAAGTCACAGTATAGTGATTATGAGAACATATTGCGTTGTGATTGAAATTGTTTCTAGAGCCTCGTGACATATGTATGTACTAGATTAAATTATCTATTTAAGAAACTTTATTTGTGTAAAGAATGTTACGTCACCAACGGAACCGAACGTTTTTAGACGATGTTGGAGTATAACACCACTCACATGAAAAACTTCAATTGGGCATCAAAAGACATATTTCTCAGTCACATTGCTGAATTCATTTCCGAAGAATAATTGATATTTATTTCTCGGCCTGTCAGTAACTACGAATCCATACATTTTTATTGTGCTTTTCGTCTTCGTAAATGAACGAAACACGATCAATATCACCCATAAACTACAGCCAAAAAATAAATCAGTCCTCCTCATTTAGAAAGGAGAATAAAAATTACAGTCGTGCATGCAACACGCATAAAACAGCCGACTCCATATTAACTGCTTCGGGAAAGCATTCCGCTCATCGCCTTTCTCCGCAAATAAAACGTGTTTTATTTAATACTAATTCGGCTCGACATTGAGAGGCACGACTGCGTTTCACTAGTCAATAAATAGCTGCAGTTCAGTGGCGCGGCGCTCCGGGGCCGGGGCGGGACAAGCCGTGGCGGGGCGGGGCGGGGCGGGGTGGCGCCGGGAGGGGCCGGGCAGCTGGGCGTTTGGGCCGGGAGGGAGGCGTCCGCGGGCTCGGGTGGGAGGGTGCGAGGCGGCAGTGGGACGGCGGGGCAGGCGCGCATGGGAGGAGGGAGGCGGGGCAGACGTGCGCGGGTATGGGCAGGCGAGGCGGGGCGGGGCGGCGTGGGCGGCGAGCGGGGGGAAGGCAGCCAGACCGGATGATCTCGTGTCACGCACAGGTCACGAGCCCACACACTCCGCTTCGGACGTCAAGTATCGTCACGTGCGCTGCCTCCAACGACCACGACGACTCGCACGAGCGGGAACATCTCCATCACTTCCAAACAGCCTTTCAGGAGGAGATAAGAATTTATTTCTTCCCCGAGTAAAAGTAATCTCTTCAAAATTCACAATGATTGTCCATGTTTTCGAGCTGCATATTACGCCTGAGAAAGCGGTTTGAAGAAAGGGGACTACGGTAGCTGTTAAATCAGATCGCAGATGCATTATCGAGACATACAAATTTGAAAAGCATATGATATTTAATATCTAAATTT
This sequence comes from Gryllus longicercus, assembly GCA_038098605.1. Taxonomy (NCBI): domain Eukaryota; kingdom Metazoa; phylum Arthropoda; class Insecta; order Orthoptera; family Gryllidae; genus Gryllus; species Gryllus longicercus. The sequence continues at coordinate 11,665,211 of JAZDUA010000003.1, read as the reverse complement.
CAATTAATTATATACAATCTTAAGTTTAAAAGTTCTATTAGACTAGATATGAACATTTATCTAGATCATTTGTCATCAGCACGTCTTAGTACAAGCTGTAAAGGTGGAAATACATTAAAATACAAAACTAAATTGAAATTACAGTGAATTAAATTGCTATGTTTGATATTATCGTCTTTGTGAAATGTTTTGTATTCATTACTCAAACCACTCACCCATGGGTCTCGAATCTGGACTTCTACTGAGAAAATTTCATGTTGATTACTAAATCGTTGAAAGTTGCTAATTTAGTTGATAAAAACGTTCATAAAACGTTGTCGGCCTCGGCTCAAAGTCAATTACAATGTTAAAAATGCTCCACTATAACAATATACCAGCTACTTAAACACACAGCTATTCGCTGAGAAATGTTCCCTGAAAGCACGTTCAACATGTGGTCGTGACACCTAGGTTCAATTCCTAGTTTCTCCCTCTCACCGTGATAATGTATGTATGTACTTGGCGCGACAGCCCGTGAATGGGCTCACGCCTACCGGCAACGTCCCTGCCTCGCGACCACGCGTTAAGAGGGTACGTGTAGTGAGCACGTAGACATCCCCACGCAGTATTCTGGTCTTCTCAACCTGAGAAGTGAATTTTCTCATCATCACACAGCAACATATACTGGGACAAGCAAGGAAAACGCATACTATCATTTTGGTTCGACCGGGAATCGAATCTGGGGAACGTAGTGGAAAGCGATCACGCTGACCAAGAACTAGCGACGAGGCTGTCTCAAGGGAAAAAAGAGAACATTTCGAGATTATTTCAAAAATAAGAACCTAACTAGTGGGGCTGTAGAATGGTGCAGACATTCTCGTACTAGTTAGTTTCCTTATTTCTTTGGTCCCAAATTAGATTTTTTTAAATTCATTTTTTCGGTTTCCTAGTGGTAGACCCGAAATATTATTTCAAGAATATTATAGAAAATTAAAACTGCGTCATATATCGAAATTTTCGTTGAAAATTTGGGAGCCAATTTTAAGAAAATGAGGTTTTAGCGTTACTGTAAATGCAAAACTTGAAGCTCTTTTTCACAAAAAACTTTTAAGTTTTCGGAAAACATCATTTGAAGTCCACTCATAAGTGCAAGTGCAAGTGCAATGAGCGCAATAAGTGCAAGTGCAGTATACAAATCGTACTAAATGTGCGTATTAACGGCGGGAAAGATATAAAAGAGGAAAAAGTACGTTTGCGAAATTTAAAAAACAACAACATATTAAAACGGTTTTTATGTCATCTTATGAATTCAATTATCTCTATCCGTACATAAAGTTTGAAGAGAAAAATATTGGAACCATTCTTGAGAAAATGGCGATTGAGCACATCGGGAATTGCAATGTTTTGAGCTCATTTTCACAGAAAACTTTTCAGTTTTTGAGAAACTTACTGAAACATCGTTTGAAGCACTTGTTTCATCAAATTCAATAATGTAAACAAATTGCTGTTAATTTAAATATTAACGACGTAAGAGATGTAAAAACGTCAATTGTGCTGAAAAATTAAAACAGTACGGCAAAATGACGTTTCTGTCCCCTCATACGGAACCTTTAATATTATCCCTACTAAAAGTTAAAAAAGAAATTTGGATCCGTTTTTGAGACATTTTTTTACTTTCTCGCCCTTACGAAGGTACTTCATAAGAAGAGAAACTTTTGTAATCGTGCACCCGAAATCGGTGAATTTTCGCAGAAAAACTCTCATTACCGGGCCCTGGCTACGAAAGCATGAATAAATCCAGTTGCTAGATATAGAAAAAAATTACTGCGACTCTTCGTGTAGCCAGTATCCATGTTTTGTTGCCGAAAAATCGATTGATGGCAAAACGTCTGTCTGCCTGTCTGTGGCTGTGGTCAATACTAACGCATAATACGGAGTATATTATTCCGCATATACGTACGTATCCGAGAAAGTAAAAAGAATTACAGTATATATATATATATATATATATATATATATATATATATATATATATATATAACCAGCGACAAAACAAGAGACCTGAAAATAACGAGATAATATAGAGCCAGCCACTAATGAACTCTTACAATAACATGGATCCATTTCGAAAGAAACATTTGCCGATCCCACTTGACTCCCGATGTTCAATTGATTTTCAATAAGGTTTCATCTCACGTGAGCGGGAGACAAAGTGAGCTAGCAAATGGGTGGAGGGCTGGCCGAGATTCAAACCGTGAGGCAAACAAATTCGACTGGACGATCAAATTGACAATCGAGCAAACGAGTGGACTGCCGTCCGCGTGCTCGGGGCAACAGATGGACGAAGAAGCAGGAGGACGTAGAGCGATTCGGCTTGACGAAGGAATGAACTGGAGTGTGTACAGGCAGGGAGGGCAAACGAAGGGTGGCGGTGGAGAGAAGTACTAATCAAAGATCGAGAGGCGGACAGTTCTGTCCTCCACCTGCTTCGAAAAGAGTAGAGATGTGATAAGCATAGTGCTAAAAGTGTAAAACGTTTTGCATCTCTCGATTGATTGATTAGGTTTGGGGGCGGGATTGATTAGGTTTATCTGTTGAGAGATGTTTATCTATTGAAAGTGAAAAAGTTCTATTGATAATTAAGCTCTTGATGCTGTTCGTGAGAGGGTAGTCAAGAGGACTGACGGGCGGGAGGAAAAAGTGTGGAGGCGTGCATCAAGACGGCGAACGAGAGAGCAAACGGCCGCGCGAGTGAAAGTGATGCCATCTCCTGTCCAAAGGATGAGCGAGAGGTCAGGCGGGAGGGTGGGTGTATGGGCGAGAGGGCGTGCGAGAGGGCAGGCGAGCAGGCAAGGGCGTGGCAAAGCAGGTGGACGGATGGGGGGGGCGTGATGACGTATGGGGAAGAGGAATAGAAGTAGGTATCAGGACGAGCGAGAGGGTAGACGAGCTTGATAATGGGCGAGAGGATAGCCGAGCTGGAGTGTGTGCAGACAAGCGAGCGAGTGGGTGGTAGAGCGAGCGTACGAGGGGACGTGAGGGAGAAGGACTGCGCGGGTGAGATGGCGGTGGGAGAGGGAATTATAGAGTGTGAGGGTGCGAGGTACGGTGGCGACAGACCGGAGATTGAGAGGAGATGGACAGGCAGGCGAAAGACCGCATAGGGAGTGCGGGCGTAAGGGAAAGAGGGCAGGTGAGGAGGCGACAGACCAGTGGACTGAAGTGGGTGAGGCGGCTGAGAGATCAGCGTGCGAGCGGAAAAGCGAGAGAGTGGGTAGACGAGAAGGTATGTGTTGAAGTAGCGTGCGTTCGAGAGCGAGAGGGCGGAAGGGCATGCAGGCACTAATAGGGCGGATGAGAAGGAGCGTGCGGGTGAGAGCGTGTGCGAGTGAGAGGGCGAGCGACGAACAGAGGAGACGAGGAGCGGCGGTGGCGCAGCAGCTGATAACAGGGCTCTGCGGGGCGGGACAGGGGCGCGCGGAGAGCGGCGGGCGGGGCGGGTGGTCTGGGCGGGCGGACGGGGGTCGACCGGAACGATAAGGGCGCGCGTGCTCTCTCGCGGCGGAGGCGCCCGCGCGGAAACATCCGCCGAGCGCCAGGCGCCGCCACCCGCGCGCACAAGAGCGCTTTGTGCCGAGCCGCGTCCGGCGCCGCGCGGCCGCTCGTGACCCTTGGCCGCCACCCGATAAGGCACACAACGCGCTCACGGAATAAAGAGGGCTTGCTTCTAATCCCATCCACATGCGTTCCGAGAAGCCAGATTTACGATCAATCGTCTTTCATACAGTTTGTGAATATGATTGCGTTTAAATTTATGATCGATTCATTCATATGGAGGTCATACTGCTCGAGCATATTCATGTTTTTAATAATAAAAAGTAGACCACTATTCACTACTTCCATGTATACACACTTAAAGACATTATTAATGTATTCTGCGATTCTGCTTTATACTATTATGATAAACGTGTTTTGTTTCTTATTACTGTTATGTTTATTATTATTTTTCATCATGTGAAATGAAAAAAATATCCATTTGTAAAAACATGCATTTTTTGGCAAAATACTCATGATGAAATATAGTTGTAAAACAACTGATATACCAAACTTTGAATTATTATTATTATTATTATTATTATTATTATTATTATTATTATTATTATTATTATTATTATTATTATTATTATTAATTGTGTAATCGGCAGCACTGAGAAGGGTATATCGAACACAAAAGTAGGATAGGATTTCTCGTGTGCGAACAAAACCCTTTTGGCATCAATATAAATAATAGCAAACAAAGCGAACAAAGCCTGTCGGCATCAAAAATGTTCACTGGTATCATCTTCCTTTTTATTTAGACTTTTAACATTGCCTCTGCTTCCACAGAAAGATAAAACAAGACCGTACCTTCGTGTTGTCAAGGCTTGTAGGTACCTGTTAAGCTTCATCGAGATCAGTGAAAGGAATGTAAAAGTTAAAATAATGACGAAAAAGGCAGACAATTGCAAATATAAGACAAAATGGCAAAAATAGGAATCAGAAGGAAAATAGGCAAAAAAGGCAAAATAAAGATCTACTAAAACAACTCCAGAAGTACAAGTAAATGGTTTCTTTTGTTAAAAGTAATAAAATAGTAACAATAACAACAAGGCATTTTGCCAAACTTCCGGTCTCTGGTCATGGTCGTCATAGGGTCATCGATTCATTGAGATTGATTTTAAATCAAAATTGTTGAGAAGCAAAAGTTGAAGTTTATTGGGCAATGTGATGTTTAATTTGAAGTATTTTGACTAAAAATTTCATAATTTTATTATACTAGAACATGAAAATCATACTTGTGATTTTTGTGGCATGTATAAACAATATATGGGTAGATGTACATTAGTGTATATATATAATATGCATATGTTTTTCTGTTCTTCTCTGTTCAGATTCTCAAGGAGAATTTGATCATAAGAACTGAACACATACCTGAATAGCACGCCATCCACGTCCATTACAAGATATCGTACTCACATCCTGGTAAACTTCAAGTTTAATTTCTTCTGACTTGTGTGAAATGTGCTAAATCGAAGGGGTACATAAAGTAGATGCTATTTAAAATAAGTTGGATGAATATTTTTCTCATTTCTATAGATAATATCAAAATATTGAATTTGCAATAATAAAGGCTTATAATGTGATATATGGGAAAGAGTATAATTGCAATTTAGTAATAACAATTTGTTCAATCATGTTGCTACTTGTGTTAGCCATCGTGGAATATTAATGGTTAAGAATTTTTTTGACCATTGTTCATGTCTTTATTTTATTATTTTCTTAATTCATGAATGAATCTTTAATTCTGTATTCCATTTACATTATGTAAGTTTGAACTGATATTTTAACATATTGTAGAAGATTACTGTGTAAAAATACTCGTCACGGAGTTTAGTACCTACTACTGGGGCACACATTTATTTACTCCAAGGAGATCATTCACTGACCTTAAAATCTATAAATTAAGAGAAAGAGAAAACGTTGTACCCCTTCTTAAGCATATTGCGTTCACAGAGGAGTGTGAGATGTGGCATAGTTAAGTGATATATAGTTTATGTGCTGAAATCTGAAATTGATATATGTGTTACAAATGTACTCGTATTAAATGAAAGAAAAGAAATACTACATAGATATAGTGGTCGGATGCAACCCGCAACACGCTTCACCATAACACTATCGTGCATAATTCGGAAAGGTTGGGTTTCAGAGACCTAAAAGCCTTAAAAAACTTCGTTTCTCGTAAAGCCCGAGTTTTGTTATGAATGACATAATATACAAAGTGATTTATTCTTAGGCTTTTTATTTCACGATTTCCGTTCAAGAGAAAGGTACTCCACTCCATATTTGCATTTGTGAAAAGCACATTATTAAAAATTGTCATAATAAATTTATCACGTATACTGTATTAGTTTTACAAAGTTTACAGAGTTGTGATAATGTCATTATTTCATTTAATATAACATTACACAAAAACATAGGTGTACTAGAGATAGTATGTTTCGCTTCTGAAGGACTGATCTGTTGACAGTTGAGGTCACGAGATCAGTTTCCGTTGCATTTGTCAGCCATGCGAGAGGGGAAGAGGTCCAATTATTGCTTAGTTCGTGCGACAATAATGAAAATTCAAAATAATATGCTACCAAAACAAAAAAAAATCAGTTATCTTTAAATAAAAAAACTTATCTTATTCGCTCAAAATACTCCTTAAATTTTAAATTATTGTTCAAGAACGGAATGTAGTTCTAAAAATTAGAGTATTTCATTATCCTTTCACTTTCACAAATTTGCAAACTTTTTGCATGGGTTCTGCTAGTAGACATAAATAGTGAATATGAGATTCACAGCGTGTAACAATTTTAACACATTAATTTAAATTAGGAAAAAAATGCGTTTGTGATGGTGGAAAAAATATTAGCGATGAATGAAAGAAATTTTAATTTGCAAATATGTGTATTTCTCTTTCTCAAAATAAAATCATTGTGGCTAATGAAGGATTGTACAGCTTTCGTTTGACGAATATGTAGCACAGTGCAATGGCGGCATTTTCAGTATGATAATATAATGAGATGCTTGTAACATTCTGACGACAATGATTTCTCAAAAGTATATTATAGTAATAGTTATAATGGTATTGATACGGTGATTGAATATTACAAATGTTTTCCCTATAGTTCTATAAACTGTGTTCACAACATCTTCTGTGAAATTAAACTACATGAAAATTAAATTACACTCTTTAAAAATGATTATCTGATGATTGAAGCTCACTAAACATTGCCAATGTGGTGCATTGATAAAATTTATATTATTAAATCTGTTGTTTACTTTCACATTACACAAAAATAATACAAAATAGCATATTAGTAGATACACAAAGTATATTACCAGACAGCGAATGAAATATTATTAGTATTAATCAATAAATGAAAAGACAATCTTTTAGACTTTATGATATAAGAAACATTCTGTATATAAATGCGACGCAATTCTTTTAAACGTCAAACATCCTGATAAAAATGCTCTCGAAAAACAAGTGATTGCAGAGATATCAATACGGAATGTGATAATAGTTTAGTAGTCCTAATTCTGGCAATCCATCAAATAAGAGGAAAAAAAGAAGGGGTTGAGAAAGGTTTAACGGCAAACACATTGGCAGTAGCCTTGGTTTGCTCAAAAACACACTTCACACACATCAATTTCAGACTTTATAAGTATTATCATTATTATTAATTAATATTTTGTACAACAATCTTGGAAAAATGAAACATATATCATACGTTTTCATTAATAATTATTATAATAGTCATCTATTAGTTCTGCTATCAGATAATATTTTACAATTCAGCTTTTCAGACTGAAATTTCTACACAGATAACTGGTTTCAGTGCAAAGTGATGCAGACTCACAGAAGTACAGCAGTAAAATAGGTGGAGAGATTTATACAAGATTAATCTCTGAGTATGTTACAAAGTAACTCATATCTTCATACAAACGTATACACGGTCTTCTTACTCGATATAAATACACAGCAGCGAGAATATCAGAGCTAAAATTCGCGTAAGGCAGGAGATTGTACTAATACACACATCAATTAGACCTGCAGCGGGAGAGATGTCGACGCGAGCGCGGGCAGGCAGCGGGGAGGCCGGGAGCGGAGCGGGGTGGCGCTCTCCACGCGGGGATTCACATACGTCCCGCGGCCGCGCCGCGCCCCGCTCCGCTCCGCCCCGCCTCGCCCCACTTCGAACGGCCTGCCCCTCGCGGTTGGTTCAAGACTTCTCATCCACGCCGTGTCCTGTATTGCGTTTCAATTCTGTTGAACGAGCATTCAACTAGTTTTCCTCGGAAATGTTCGCACAATGACTTTCATCTTTCTCAGGTTATTTGTACAGGAGAGTGTTTGGAACCTGACTGCAGAAATGAAACCGGCGGTAATAAGAAAAAACAAACAAACAAGAAACCGCCAGGCGCCTGTAGAGGAGGAAATCTAGTCGAGAAAACAACCTCGAAAAAACCGGCACAACTGCATTATTTGCTACAATGTTACTGCTAGAATTGCGTTATTCAGGACACTTTTCTCCATAATTTACTTTAGAAATGATGCTCCTACGTACTTGACTCTTTGGTATAAATAAAACTTAGCTGTCTATGATACACCATGCATCGCGCCGTGGGCGGGCGTGAGTTTGTTTTTAGTGTTTAGTAGCATATGTACATATCTCTCTTTACAAGTGGCGTAGTCTTAGGCCGCGCCGCGGGGCGGGTCAGGGCGGGGCGGGTGCGGGGCGGAGGCAGGGGCGGAGGAGGGGACGGGGACGGGACGGGGGCGGGGCGGGGGCGCCTGACTAGCGGCGCCCGGCGCTCACGGGTCGTCGCGCGTCGGCGACACCCCCACCCCTGCCGCCACCGCCCCCAGCCCCACGCCCACTCCGCGCGCCGCGTCGCCGCCGCCGCCGTGCGGCTTCACCTCCAGCCCGTTCACCATCTTCTCGATGTTCTTGAGTTCGCTGGCGGTGGTGGTGGCGGTGGCCGCGGAGGCGGGGGTGGCAGGCGCGGCGGGCGGCGCGGGCAGGGCGGCCGCCGGCGCGGGGGCTGCACCGCCGGGCGACGCACGCGGTTCCGACGCCGCCGATGACGAGCCGCACGACGACGACGCGGAGGAGGCGGCGGCGGCGGCCGGCTGCGCGGGCGGCGTGGCGGAGCGCGAGCGCGCGCGCGGCGACGACGGCTTGCAGGGGCTGCTGCTCAGGCTGCGGCTGTGGTGGTTGCCCAGGGAGCCCGGCGTCACCGTCTCGAAGGCCGAGCCCAGCGACGACGCGCCCAGCGTGGCGCTGGCGCCGCCGGGCAGCGTGTAGGGCGTGAAGCGGTGCGCGGCCGCCGCCGCCTTCAGCTGGTGGTGCAGCGGGCCCGCTCCCGCGGCCGCCGCCGCCGCCACGTGGTGGTGCGCGTGCGGGTGCGAAAGGCCCGCGGCCGCGCCGTACGCCGCCGCGTGCCCGAACAGCGCCGGGTGCTGCGCCGCCAGCGCGAGCTGCGCGTTGAACAGCAGGCCGGGGGAGACGGGCGCGCCGGGCGCCCCGCCGGCGAACAGCGACAGCGGCGGCGCGGGCGCCAGCAGCGGGTGGCCGCCGCCCGCGCCCGGGTACAGCCCGTGCGGGTACAGGTAGGGCAGCAGGTGCGGCGGCGGGTGGATGGGCGGCCCCACGGAGATGTTGGGCGACGGGTAGTCGGGGGCGGCGGCGGAGGACGGGCCGGCCCCGCCGGGGCCCAGCCCCCCGCCGCCGCCGCCCCCTCCCCCGCCGCCCCCGCCCCCGCCGCCGTCCTTGGGCGACGAGGGCGCCGCGGGGCGGAAGGCGGTCGACTCGGAGCAGCTGGAGTCGGAGCCGTCCCGCTCGCCGTCCTCGTGCTGCAGGCGCCGCCGCATCGCCTCCTCCGCTGCCAGCGCGTCGCTCGCCGCCGCGGCCGCCGCCGTCGACAGCGACGAGAACCACCCTGCGCAAAACACAAATTGACCATTTGCAAACATTCATATTATTCTTTCACTTCTGAACACAGGAAGGAGTTCATGATAATTTGACTGACTCCTTCACTGATCTCATGCTATCAAGTCCTGGTTGAATGATAAAATATTACGAAGCGATAGCTGCGCACAAAGTAGCACCAAATATGGTTGAGACATGCGACTGGTTCAGCGTAATATTCTATAATGCACAAGTGATTGCATACATATGTAATTATAACGCAAACATACGCAATACACATACTCCCTGCAGCTCTGTTCAGACCAGCAATGAAAGGAAAGCAACTTTCCACCTTACATCCGGCCTGTCACCAAAGTATGTAATAATGCTTGCGTCTAAAAAGCACCCCTTTTTGCGAGCCACTTAATTTTCACAAGAAAAACACGTATTTGCAGCAGCTACTTAGAACGGAATGCCCTATTCACTTTTATGACTATAGCTTAATTATCATTGATCCTGGAAGTCATGGGCGGATCCATGGGTGAGTAGGGTGGGAGTGCAAGTCTACGTAAGACATAATTCTCTTTTCAAAATTATAAGCTTATGAAGGTTTTTAATTTATTACAAAATAGTACGTTATTTGATCGATTGTATATTACAATATTTAAATAACACTAAAGATTTCTATAAAAAGCACTTGTTGACCTTCTCCATGTGACCCCATTAAGCAGTTCTTGAATCTGCTTTTAGGTAGCCACAGTGGCGAGATCGCAAAGTGTGTCTGAAATTGTGAAGTATATTCAATAAGAATGACCTTTTAATCCACACGTAAGTTTTTTTTTGCTTTCTCATTTATATTTGTTTTGTTGTACACAAAAATCCGATTTTCACTTGTGTTTAAAATTCAAACACTACTAGGCAGACAATACTTCACGCATCAGTCATACTTCTTACCATTCAAAGTTAAAAGGACCTGGCCAAATTATTTCAAAGATGTTATGGGCCGCCCATAAATAACGTAACGCAAATTTGAAGTAGTTTGAATATAACCTCTCCCCCTGTAACGCACCCACAACGCGTGATTGACCCCCCCCCCTAAATAATAACGTAACGATTGCGATAACACTCCTCCCTTTGTACAAGCACGAAGTGTAAATAAATTATTGCTCAGAAAAAAATCATTTTATTTGTGTTTTGTATTAAAATTTATGATAATTATAGTGAGAATGTTGAGTCTGACTGCACCTAATAAGAAATTTTGAGTGAAGGAAGGATGCAGGCGAAAATTTCGTATCACAAGCCGTGCACACGCCGCGCTGCCGTTGTGGATGGCGCATGGACAACTGCGGCGGCGATGCTGTTACGGTTAGCACATCGGACTGTTGTACCCAAGTTCACGTGTCGAAGCCGATCGAAGCCGTGGAATTTTCAGGGAGAAAAAATCGTTCGGAGGGGAAGTAAAACTGGCTGTCCCATGTTAGTAGAATTACTGCATGTAAAAGATCCTCAAGCCTAAATGAAGAGATATATTCAAATCTTCTGTTTCGCCGCCCGATACCTCTTTTCTAGAATAAGGAACGTAGGGAAATTTGCGTGGTCAGACGGAAGAGCACACCTGATGGCCCGAGTCACGCCACGTAAAATAAGGCATCAATTCACATCAGTACTGCTCCGATTTAAGTGTATTCTACAAAATACCATAAATAAGTTTTGAATTTTTTGTTTGTAATCTTACATATTCAATACATAATTGATAAAAATGTTTCCATTGATTGCAACTACTTCTAATAACTTTAAATTATTTGCTTTAAAACAAATTAATTAGATAAGATTTTAATGCTTTAGTACAAGACTAAAAATGGAAGTATTTCAACAAATGTTAAAAAATGTTAAAAAAATGTCAATGTTACGTAACACTTATCGAATACTCCCTGTCCCTATGTAACACAGCGTTTGCTGCCTCAAAACCCTTCCCCCCTCTGTGGCGTTACATAATTTATGGATGACCCTTACGCCTGCAGTATTGGTCTCGTGCGTCTTTAACATCTGTTAGCATACAACCCTACATATGTGTGAAGTGCAACCTTTTCTTAAGTAGCTATCTGTATGTTACGAAATTTAACATCCTTAGCAACGTGTTAACAGCTTTAGCAATGTAAATAAACAACCTTCAATTCATCACAAGTCACATATTTATTGAAAAAACTGGCGATGTTTTATACAAATCAGATTCAAACAATTCACAATAAAAGTAACTCAAATTAGTTTTGGAAATAATTGGTGTTAACTGTAATATTAATTGTGTGATTAAAAATGTGAATTAGGTAAATTAACCTCATTTTTCTGGCATTCCACGAAATGAAATTCTTCTCCGGTAATCATATTTACCGACGATCTGAAGGTGTCGCCATTGGAAGTCGACACGCCAACTTCCTCAATTAACGTCATTTCTTTAAGTAACATAAGGTTTAGAAGAATTATTTGCATCAATCTTTTTTCAAATCACGGAATATGAATATACTTTAACTAGATATATCGCAAGCAAACCCCATCATATCGTAGTAACGTGCCGCTGCAAAAGAATTCATTTGTTTACTGTCGCAGTAATGTCGTAAATTTTCGCATAAATGGTCAGCCTTTATGGTGACCGATAAAATGTTGTACATACCACAAAATGTAACATGTTACATGTTACAGTTACTGCCTCGTCCAAATGAAAATTCTCGGCTCCACTGCGCTCCGCCTCGATTTTTAACTTTTGGCCTCTGCAGTAAAAACACTCATAATATTTCTAGGCATGTAATATCTATAACCTCACACAGTACGAAGTGTGCGAATCTGACAATTTTTTCGGTCTCCCAGTGAAGACATCGCAACTTCATTTCTAACAAGTAAATTACGAGTTTGGGGTCAACTGATCGCAGGACATTTGATTGTGACAGACGACCCGCGTCATGGACGTCTGTTCCCAAGCTCCCCCTCGTTTCCCGGGTCTTTCCTCCGCCCCGCCCCGCCCCGTCCATCGTGGGGTCGTCCGCAAGCAGCGGTCCCCGTTATTTATCGAACAATCCGCGGGCGCCCCGTTTCGTTACACGTCCGCCCGTGCAAACACGGGGCGTCGCGTCAGGGAACGGCACGACGGTGGTGCCAGGGTGACGCTCCCCCCCCTCCCCCCGTCAACTGCGGGATCCGCCGCCTGGCGCGCGGATCAACTTCCGTACTGTCCGTGTTCTCCGCCGCCCCCCGCCCCCGCCCTCTCCGCTCGCCCTCGAGTTGGCCCTCGCGGGCGGGGCGGGCCGGCGGCCGCTCGGGGGGCTTTGCGGATTAGGCCGAGGGCGGCGGCGGCGGCGGCGGCTCCCTTTCAAAGGAGCCGCTTCGACCGCGCGAGCACCCCGGCCCCCACCCCCGCGCATGACGTATGGCGGGCGTCGCGCGCCGCAACGCGTGGCATGGCTCGGCGCGGCGCGGCGCGACGGGGCTGGGCGGGCGAGCGCCACTGCCCCCAGACACGCCTGTCCCCTCGAGGCATTACGCTGCGGTTGCGCCTCCGCGTTGCTATTGTCCGTCGCGGCGCGGTCGACTTCTGCTTGACATATCGACGGGCGCGGCGTGTGCGACGGTTCGGAGAGATATTTGTCTGCCTTCTTCCAGATGCGTTGCGTCCAATTACTGTCGCGGACGGCCGAGCTTTGACGGGAGCGGATCAAACGCAAGTGCTATTAGCTGGAGGAGTGTAGCCTTATAAGTCAAATCTTGGAATTTGTCCACCACAGAGCATCGGTCAAGAATAAACTATATGCAATTGCGGCCACAATGTCCCGTGTTTATGGGTGAACGTTTTATGAATACCATAACACATAACAAATACAGAATTGGTATCCACGATGTACATCTCACAATGTGAAATGTAATGGTCGGATTCTAAAGGTCAGCAATGTTTTGTTTCCTAATGATGCTATAATTTTAATTCTTTTCGGATATTGAAGTAGTAAATGAAAAACTTTAGGTTCCCATTGCGAAAAACACACACACACACACACACACACACACACACACACTTACAGTAGGATTTTATGTTAAAAATATTTGCGCGGATGAAGTATGAAACTTCAAAAACCAAAAAGATTAAATTTAAACATTTCCCTGATTATCGATAATAATTAATACTTGTATTAATTTAATTACGCAGATTTCAACTCTTTGGCCTTTGTAAAATGCAGACAAAAACATTATTACGAGCAGGAAATATTTTTGCTTTCGTTGCACGCCTTCTAAAACCGTCGTATAATTTTACTAATTTTGAAATGAGAAAATTTCGCATGGGATTCAATGAAGTAAAGGATGATAGTCCTATTAGCGAGTTTAATACGCAATTTAATACACAATTTACACACAGAATTTTTAATAAAAACAGACCATAACCGAGTAGTGCAATTTAAAAAAGAACAATAACAATACTTTGTTGAAAATGTATTTGACATACCTTTCGACCCAATGAATTGTTTTAGTTCCGTATTCATTTTATTTTGTGATATATTATTGCCAACGTTGCTTCATAACTTAACTTTTCTGACATGTAATAAAACGAATAATAGTAGGGCCAGGTAATTGTATAGTAAGCACAGTGAAAGTAGCGGGAAAAGAGCATCCGTATTCGTGAAACATTTTTTACTCTGGCAAAATTATTTTTTTAATTAGTTCTTTATCTAAAAAATATTCTATCTAACACTTTTGTTTCGGCATGAATTTCTGTTACGTGAAACGCTTTATTTCCACAGGAAAAATAGTGAACGTTAATTTCTGAGTTCAGATAAACGTAAATAATTGCACACGTTCTTATAAAATTTACGCACCTTCATACTGTGACGAAACTTCTTCTCTTTTGGAATTCATGTGAGATTACGTTTGTGAATTTAGTTCCTTTAAATTTTCTCTGAGAGTGTAAGTCGAGTGTAAGATGATCTTATATAATGAGTTTAAATCAGATATTCCCATTGAATACAACAGTCAACGTATGATGTTGGGAGTGAATGAGAGCTGAGGAAGCCTGCGACATGTCAGGCGAAACGTCGGCCTCTCAGCCACCAACGCGGCGTCTCCCGGATAGCCCAGAATTTATTTAGAGCTTGAATTTGCTTGATGCCTATTGTTGCGCACAGAAACAAATCTACATTGAAATCGTGATTAATTTCAAGTTATATTCGGAAATTAATGGCATTTTAGTGCTTAGTTAAAATATTACCTACAATCCACTAAAAGAATAGAACTGCAGTTATTTTTATCTTCAGAAAAGTCTCTTCAATATTTCATTCCTTAAATATTAATTAATTTCCAGGAGAAAAACAATATCGAGATATAAAAATAGCCTTCCAGGTCGATAAACTCACTTTCACAGCAGAAGGTACAAAGATGGTGCGACAAAGTAAGATGTTTTCATCAGTTGAAAGAAAAGTCGTATTTTCATCTGTTCGTCCACCTGGCCCTCACTAGCCATAACATTGCATTGAGGATGCACGAATAGTGTTCGAAAAAACGTTTTGTAGAATTAAATGTATATAATGAACATTTATGGACAACACTGAGTCTCAAACGAAACATATTTCAGGTAATGATATTTGTTAATTGACTTTTTGTTTGTTTGTTTGTTTGTTTGTTTGTTGTTGTTGTTGTCGTGGTGGTGGTGGTGGTGGTGGTGGTGGTGGTGGTAGTGGTAGTAGGGATAACGTAGATGGTGGTGGTGGTGGTGGTGATGGTGATGGTGATGGTGATGGTGGTGGTAGTGGTAGTAGGGGTAACGTTGATTGTGGTGGTGGTGATGGTGGTGGTGGTGGTGGTGGTAGTGGTAGTAGGGGTAACGTAGATGGTGGTGGTGGTGGTGATGGTGGTGGTGGTGGTGGTGGTGATGGTGGTGGTGGTGGTGGTGGTGGTGGTGGTGGTGGTGGCGGCGGCGGTGGCGGGGGTTGATGAAAGGTACTCACTGGCGTGGGAGTGGTGGTGAAGGCGGTCGTGGAGATGGTGGTATTAGTGATCGGGGCGGCGGGGGTTGACGGTACTCACCGGCGTGCGGGTGGTGGTGGTGGTGCAGGTGCGGCAGCGCCGGGTGCAGCGGCGCGTCGCCGCCGGGCCCCACCACGTCGAGCAGCTTGTCGTCAGAGTCGTCCCGCGCGCCGCGCCCGCCGCCGTCGCCGCCGCCGCCGCCGCCGCCGGGGCCCTGGCCGGGGCCCGTGGGGGCGGGCGCCCCGGAGGGCGGCTGCGCCGGGCCGCCCGGCCGCTTGTGCGCGTCCGCCGCCAACCGCGAGGCGCCGTCGTCCGGGTGGCGCTGCGCCGCCAGCAGCGCCTGCCGCCTGCGCAAAACACCACGAGCTCCGTCAGCCGCGGCCCGCCACGCGCTCTGCGCCCTGCACTCGCGACCCAGAGCACATTTGGGACGGCTTTGTCTAAATGCGGCTCCACACATTTGTTATTCGGGAAGTAGCGAGCAACCGCTCACAGAATTCCGAGTAGTGTGGATGAGTTGCTTGCTATTTGCCGACTGACGAACATTCGGTGCTCGCCCTACCCACCGCGTGTCGGTCTTCACACATCAAAGGGAACGGACATTTGCCGAACACATCACCTGTTCGGGATTGGGCGAGCTGTAGCCCGCTGCTCGGCGAATGCCGAACGTGTGGAGCCGCTTTTATGCACTACAAGTATCATCACTGATTATTTAGTGTTTCCGAGCGGGTCAACTATTTTGTTATTTTGTCCCGTCACTGAACTTCATTTTTTAGCCGAGAGAGAGACGCGTTTCTCCTTTGCTGGAACGTGAAATCCGACCCCGACTTACTAGTCAGCTTGCGTGATATTCTCTTCTAGGTATCTCCCCCAACAGGGCACAGACACAGACGGAAGAAGCTATAAGCTCGCGACATGTGTGAGAAAGTGGTGTGCATGTGTGAATGTGAGTGTGTATGTGTGGGGGAGAAAGGGTCACAGATGAGGTAGAAAAATTTCGCGCGGTCCGCTGCTCGATTTTTAAGGCACTGCTCCGGCATACGTCTGCTACTGATCGGAGAAACCACATAAAACTACCATCCAGATCATCTGTTCCCTACAAGTCTCCTCCAGACAGTGCTTGAAACCAACCTAGCTATATAGCTAGTTCAAAAATTTACCACCACTTGACCTGAACTCTTGGACCTCCCAGTCAGCGAGGAGACACGTGATTTACGTGAAAACGATATCGACAAACATAACGAGTAAGATACGACCTTACACTTCACTCCACAGCGTAGGAGTTTTAGGTTAACCTAACACTAATCTCATCAAAATGGATGCCGTCTGTAGAAACCAGCAGTCGTAAGCCTGTTTATTTTGCGCTAATGAATAAAATGAATACGGATGAATATGCCCAATCCTATAGATCTGATGACTGTAGGTTAATTGAATATTTCTTGGACCGTGTTCGTGATTCTTTCTGTGATTTGTCAATCAGATTAGTCGAGAGCAGCGTAAATTATAAACATCCAGCCATAATGGAGCGTGTGGAAGTAATATCACATATGTAAATCACACATAGTTAATATGAATTTGTGATTATCTCTGACGTCTTATTTTTGCTTTTAACGACTTTATTTTGTTACACTACTTAAGTTATTACAAAAATATTAAATGATTAAGTTTGTATTTCATATTTCTATCAATTCGAAACCAATGTTTTTATATCAAACCATAATTAATATATTAAGGTGTGTGTCATGAAATCAAGTTAAATGTCATCAGTTCTAGGGTCCTATTACGTTTTCGTTATACTTGCACTTCTGAATGGCTCAGACAAGAAACCCACCAAAAGAGGCATGATGCGAATGGAGAACGGCAGCTGTTAAGACCGGACAATTTACATACAATCGAATAGCAAGATAAAGTGCATTTCAAGACATAAGAAAGTTCTTCAGTTTGTGGAATGATAACAGAGTATTGGCAAAATTGGCTTCATCATCTTCAACGAATGAATCCGAAGGAGTTCTCGCCTGACAGTTTGGTTTTGTCCGTTGGTGTCTTTTAAAGGTCGTTCTACAGAAGGTGAAGAGATTCAAGTGCCAACTCACACCTGAAAGAATCCAAAAGCCAAAATGTGTGTGTTGCAGATGCAGAGAAAGCAAATCAGCTCGATTCAGCTCACACGTGTCGAATACCACGTGCGCCAACGTAATGGATATCGCGCCAGTTGGCTATTAGATCACTATCATTCTAGGAGCGCACGACGACATCTCAACGAGGCATGATAATGATCCGCGACTCGACCTGTCGCTGGCAAACACCAGAACAAACCGGCGCTGAGTGCAGGCGCCCGGCCGGCCAACCTGCTGGGCAAGGACACGGGCGCCGGCCACAGCGAGCTGCTCGTCCTTGCGGCTCAGTCACGCCCCGCTCATAGAGGCAACTTTCTAGAACGTGCTCCCCCAGACAAATTACTGCGAAGCGCAGAACACCGACGGACATTTCACATATCTCTTCAGAATGAGAATCCTGTGACTTGTGAACAACAATACGCTTCTGAACAGCTGCTATACTCTTTTATAGAACAATGAGGCACAAAAAGTGTGGCCAAACAGTAGCTCATAATTTTGAAGTACGTGTTTCTATATTAGGAGTTTCACGAGGGAACTAATTTCAAGGCAAACTACTCAATAATATGGACTCGAAAATTACGTATAAAACGACGTAAATTGAGTTCATATATAGTAGCCAACGGTGTCTTTACTTGCATTATAGTTAACAACGAGGGGGAAATTAAATTGAAATATCTACCCAACTAAATTAAAATTTTCTTCATTAGCGTGATTTTATGTAACTCGAAATGAACGAATCAGAATTTCATTCAAAATTTATAGGCTCCTGCAATTAACAGTATTTTCTTTTATTTGCTTTGGATGTAGCTCATACTGTGAATTGTTTCTCATGCTCAGATCCATTGCCCTCTGCTCCCAGAATGTCCAGTCCATTAGATGAAGGCAGACTAAACTGTTAGAGTAACACTAACAGAGTTACGCAATTTGCAAGTTCATGCTCTGACGTAAGGCGAACTTGGTCACCGAAAACGGAGACAACGGAAATGAAACCGTCGTTTCTCGCTTTCCCCATCCGGACGCGGGCGAAGGCGAGGGCGGAGGCGAGGGCGGAGGCGAGGGCGCAGGCGAGGGCGGAGGCGAGGGCGGAGGCGAGGGCGGAAGCGAGGGCGCAGGCGAGGGCGCAGGCGAGGGCGGAGGCGAGGGCGGAGGCGAGGGCGGAGGCGAGCGAGAAGGCGAGGGCGGAGGCGAGGGCGCAGGCGAGGGCGGAGACGAGGGCGGAGGCGAGGGCGGAGGCGAGGGCGGAGGCGAGGGCGCAGGCGAGGGCGGAGGCGAGGGCGGAGGCGAGGGCGGAAGCGAGGGCGCAGGCGAGGGCGGAGGCGAGGGCGGAGGCGAGGGCGGAGGCGAGGGCAGAGGCGAGCGAGAAGGCGAGGGCGGAGGCGAGGGCGCAGGCGAGGGCGGAGGCGAGGGCGGAGGCGAGGGCGGAGGCGAGGGCGGAGGCGAGGGCGGAGGCGAGGGCGGAGGCGAGGGCGGAGGCGAGGGCGGAGGCGAGGGCGGAGGCGAGGGCGCAGGCGAGGGCGGAGGCGAGGGCGCAGGCGAGGGCGGAGGCGAGAGCGGAGGCGAGGGCGGAGGCGAGGGCAGAGGTGAGGGGGGAGGCGAGGGCGAAGGCGAGCGAGAAGGCGAGGGCAGAGGCGAGGGCGCAGGCGAGGGCGGAGGCGAGGGCGCAGGCGAGGGCGGAGGCGAGGGCGGAGGCGAGGGCGGAGGCGAGGGCGGAGGCGAGGATGAATGCAAGGACTGTGACGAGGGGGATGGGGGAGATGGGTGGAGAGTGGGAAGGGCAAGGGGGGACCCGCGCTTCCCTTCTGGCAGCCGCCTGCTGCTCCTGCACCTCCTCTGCCTCCTCCGCCCTCGTCTCCGACTCCGCCGCCGCCTCGCGCGAACAAACAGGCAGATAATTGGCGAGCGCCGCCGCCGTCGCAATTTCCATACGCGGCGGGGGCAGGGGCGGCCAGCGCCCGCGCGCACCGCCCACCACCCACAGCCCCGCCCCGCCCCACCCCACCACGCCACTAGTTAAGCTTTCAAATTACTGCGGCGGCGGAGGAGGCGGCGGCCGAGGCCTTCGAGGGGCGTTCGAGGTGGCGTGGAGGGCGGAGTCGGAGGCGCAAGGGCGGCGAGGGCGGAGGAGGCGCGGAGCGACGAAGGCGATGGCTGGGGCGGGGCGGGGCGGGCGCGGTTAGTTAAGGCGCCCGGGACGGTGACGAGGTTAAACAGGGCCGCGGCGGCGGATTTTCGTTAGGCCAAGACGCGCGCGGGCCAGTGGGCGGTTGGGTGGGTGGGTGGATGATTGGATGCACGAGAGGGGAATGAAACGGAGAGAGATGGTGGAGGGAGCGGAGTTAAACCACAAAAGTAGACTGGGATGTTAGAGAGCGGTTAGCACAGGAAGCGGAATCGAGGTTGAAAAGAGAGAGAAAAGCAAAACTCTTAAGATGATACGAAAGAACAGCGGAGGTGAAACGATTGAAGGGTTTGGTGAATGGTCTGAGTGAAAAATCGAGGAGAGGACGCAATACTAGTTTAAAAGGGGAGAGATGGTGTACGATGGTTCTGGGATGAGCGATACTGAAGGGACGAAGGACAATACGAAATGGGATTGTTGACGACCCGAATAAAGCAATGATGATCGGGCGGAAATGTAGGATAAAGTAAGGTTTGCAGGGCTCGCCGGTGCAAAGAGGTGTAGGTGGCATGTTCGAAGGGGTGAAGGAGAGATTGAGCGGGTAGCCAAAGCAGATGCAGATGGAGGCGGGCAAGCGAGAGGGAGGACGAGCGACAGGCGGCGGAGGGCGACGGGCACCCGCGGGGAAGGGTCGTGCCCGCTTGGCTTTAAATTGTATTTAGTGGCGAGCGACTCAAAAGACTTTAGGGCCCCGATGAATGTGCAAATTTTATTAAGTTTTCCTTGTTGCGGGTCGGGAGCAAGGCGAAGGTTACGAGGGAGGTTAATGTGAGCCCCGCCTAACCTCATCCCGCCCTGCCCCGCGATCCTAGAGCAGCCCCCGCTGCATTTACATGGAAACGAAGCCCGGGGCCCGCGGCGCCGGCTGCCAGCCCGGGGGCGATAGGCGGTAAGCGCGGGGGGGGGGGCGGAGGCGACGTGGCGGCGGGGGCGGGGAGCATGTGTGGCAGGAGTGGCGGAGGTGGGAATGGTGTGGCATGTGTGGCGCGGGCGGCGGGGTGGCCAGGGGGGCGGGGTGGTGTGGCGGCGGGGTGGCGGGGGCGACTTGAGCGGCGGGGGCGTTAAGGTTGGTGGTGAGGTAGGCTGCCCGCGTCGGAGCTCGCGGATGCATCATGCCCGAGCTCATGGGGTGGCGTGGAAGTTGGAGACCAATAAGAATAACATGAGAACGAAGTTGAAGAGGGATAAATGAAGGAAACTGGTGATACCGATTTGATTCTTCAAGGGATAGAATTTTCTCTTATTTCGAGACAGGGACTTTTCTATGTATTTCTGGAAGAAAAAGGAGCACTTAAATGTGATGAACTTGTAAATTAAACTTATGCCATAAAATACAAAATACGCATGCTATATTTTATGGATGTTATGATTGTTGATACAGATATGAATGATTTCGATGTGACTATGGTGAAATGAAGATATTCGGTGACTATGAGGAAATGAGAAGGTATGAAACGCGAGGACCCCATCAAATCCGCTTGGTTCATCACAAATTCAACGTTTGAATCTGTCAGTGGAAAAAAACAATCGTTTTGATTGCTGAACGACGGGTCGCTTTGCCAACCTCTGAGAGTGTATTTTGGGACGATGAGACGGGGCATTTACAATTTGTATGTGCCAGGATGAATTAATAGAAAAACAATACGCACAAATCATTAGAAGCCTTCATAAGCAAGAATCATTAGATGACAAAATTAGTGAAATACTAAACTACGAACCAAGGGCACAAAATAGATGATTCGTGCACGTACGTATACTATTTTGTATCCGTCTTGGGCGAATGATATTTCGCTTTTGCATACGCTTTGTGTTGTTTCCGTACGCTTTGTGAAGTTTTGTAAATAGAACTTTAGTTTTAACGAAAAAGAATCCTGTTTCGCGCAAGGAAAACTCGCAAACTGTTTTTCGCGCACGCCTGTTACTTGTACATCAGTGTTAACGGCTTCTGGGGCAACTGGAGCCTCGGTGGGTGCCCCATTGATAATAACTAATACATCAGTAGGCAGATGACCTGTTTGTATCTAGCTTAAAAAGGCAGTACAGAAAACAATAATTCCCGGCCAAAACAAGAAACTCTTTGGAAATTTCAACCTTTTCAGCAGCCACCCACCTCGCGGCCGGGCAACACCAAGATTAAGAAGCTCTGGTCCAGAAGAGCAGTGACAGCGAGCCAGAAGGCAAACGAAACGTCGGGCGGCAAGGGCGTGTTCCCTCCCGCCGTCTGCCACCGCCAGCGCCTCCTCCACTCCCGCCGCCCCCGCCGCCCCCGCTACCGCCTACGCAGCCGCCGCCGCGGCTCCCCCAGTGTCGCGCCGCGCCGCGCCGCGTCTCGCCTGCTCGCTCGACTGCGGCGCTGACGCGAGCGACGCGGCGTCGCGTGGAAATCGCGCCGCGCCCTCGGCGCTGTCAGCGCCGCGCAACCCCCTCCACCCCACGGCTGAGCGCGCGCGGAAGGGTTGTGTCGGCGGCACGTGTTTGCGGAGGACAAACGGGTGCCGGGTATTACTTTCGCGGCGGCGTTTGGCAGCCGCTGCCGGAGCTATTGGCGATAAAATTAACTCTGGTGATGGCAGCAATATCGTAGTAGCGGAGGAGATGGTGGAGACAGAAGTAGATGGCATAATAGCTGGAGTTGTCGTAGCGATGGTGTGAGCAAAGCGTGGCAAAACGGGGGCGAATGCGAAAGTGTAATGGAGATGGTGACGTTCGCTGTGGTGTGGGGAATGCTGGTTCTGGTAATGGTTGTGACTGCGTAAGCGATAGCGAAATAGATTATGATGATGATGATGATGGTGATGATGATGATAGTTCATTGTCGTGGCGATGGTGATTGTGAAAATGGACTAGCTGGTACTCAGATGCGGCGTTCCTGGTGAAGGTGAACAATTCCAATGACTAAAACGATGGCATAAGGCAATGGACAAGACTAAAACGTTAACAGAAAAAGATAGCGAGTCTCAACTGAATGATTTTCGTACGTCCTTCGCCCTTAAAAAAACTCGGTACCTTCGATTCGCCAATTCTACACATTGTTTTATTGACTAAGACAATTGCGGACTAGCCAATGACGTTGGGCCGGCTGCGGTGGAGCGGTAGCTGTAGCGGTAGCAGCAGCGACAGCGGCGGCGGCGGCGGCGGCGGCGGCGGCGGCGGCGGCGTTTGGCAGCGAGGGGGCGGGGGCGGCGGGGCTGTTTGCGCGAGGAGGGCGTCGCGGCGCCTGTTGACCCCGCGCTGTTGACGGGACGCGGTCACCCGCGAAGTGACCCCTGCGACGCCGCGACGCCGCGCGCGGGGTGCGAGGGGACGGAGGGCGCCGTTTAATCAGCGGGGGCGCTGCGGGGGCGCCGGCGGAGGGCGGCGCCGCCAACGGGTTGCGCTCTCCCCCGCTGCTCCGCCCCTGCTGCTGCTGCTGCTGCTGCTCCGCGCCAGACGCGACGGACGCGCTTGCCAAGGGGACGACACCCTTTCCCCGCTGCAGCTTCGTTTAGATAGAAGATTTCAAAGGGCTACTTAACGGTATTGTTTTCGACATATATTTTAAACTGAATCGGTGGAAACTCGTGAGAAATGTACGCTTTATATACACTTGCAGATCTTCTAATTTAAAAAAAACATTCATTGATCTTTGCCCTTAAAACACGCAATCATCGTTTGGCCCTTAAAACACGCAATAATCGCTTGGCTAACCATTACCTAAGACCTATACGCTTGCGCCCGACGCCTAAACGACGACCGCTTCAGAGAGATCGATTGAAACTCGCAAAATGAAATAAAAATGAAGGTAGATAAACGTTCCGCTATTGATTTTAAGATATTATTAATATTTATTGTTTAAAAAACAAAATTGCTCAATAAGAACAAGTGATTCAAGTAGGGCCCTGTACCTTTAATTCAAAGAACAAAATCACTAAATATGGTTAAGTATAAAGCTCCAATGACTTTCTAACCCCCAGTGTTTTAAATTTGTATATAAGAAATGTCGTCGATGAAGTTCAAGCGTACAAATGTTACAAAGAGATGACTTATATGTAGTTTAAATATATTAGGAAGTTCAAACCTAATATATTAAATTTGAGAGAAAACATGGGTAATAATGTTGAATTTACTACGGAATGTTATGGAAAATGTTTGCTCCAATATGCTGCTTATTATTATCAACAAATTAAATTGCTTTAATAATTATATCTACTAGTTATGAACCTAAAGATAACATTATCAAGAATTATTCATAAAAAACGTAACGCATTATAATATTGATATTTGCAAAGAGTGTTGAGATTAAAATTACTTTGGTGATAAAGAAACTACATATACAGTAATCCATCTCATTCAAAACAATGAGTTATCGATGTTATACCAATAAAAAGGTATATGATCTAAGACATTTGACGAATAACGTAAAGTTTTCATTGATTCCTAATTGTACAATCTTCTTCAAACAGTAAATAATGTAGGCAATTTTGAAAACTTAACAGCACCAGAAGCAAATCCAACAATAACTTTAATAATTATTCGCTTCGTGTTTTTATTTTGATAAAATAAGACCAATAGTTGTATTATTGACATCAGTTTAATTGGTCCGTTATAATTTCAACTTCCTGCAACTAAAATACCACCAAAAGTGTTCCATAAACCCTCTTTTGTAGACATTTTTGGCGGAAACCTCTCAAAATAGACGT
Source organism: Gryllus longicercus (assembly GCA_038098605.1). Lineage (NCBI taxonomy): Eukaryota > Metazoa > Arthropoda > Insecta > Orthoptera > Gryllidae > Gryllus > Gryllus longicercus. Next base: position 11,640,763 of record JAZDUA010000003.1, on the reverse strand, counting down.
TTAAGAATGTTCTTGATAACAAAACTGTAATTTCAAACAGTCAACGTGATTTCACAGTGCAAACAAGAGTTACAAGTACCTATTATTATTAATATTATTATTATCATTATTATCATTATTATTATTATTATTATAGATGAGGAAATAGAATTCTTGAAAACTTTTGTCCGTGAGCAAATCATTCCAGGACGTCTCTCGAAGAGTTCCCGCGAACCCTTGTGGGTCCGCGGATTCCAGTTTAAGAGAGACAGTTTAAGAAAGCTCTCGCCAAGCAGAACCCTGGGGAACTCCCTGGCGTGAGGCATTCGCGTCAAGCGGCCGGTGCCCGGCAGAGGCTTACGTGGAGGAGGCGGAGACGGCGGCGGCGGCAGCGGTGGCGCCGGCGGCGGCGGCGCGGGGCGGCGGCGGCGGGCTCCGGGGCGGCGGCGGCGGCGGTGGCCTTCCGGCGGCGGGCTCCCCCCGCGGGGCCGGCGGGGCCAAGCGCCACGCCAGCAGCCCGCTGTAAGCACGAGCAAGTGTCACCCGCCGCCGCCTCCACTCCGCCGCCACCGCCCCGCCTCGCCCCAACCGCCCCGCCTCGCCTCCACCCGCGCCCATTCGCCCCCTCCTAACCGCGCTCATGGTGTCGGTGAAGTGAGGTAGGATGCCTACTTGCGAAACTTGTCACAACTGTATTTCATTGCATGTGCTAATCTATTTCTTACGTTCAGAGACAATTTGGATATCACGTGTTTAGTCACATAATTACAAAAGCCCGAGTAGAGCATGTGAACAGAAGAATACCAAGGAGAGACTCACGTTTTCTCATCGGGATCGCTTAACTTGCCGCCTCGTTGCCAGCAAAGAGATAAATTTCTGAAAACAGAAAAGCTACTAATTTGGAAGCATTGCAAGACATTTAATAATTATTTTTTTTAAATTTGCTTTAAAATGATGAATAGCTTTAGCAATTTTGATAATAATTCTTCTCGTATTATTTATGAAGCTAATCTAGAATTTTAATGTCTTATATAACTTGTTATGTGACTAAATTTTAAGTCGCTACCTCAGTTTCATCAACATCATGCAATAGAACAGACATGTAATTGAAACATTGTATGTGCTTAAAATTGCATCCAGGTGTGAAATACATCTACATAACCTTATGCAAATAAGGACTTCAAGACATATTGCTTTAACTATCTTCGCAATACGCAACATAAATTACACATATTTATTAATAAAAGATAATTAGATAAAATCAAAGACATGATGTAAACAACCAAATGACATAAAATCATACAGCACGAAAAAGCTATGTTTGACTGCACTATTATGTCTTAAAATGATAAATTCTTTTTTTAAATAACTCTTCAAACACATTTACTAAACAAAAAAAATGACATCCTACCTTAAATAAAGTTTTTAAAACAGAATAGAAGGGAAATCGTCAGTCGTATTCTCCAACATTCGAATGATCAATATTTTTCTAAAAATAAGTATCTATTTAAATAAATTATTATATGTAATTTGTAAGCAATGACATTTACCTTCGCGTATTACTTTACGGCTACCCTAGGTTGAAACCGCTATTTGAAAAAATTGATGAAATGAAAAATAGAAGTATAAATATTTTTTTAAATGTATTTATTTATATTTATTTATTTTTTAGTATCTATACCACTTAAGTATTTCACGGTACTTCAAGACTCTTTCATACCATTTCCACTTCCTGAAGCACTTCACTTTGTCTTCCAAAGCGAAATCGCAGTATGTTTGATGCTTGGACATCGTAACTGCGATGGTGCCGAAAGATATATAATCCACACCGTTTGAAAAGCAATGTTTTTTTTCCTTCATCAAATTCAGTCTCTTTATTTAGAAATTACCTCATTAACTCGTGAGTGCAATAAAATTTCGATTTCAGAATCGTTTATTTGACATAAATTTTCCAAAAATATTCGTGTAACCGTCTAAACTTCCAATTAAATATATTATTTTAACGATTAAAACCAGAACTTCAAGTAAAACAAATTTTTGAAGAAATTCATCAAATACTACATGATTTTAGAAAAGAACTCGTGTATGAAGGCGGCTAATATTGAAAACGTTATTTCCATGTAACACGGTTCGAGTTGGGATGTAATGCGACAGAGTAGAAAAAATGTAGTGGGAATGAAGAAAATAAATGAGCTACCGAAGTTCAATTATAATTCGTAAGGTCTATCGTTGACCCTCCTAAATTTTCGCCCCCAAACATGGCTGGGCAAGGGCACCCAGCGACGTGTGTATCTGTGTGTGCGCGCGCACGTGTGATGTGTGGCCGGCGCGGCAGCGGAAGCCGTGTTGGCGCTATCGCAGCATCGCGCCCGCCCGCCCGCCCGCCCGCCCGCCCGCCTGGTCGCTCGCTCGCCCGCGCCCGCAAGTGGGCGGCGAGAGGCCTGCGCTGCCCGCCGCCGCGCGTTCGCTTTTTGTCTTGGAGGTGCGGAAGCGGAAGCGGGGTTCGTGATGCAGCCAGCTCGCGTCCCCGCCCCCTCCTCCTACTCCTCCACCCCCACCCCACCTCACCCACCGCCTCACGCCGTCGCCCACGTCGACGCAACAGCGACTTCGCAGAAGTGCAGAGTGAGCTTCGAATTACAAATTAGTTTAAAGTCATATTTGGGACGGAACGACGTACTTATAAGGGTTACGTAGATAAAGAACCAGCTGTGTTAATTTCTGATACCCAACGCAATCTCTGATACCCAACCGTTTTATTGTATCTTTTCCAAAATTTTACGATTTGAACTAAATTGATTCTCATCTTCGTGCAGCGCCTCCTAAGAAGGACATCTGAAATATATTTTCAAATTGTTTGTAATAAAAATATAAAAAATAGTTATAAACGTTATCATAAAGTCAATTTAAAAATGAATATCCTTCATTTTCTTTAAAAGTCCCCTCCCACTAAATATTTTTTGAAGCTGTCCTTGGAATTCAAAGATTTTATAAGCAAAACGATTATACTACTATTATGTTCCATTTAAGAAATTCTAACATTCATGTAGGAACCTCAAAACATCATTTTGTTTACGTGAAAAATATACATAGCCTAAAAATTTACCTACATTTGATTCTGCTCAACTATTAAGGAGATCACAATTTTGAGAATTCCTCTAGGTAAAAAATTTCTATAGTTTCATGCAAGAAGATAAGAATTCATACGAAAGAAATTAAAATACACGAAAATATTGTGAAAATGGGGACGTAGAAGAAATTGTTGAAAGTATGGAATTACTATTGTATTTGAGTGACTGTTTTCTAGAGTATTTATTAATTCATATTCTTTATGAATTTGAGAACAATTATTTAATGTTCATCCAAAAAATATGGAGTTACAAGTCTTTAAATATCAAGATAAAAATATTATTTTAACAATATTAGGAAGAAAAGTAAAATGTTAGTTAACTATCACTTGTCAGTTGCTAAAAATGTTCACTTAATTAATTTGTTGTCAAATTGTCAACTTCACTTCGTCTCTTTGGTGCAATCTTCCGAGTTTCTCATTTCATTCTAATTTCTCTTGTGATGGATGTCACCCTAGCAATTGCATCTTTGAAGTACGAATCGTTTTGAAGGAAGCGGGAAACTTTCCAATAGTATGTAATAGTAGATACAAATCTGGACTAACTAGTACATGCATTTTTTGGAAATACCTGTATCGTATCTTAATAATAGCGGCAACACAAGAAATGTAAACATGTATTCGTTAACATTAAATATCTTCAAATTATCCACATGTCTCACAACGGATGATAATAATTTCTCCATCTTTCTTATTATAATTAAGAGCACGTTGAATACTTTTAAAGTGGCTTTGTGTCAACTGAACGAGTTCTACGTTCAGACCAAAAAGAATACAAGTATTGAAATATACTTTCAGGAAAAGTAGCAAAATCTTATATAAACATGATAATTTGATTGCTTCACAATATTCAAATTAAGAGTTTCATTAATTAATTTCAATTTGATGCAATTTGTAAGAAAGCTCGGAAATAAATATAATAATTATACTTGGAGACGTGAGAACCAATCTATGCTATTTCTTATTATTTTTAGTATTGATTTATATTAGACACCGTTCAACATTCTATAGTCAGTCTCTTTGGCTGCTGCAGCACACGGTGATGCCGGCAAAGCGGCTGGCCCGCCGCGCATGCGCACAAGCATTTCCGTACGGTAGTTCGGCGAGCTGCCGCCAGATGTCGCGGGCGTCAGCGGCGCGAGCCTTGGCCACCGTGGCCGAGACGCGGCGTGGCACGGCGCTGTCGCCGCCGCTCCCGCACAGCAGAATTAACTTAATAAGTCATGAAGTCCCAACAAGTACCCGGCTTACGTGCACAGTACATGAAACCCCTGAGGAAAAGATAGTGGCAGTGCACAAATCGTGTTAGCGACGCGGTGGCGTGGGCGTCATCGATGGTCATGGCTACGGGCTCCGAGGCATCACGGGCACGGGGCGCGAAAGAAGCAGTGTGGAAAGAATGACCTCACGAATGGAGTGGTTTCGTATTGTGAGCTGGTTTGCAAAAACATGCCAATTTTTACAAAACTCGATGAATAACTTCGAAAAAGAATAATGGTTCATCTAACAGAGACCCAGAATTTGTCTGTGTGTGAGTGTGTGTGTGTGTGTGTGTGTGTGTGTGTGTGTGTGTGTGTGCAAGAGAGAGCAGGCACTAATGTCCAGTCATTTTGTTTCTTTCTTATAAAGGATTTTTCATTTATGCTGAATATAGAATGTATTTTTATTTGTTGTCTTAAAGTTAATATTTATAATGTAAACGATTGAGTTGTTCAATGACTTCTGTATGTAGAGAAAATGTGTAAAACATTTTTAATATTCATCTTCGATTTCGGGGTTGGGGGTGGGGCTGAAGCTTTTGTGACGCGATTGCGCCTCGAATAATGTTGGTTTCCCTTTTCTAATAATAAACGATAATAGGTAATCCAGGAGAGAATGTGATTTGCTCAGTCTGGTTTGTGTTGTTTTTATTACTGAAAAACTCGTAATTTTAATAACGAACGCGTCCCGCTTTAGCCTCAAATTCTTCTGATGAACCAAGTTGAAGGTGCTACTCACTTCTTTTCCCGCTTGCCTGCGCCGGTGTCCCGGAAGCCCTTGGCGAACGGGTTGTTGTCGATCTTCAGCTGCGTAATCTGAAACAGAAATGACGCACGCGGTGACGAAAGTGCAGGAGAAGAGGGTACATAGTAATGGCGTAGTAAAGAGCTCAATAGAGTATGGCATGCTGTTTTTTGGGTTTTTTATTACTTTATTATTTTTAGGCTATGAATTTCAGACCACTCAATTTTTCGATATGAGGCAACTGAAATTTGCTAAATCCGTTTGAAGCCATTTTAATATAATTGCTGGAAAGCTAAATAAGTAAGAAAGTTAACAAAATTTCTACTATTTTCTGCAACACTGAAGAATGTGGTAGCACATCGACAATATCATTGTTCATTTAAATTTCCCACCTTCAGTTTACTAATACAGGTGCATAAAATGTGTGAGAAATGTTATTGCTACTCCTCGAAGCTGACCTCATTATGACAAAAGAAAATAGCACTGTATCATCTCGAAGATTCCAGAAAAAGAATTTCTAGATGTTAGTTCGTGTTTTCCTTTTTATAATTTTCATATTAAAGATAATAATCAAGATAGGTTTTTCAGTGCTAAAAGTTATATTGCGAGTAAGCGTAAATTAATTCTCTACACGCAAATTTACAATCGACTTGCTCAATCATAAAATATTGAACATCAAATTTTCTACTGAAGAAGAGCGACATGACAGTTTTCCATTTGAAGTTATAATGTTCAATGTCGATAAAGTCACTCTAACTTTCACTTTCTTCCTTGGCTTCGTTCAAGCCGTATTTATTCTGCAGCCATTTGTCACAGATGGTCCTGGCTGCAACCAATAAACCTCCCGAGGCCATCGGATCGAAGTCCGGCGATCGCTCGCAGCGGGGAGGGGCCGTCGCGAACAGCACCGGCGGGCAGTTTCGCACAGGATGCGCGGGAGATAGGCGCGGGCGGGCTACCGGTTGCATCGCCTGCATCGGGAGCGGAAACGCGCGAGGCGGCGGCGCATCCATAATCGCCGTCGCGCCGTGCCGCCGCCCTCGCCGCCCCGCGCCACCTGGCGCCGACACGCGAGCGTCCTACCCGCCGGGGATGGGCGGCGGCGGCGGCGGCGGCGGCGGCGGCGGCAGCGGAGACGGCGATGGCGGTGATCGTGCCGGTCATGGTCATGGCGATGGAAGTAGTAGTGGTGGGAGCGGCAGTAGTAGAGGCGGCGGCGACAATAGTGTTGGTGGAGGCGGTGATAGAGGGGACGGTGAGAGTGGTAGCGGCGGTAGTGGTGGAGGTGGATGCTCTGGGGTGGGCGGCGTTTGGAAGCGGAGTGGCAGTGGCGCGGCGATGGGAACGATAGCAACGCGGACGGAAGTGTTGCGACGCGACGGGGGCGAGAATCCGTCAGCGAGCGGAACTGAATAAAAAAAGTATACGGTCTGCTCGTGAAAAATGCTCGAGAGCAAACAGCGACCAAAGTCGTAATGAAAGGGTACTAAAGACGTAATTCCCACTGTCTTTATGTAAGCATTTGATAGTTTCCTCTCCTTTTTCCTTTCTTTTTTGTGGCTTTTTCAATTTTACCTTCTACTCGGTCTCAACGCACTTCGCTAAAATTATCTTCCTCTCTTTTGATATGCATATTCCTTTCTTTCTCTTCTTTTTTTCTGTCGCTTTTCTAATTTCTATTTTTGACCTATCTTTTATCTGCTACATTATTTCGCATTTACTACCTTCGTTCTTCCTATTTTTGTTTTTATTTTATTTTTTAAATTTTCCATTATTTTCCGATTTTATTGGAATTTTAGTTCCTTGAATTAGTACTCTTCTCTCATCATTTTGATAAGACATAGAACATTTGATCTTTTGTATAAGAAATAAGTGAAAATATAGAAAGTTGGTTCCACTATTTTTCTTTCCTTCCTTCCTTTTTTTCTTTCTTCCTTTCTTTCTTTCTTCCTTTCTTTCTTTCTTCCTTTCTTTCTTTCTTCCTTTCTTCCTTTCTTCCTTTCTTCCTTTCTTCCTTTCTTCCTTTCTTTCTTTCTTCCTTTCTTCCTTTCTTTCTTTCTATCTACCTCTTTTTCGTTCTTTAGTTGTATACAAAAGTAGTTGAAATCTTCAACTATTTCGTTTACAACGGGGGAATTTAGAGTCAATTATCAAACAAGTATTGAAACCAAAACTCCCCAATTGAATTACTTTACACATCTATTGGCTCATAAGCAACTAACTTAAACAGCCAACCTCAAGTTCCCTTCAAATAAGTTGTATGTGCATCATTTCTCAGCAACGTAAGAACATCGCGCGGGAGCGAATGCGGGAGCGTATGCTTTCCCAACTGGTGCCGTTCTAGACGGTCAGGATCTCTCATTTACAAGCAATTTCCTGGGAGGCGGCGACGAGTGTCCCTCCGGCAGAGCGCATTCAAGTGCGCAAAGTGCGGCGGACGGAAAGAAGGCCCCACTTTCTTCTCGGCGTGGAGCCGCCGCGAGGTTGAGCCACGTGGCCAGCTCACGCCCCGCGCCGCCCGGCGCCGCCGGCCGAAGACACGGCGCGCGCGGTGAGAAAGACGGAGCTTATCCCCGGCCGCGTGTGTACTCAGGCTGCCCTCGCAATCTCGCACGCCAGGTTCCGGCGGGGAATTTAGAGCGAAGGACGACGCGACGGCGCTGGAGAGCGGCGATGCACGATGGGTGCGTCACATAGGGACACGACGTTTTCTCGAGGTATTAATGCAGAGTTTTAGCAAACCTCTTCCACACACGCTCACGTACACGTTTACATTGGCGTTTCTAAAGTCAATTAGTAAACCAATACTAGGTAAATGAACCAATCGCCAAGATATTGATTTGTCATATGAAAATAATCGTGTTTGTTAGCACTCTGTTCACTGTGTTCCTGACTTCCATTTGCTACAATCTTCAAAACGATTTACACATAAGATTTTCTACAGTAAATAACATGCAGTATATAGCACAGGTATCATGTGTTCATCGAATATGATTTCCCCTCCCCATCTACCATAAAAACATCTGAAAGGTTCATTGAAAAGCTTAAGAGAGGATGCATTTTAACCGGAAGTTTGCAAGCAAAATATTATAAAATAATTTTAAAACTCAGTAAATAGGAAACGTAAAATATACAAAGACAATTAACTTTACTGCTACTACTGATTTCAACTATTACAGTTGACATTGATCGGTGTAATCTAAAGCGGAAGCAAATAAGACACATGACTTCCTTTCCATTCGCGTTCCGAGGACCACAAAAACTATCAATTGAGAAAAGGTGGAATGCATTTTCCAGATAGATAGGTTGCAAAACCACCATAATATCCACAAAGTAGCACATTCACAAATCCAGAGGTTTGTTGTGTTGGAAAGTAAATGATTAATACTTCTTCGTTTCATATTATTACAAATAAATAATAAAAATATGTTTATTCTTTAAACTAATTTTTAATTGAATATTGTCTCTATCTTCATGAAATAGATTTTGCAAAGGCATTGAAACAATCATTAACCTAACGATTTTATTTACAATCATTAACCCAATGTTGGAACCAATCCATTATCCATTCACCATGAAAATAATTGAATTTCAAAAAGGCACGAAGTGAGGAACATAACTGTACGTACATATTTCAGCTGATAAGTGTAAAAATCATCACACAATCTAGTAACGTCTTTGAACACTCTCTTCACTTTATTTCGGCATTCTTCGAAACTTACAATGATACCTACCGTAAACAAAATGACTAGCGATCATAATTCACAGTAAGCACAAAACAATAACTAATATATTTTTTATAGTTTAGAAGGGAAGTTAGTTGACCTTTAGCAGCAATTATCTTTATAATTTTCTTTACGATGTCATTCTCAGGGTTGTTCGTATTGAATATTCTACCGCCACCTGGATCTTCCAGGATCTCTCGCCAGCAGGCGAGTTCTTTAATGCTTTTCTCAGAAAGCTGTCAGGGATCATTCGCATTTAATACCCTTTTCACGTCGCTTTGTATCCTTTATTATTCTTATAATCACAAGAAAGGTTAGATCTTCAAGATTATATTTATGTAAAACACATTTCTTTCGAAAACTGCAAAACTGCTTCTTGAATTTGACATCATTTCTCTATACTTTTGTTCTTAAGAGACAATTTCATTCTGTGACAGATTATCATAAAAAATGAACTGAGAACTCAGTATTGTAGATTTATTTGTATACTTTCAGCGGGGTTATCGAAAAACTATTACAAGAGTTTGGAGAACTTAGAAAATATGAAACATTTCAATACGATTGCGGCATTAAAATGATAAGTTGTTATATGCTTTATCATTTTTATTTCCATTATATAGTACACATGCAGTTCGTGAGCTTATTAACGCTTCACTGGTATCATCGGGTTATTTCAGATCCGCTGTAATTGGTTTTTTCCTGTAGTTATTCAATGGCTCTTCGAAGCAACTTTACCGTCTGTGGAAGCAGGTGGTGGGCCAATTGGCTTCATATATCACGAAAACGGTTGTTGTTAAGAAGTTATTCGCATCTTGAGTACGTGGCAGATATCCTTAAATGTTACTTTTTTCTGACGGAGTCGAAAACAGTGATTCGCAGATTCAACCAGACGATTTAACATGCGCTCTCCTTTCTGAAATTTTTTTATATTCTAGTTTAGCACTTTTAATTTTGTTGTAACACGAATTTACTTTTGAATTTTTTATAACTTACTCATTTTAATTTTTAATAATAAGAATATACCACCTTCACCATTAAAACATTTTGATAACAACATGCATTTTTTCAAACTTCATAGTTTCGAAACCTGTGTTGAATCTTTTTTTTTCTTTCTTTTTTTTCTAAAGCAGGTTCATACTACATAGTAACAAAATGCTTTTAATTTCTCATCCTTACGAAGGTATTTCGGAACAAGAGGAAGTTATGTAATCGTGCGTCAGAAAACAACAACTTTTTCGGCCGAAAATCTATTACCGAGCCCAGGTAAGGAAAAGTGGATAAATTCTGTTGTTAAATATAGAAAAAATTCTCTAACACGTGATTTAGCCAGAATAAATGTTTTGTGGGTCCTTGATATCGAAAAATCGATTGACGGCAATACGTCTGTCTGTCCATCTGTAGTCAACGTTAGCACCTAAACCATTCAACCGATTTTCTTCAAAATTGATATTCCCCAATCAACTTAAATAATCTCACGGCTTTAAGAGTCTCAAAGGGATATTTTCAGTTTTGAGGAAACTTTACATGAAGCCACAAAAACCTTTTCAAAATTGCCTAAAAAATGGCACCAATGTTTTTTATTAAACTTTGTCTTTGAATAAAGAACCCTGAAGAGAATGGTACAGGCTTCATGTTCGTTAAAATTCCCAATTTTTTTGAACGTGCAATTTTGAGGGATGACGTCTTCCTACTACTATATTATTAAAGATAGAGATTTTTTTCCTCAATAAAAAAATGTTCCTTAAAGATGAAATTAGTTCACGTTCAATTTTTCGAAAACATGTGCGTTTTTTGTGTAATTTGGAGCAAAATATAAGTAATTTGAAAAAATTATTCTATTTCTCAAAAACCGCTGCAAATATAGTATTTAAATTTTTTCACAGATAGAAGAAGCGATACTTAAAAGAATGGCGGGGGTCTGATTTTCATTGAACTATCGGAATTTTCCAAAATTGCAAATTGCAAAATACAAATAAAACGAGAAATTATGTGCTAATGGAGCACCACTGTCTTTACCTTTCAATGGTGCCAAACTATTGCTGGTAATTATCCGTGACAATGCAAACCAGTAATACATCTAAAAATGAATTAAAGAATGATCCGAGGTACGTAGCCAAAGCCAACGACAGTAAATAAGTATACCGAAAATGTATGATAAACCTAAGAGAGAATGAAATACTTTGGAAAAATTGCTGCGTTAAAATGATAAAATATTTCTTTTTTTTATATATTTCTTATATTTTCATTACATGCTTCATTTGTAGTCCTTCATTTATCTAGATAAAGAAAGTAAAAACTGAATTGATGAACTAACGAAACTAGAAAATTGGGAAGACAAATGCATATACGATGTATGTACCCGGGCAACAAGACTAAAATGGAGATTGTGCGTGCACCTTATGAGGCAGTAACAACAGCGTTGGACTAAATTCACAACACTGTAGGACACAAAAAAGGATGGAGGAACCCAGGCAGACAATATTCCAGATAGAGTGATATCTTCAGAAAAGTGATCGGAAGTAGAGATGCGACCCCGATAACCAAACATCGATGTTCAAAATTAAAACATCGATACAAAAATCTAATTTTGACTTGTCTCTCACGTCGTTAACACTTATACTAGTGATAATTTGTTCACATTATTATATTTATAAGTACATGTGCTTTAAATAATGTCAGATAAAACGTATCGAAAACTCAACCGTTTTCTGTGAAAACCAGCTCCAAATTCCGCATTTTCAGAAATGCTCAAATGTCATTTTCTCAAAAATGATTCCAAATTTATTCGTCAAATATTTCGAACGGATAGTACTAATTGCACTCTTTAATATGATGTAATGTTAATTTTGGGATATTTTTTGTTTTTTCAAATGATACACAAATGTAAATTATTTGAAAGATATCTCACGCCGTTAATTTGCACATTTCCGGCGATTTGTAAACACTGTTGTATTTGTGAGTTAATGTGCTTCAAATCACTTCGAATGAACGTTTTCGGAAACTCAATAGCTTTCTGGGAACAAGGGCTCCAAATTTCGAATTTACAGTAGCGCTTAAACGCATTTTTTTTTAAAGCGGCTCAACATTTTTCATAGAAAATTACCATTTAGGACGAGGTTTTGCTGTTCTTTAGTATTCTTAAAATAACATTTACGTTATACTATTAGAAAACCAAAAAATTAAGAAAATTTCAAAAAATGTAATTTGAGCGGTGATAGATAGCAGCTGGCAAGATTATGTGACAAGTTCGAGTAGCGCCATTATGTAGCATCACTAGTTTTATTTATATGATGACAAGATAGAAGTTTCGAATTACGAGGGTTGGGGCAGAAGTCATGGCAACTATTTTCTTTTCTAAAATAAATATTATACGATCATACAATGGTGCTAAAATAGCACGTACTTTCTCGCCCGTATTTCTCGCTCAAATTTTAGAAAATTGCACATGACCTCATTTCAAAATCTATCTTCAATATTTTAGCTGTATAAGAGTCCGAAAAAAGTTTGAACTTTTGTAATTTAGAAAAATCAGAGTTTTTAACGAACATGAGACCTACACTATTTTTTAAACGTTTCTTCACAACATCCAACAACAAAATTTAATAAAAAACAATCGTGCATTTTTGTTGAAAATTTGGAAAATACCCCAGAGTCTTTATGTAAAGTCTCACAAAATAAATATCGGTTTCAAATTCAAAAGGCCGCGACATATGTCAGATCCACAGGGAAATACCAATTTTGGAGAAAATCGGCAGAACGTGCTGTTAGCGTTGTTCACGGACGGACGGACGGACGGACGGACGGACAGACGGACAGACAGACAGTCGTTTTGCCGTCATTCGATATTTCGGTGTCAAGGACTCACAAAACATGGATCCTAGCTACAACAAGTGTTTGAGGATTTTTTCTAAATTTAGCAAGTGAAGTCATCCGCTTTTTCGATACTAGGATCCTGTAATAAGAGCTTTTTACCAAAAATTCGCCGTTTTTTCGCGCAGCATTACATAACTTTCTCTCAACTCCGTAGCAAGAAAATAGAAATATGACTTATGCCTCAACCATCGATTTGCCTCGACGTCTGAGCAAACACTTTGAGAGAAGTGCGTCACGTTGATCGGGCGGTGGAGACCCTCCGTCCTACGACCCTGGTCTTCCCAGACGCAGACGAAGTGGTGCGCGCGCCTCCGGGAGCCACCCGTGTGCCTGGGCTTTGGCGTTACGATGCATGCTTAAATTGTCTCTGGGGAACTTATCACGCAATGTTTCATGCATGAGAAAAATGAACCAACAATTATATTCGACATAAAAACTACTACTTTTTAACCACTCTCGTTTCTCCCTCAGAAAAAGTTTTGGGGATGACAAAAATGTCAGATTTTCAGAAAGATAAGATTTCTAATTACTTTCGTGGAGCAGTCCACAACAAATATTTATTTTCTCTCAATAAATCTTGAATTTAGATTATTGTTATAAAAAACGTTTTGTGTTAAATATAACTGTTCATTCAAATTTCATCTCTACAGCTGTTCCGATATCATTAATAGTATTTTAATATAGGATTCCTAAATATTTCGCTTTTCCTCCTGCTGTCTATTGTTACTCGAGTCACGTTTCTCTTCACAATGCAAACGAGTTCTTCTGTGTAGCACAGACTGATTCAGTAGCAGTACATATGCATCGCGTTATGGGCTCGAAGCCATCATAAAATATGGATTTTTTTCTTTTTGATTGAAAACTGATTGTGAACTGCGAACCAACACGTATTCTATTAAAGTATCAACTCATATTTTATTGTTTGATAATTGACCAGTCGAACAATGTACAAGTGATTGATTCTTGATTGCCAACGTTCTTATGGACGTGGCTTTAAATTAACAGTAAGTTGAAAGAAATTATCTCTACTATTTTCAGAAGTCTGGAAATGAAAATAATACGATCCCTTTCCCCTAGTTCTACAGGAAGGACTATGACCGAACACAGTGAGCACACGAGACAGTGGGATTTTTCATTTGCCTTCCACACTACTACAAAGAAAAGGAGGGCAATTCTCTCGACACAAACTAATGTCCTAGAAAACAGATTACAAACTTCCAGAGCATATTGGGATGTCAGTAGTAATCACTTTCTGCCAATAAAAACAAATTGTAAAATCTCTTATAAGGAAATTATACATCTGATATTTGCCCCCTGAATGTTAGGCAACTTTTCTTGCACATCTTCGACCTCCAATAAGACCAAAAAGTATGAGGCATTTTGTTTTCTGTGATATTTTATGTAGTCCATATGGTGTGGTTCTTTCGTCAGACATAGAGAAACCTACGAGACAATTAAGTATAAGCTTGTCGAAGTTAAAATGCGGTCGCTATTAGGACCGGCCATTCATCGTCGGCTAACTGGAATTCTATTGTAACGTAAGATTGACATGTCTTGCTATTCCTAGAAAGCGCAGAAACGTACGTATGACGGCAATATACCTGCTTTCTCGTAATATTAGTCTTTCTTTTAATGTATGGTTACAATAATACTGAACATGTGTTAAATACATCGCAACCCATCGAAAAATACACCTGGTTACATTTAAGTCATATTCAGTGTTATATGTTCGAAATTCTGAACATATATCGCAGAACACCCTAATTTTATTGCACAGTGAATCTAACAATTCCCATAAAGTTTTGAAATCTGGAAACATAGGATGAATTGTGTATTTTGAAATCTGCAAATTTAGGATTTATCACCCCAGTTTTTTTTCTTTTTCTCTTTTGGAAGCATTCTTGATAAAACCATGTTACCAACGTACGTATGCAATTCAGCCTTTTTTTTTTTTTCATTTACTGCCATATTCATACTTCGGCATACAATATTGATTGTGACTCACCTTCTCGTTCTGGTAGGCCGTGACGGCGATGAACTCGGTCTCTTTGAACACGTACGTGCGGAACGTGCTGTAGGGCAGCTTGAGGATGTCGTTGGCCCGCACCAGGTGGAAGCGCGGCTGGTACTTGTGCATGGAGTTGAGGATCGTCTGCAACAAAAGGGCGATGCGGCAGTCGGTAGCTTAACAAATCGCCGCAGCGCGGCGTGGCGCGGGACGACTCGCGCCCGTTGCTTCGCTCTGCACCCGAGGAGCTGAAAGAGAGCGCTGCGTCGCGTCGCCCCGCAAATCAGGGCTCAAAGAGGCCAGCGAGCCTTAATAGGCGCATCCATTTCTCTTCGACTGAAGTCAAGGAAATTACATTCGAAGTCGTATTAGGCTCGGAATGGACGACCGCTCGGTCATTTGGAGAACTGCTGAGGAAACGCGGGAACTGATACTTTTAGCTCGGAAATAACAATTCTTATATAAAATGAAATATGGCGAAATGTTCCTACAATGTATTCAACGAAAATAAATAATTTGTACTGAATAATACTGTTTCATTTTTATTCAAAAATAAATAAATTTTTGTTTAAAGTGATTTTTTAAAGTTTCTCTTAATTTTTTTCTAATACATCTTAACAGATTAATATTGATTAGCACAATAACCTGGTTACTACATTTTCTTTTTAATTTACAAATCGGGTTTATTGAGATCTAATGATATCAAATGATTTTATGAGCATGATGCACAAAAATTAAAATTCGCTGGCCTTTTAACAAATAATACATAACACTCAGCCTCCTCCTATTCCTTGTTTGATTCATTGAAGTGGGAAACTGTGAAGAAAAATCAGTCATGTCACCAGAATGAGATTTTTAAGTTGTATTATTTTTAATTTCATAATTGTTTCACAAGCATACATAAAATTAATGATTGTATCATTGCAATTATATCATAAATTAATAATGAATGTAATCTTCTGATAACAAGAAGAGGTATCTTAGATTCATTCTGTAACAATGTTATCTTGCAAACTTAAATTGCTTAATAATTATTTAATAAGTTATTCTAATAATTTCAAATTAAAAATCCTTCTTTACAACTTAAGATTAGGGATAGGAACGGAACAGTCAGCTAGCATCACTTCTATTTCTCTCTTCAATTTCGTCATACTTTTGAAGCTAATTCTTAATACAATAAATGTAATAACTTGAGGTAAGGACTCAGCTCCTTGGCGAAATAAGTACACTGACCGGATGAGACCCTTAGGAGACGCGAGTAAAGTCGGCCAATGGTTCTATCGTTCACACAATTTGAGAACTACAAGTCTCCCAACGGTGCTTGCGCCCGTCCTGACCTTCCTTCATGCGTGATGCATGCTGTCGGGACGTGCGCAGAAGGCGTATTGGCAGGCGAAGGCGGCGGCGGCGGCGGCGCGGCCCACACGCAGACTGGCCAGCGCATGCACGAGGCGTCGGCGGACACCCGGCTGCCGCGACACCGGACGACACGCGGGGCGGTGGAGGCAGCGGCGGCGGCGGCGGCGGCGGCGGCGGCGGCGGCGGCGGCGGCGGTGGCGGTGGCGGCAGTGGTGGCGGCGGCCAGGGTGCATCCAGAGGAGAGGTGGCGGAGAGGCGATGGCAGGGGAGGAACGTGCAAGCGTGGGTGGGGAAGCAGCGAGGTACGAAGTTCAAAAGTAGCGGGGAAAGAGGGGAGCGGTTGAGTGTTGAAAATTTAAAAGAAAATGAGTTCACAGCAAATAAGAAGTGAGGACGACACGTTCATACTTAGAGATGTTTGAGTGCTCAAGAAACTACAGAACATGTGAACAGCTCTCACTACCTTATCCAAATCACATGGTCAATGGGATATGTGGTCGATTAGATACAGGAGCCACGATAAAATATCTTAGAAGACTTCAAATTGAATTCGTGTATAGGTATCTGAATAAAAATAAATGTCAGCAAATCTAACATCTGGAGAGTTTGGCAATATTTTATCTTCTAATGCGTCATGAAACACACCATATGTGTTACATTTCTTTGATCATTCGTACATAATTTTCTGGTCCATCTTTTCAAATCACGGATATTACTGGTTTAATTGATGTTGGCCACGTCAACTGCTCTGACGTGATAAAAACAGGGAAAGTGAGGCGAGTGACACGAGGCGAGGCGAGGGCGAGGCGGGTCGGAGGCGTCGGAGAGCTTCTCGCGCGGGGAAGCGACGTGGGCAGCGGCGCGGCGGCGTGGGCAGAGGGGCCGGTGCGGCGCCGCGGCGCGCGGCGGCGGCGCGCGCGGGAGGCGAACCCCGGGTCGGCGACCTGCGCCAGGTGGCGGCGGCGGCGGCGGCGCCTTTGAGGCGGCGGCGGATGCGCGGCCTTAGACGTGGCTTCCGGCGGCGGCGGCGGCGGTGGCGGCGGCGAGGGCGCGGCGCGGGGGCGGCGCGCGCCCGCGTGAAGGCACCCGCCGCACCTCTGTTCGCCCGCGCGCGACACCTCGCGCCGCTGCACACGTCGCCTGGCCACCCGCACCTGCCTGCTTGATTCGGCGCTCCGTCACCCCCACGCGCGGCGACCAACACTGTTGCTATGCAGTTATATCACTGGTAGAATATTGGCCGGCGAATTTCATTTCGTACGGCACGCGGAAATGTTGCCAAAGATGCGCTGCAACCGAACATTGTATTTCTAATTCATAGAACTGAGAGCGGTTTTACTACTAATGTGATATGCGTTCCCTCCAAAGATATATATTTTTTTTACTGACTCTTAATCTGAAACATAGCATTCAGTGGCGGCTGTATTCAAGGTAATCGTACACAATGATGCAAAACAAAATTATTGTTGGGGATTTACCAAGAACGAAACTATTTTCCGATCAATCATATTCATGTACAGTTGGTAAGGTATGTAGACGTATTAAGGAAAAATAATTGAGATTACCAATATTTATCATTAATACACAATTATTTACTAACAATCAACGTTATCAGAGAAAAGTACACTATTACTGAGAAAAAACATCCCGACTTAAGAATGTATCATATGTCGTCTATAGAAATGAATATTTGAATAATTAGAAAAACAAAGTTCATTTGAATAGATGTATTGTTTAATGTTGACGCAGATTTTAAGTATACACTTAATACATTCGATGCTATTATCTGACTTGAACAACGTTATCCCAAAATCACCAATTGTGTCTCGCGTTGCTGCTTCAGCGCACCTCGCAGCGCTCGGAATTTCCCGGTCTTGCGGAGAGCGGGCTCACCCAAATACGGCCGGAGGCGCACGTAGCCACGCAGCTCATAATCTGACGCCTCGGCGTCGTAAACGACGAATAACATCACGCCCTCGAGGCGCAGGCATCGCGATGCCGCGCGCGTCGCGGCGCGGCTCGTGACCGACAGCTGCCCCTCGTTAAAAGTCTCCCACAGTCGGCGAACCCTCTCCTCCGGCGCCGCGCGCCCGCGCGCCTGCCCGCCCGAACGCGCAATCAAGGCGGGAAGCGGTGTAGGGCGAAAAACACTTTAAAGTGGATTGTTACGCGCACGCCGTTGTAGCTGGTGACGGTGGAGTTTGGACGGCGGAAAATTCTCAGTGTGCCATTTCACAAATTCGGGGTTTATTAGAAGGATCCAGCAGAAATCAAAAACTTCCGACAGTTCCTTCTTTTATCGATTCACATATCTCCTCACTTAGGGAAAAAAACCTATTAAAGGATACATTCAACTGAGAGTATTGTTATTTTTGTGGCGTCGGTAGTGACGCTGGGAGTCCATATCTGCCAATTAAGAAATTCCCGCTAATGAAACTAATGTGTGTAGAGAGCTAATTGACACATAAGCGCTCTGACGATTTATATGAACATTTATCTTCTTATTATTTTACGTTCTTAGACGTGCTACATTTAGTTCCAATTCAAGCTTTTTATTATTATTATTATTATTATTATTATTATTATTATTATTATTATTATTATCATCATCATCATCATCATGAATCACACTTGAAAACGTACGGTAACAAGTGGAGAATACCGGCGCCGGGTAATATAATAATATTAAAGTATTTATCGCCACAAATTTTATTCTAGCAACACTCAATACACTAAATTGGTGCAATATTGCGTGCGGGTTATTATTATTATTATTGGATGAAAAGCGGAAGCGATTCATGTTTTCAAAGTTCACCTTCTTTTCGTCTGGACTGGCCAGTTCCCAATTTGTTCCAATACTATTACAGCTCCCACACTGCGTCTTAGCACCCCCCATGCCAGCTGCAAAGGAACACGATTGTCCTCCGCTTGTCAGCCACCCAACCCGCCCCACAAAGGCGGTTTGTGTTGTCGCGGAGCGTCGCCACGAGCGTCCGTGCTCTGGCCCGAGACGTCCCGACGCCCGCGTCGAGAGGCGGCCGAGGGGCCCGGCCCTCCCCCGTCCCCCGCCCGCGGCGACGGCGCCCCTCGCGGAGAGCGCTCGCGGGGGCAAGCGCCGCCGCCCCCGCCTCCCCGCAGCCCCGAGGACCGCGCCCGGGCGCGCCGCCGGCGCCGTCTTTTGTCGCCGTGTTGACAAAAGACGACGAGGAGGCGACTTATATTTTTAAGCCGAAAAACGATGCGAGGCGTGAAAACGTTGGCACTCGAGTCAAATTCGTCGCCCTCTCGGGCAGCGGAGGCGGTGGAGGGGGCAGTGGAGGCGGCGGGGGTGGCTCTGCCGCCTCCGCCGCCGGCGAGAGGCTGTCGAGGCGCCTGGGAGCGTCTTCAAGAGGCCCCCGCTGGCGGGGGTGAGGGGGCGGGGCAGGGGGCGGGGCCGGGGGTGGGGGCGAGCGCGGGGGCAGTGGCGGGATCAATACGGCGTCGGAGGAGGCCTCTCTCTCGCCCCCGAGCGAGGAGGAAGAGATGCTGCTACGGCGTCTACCCCTCCGCCGCCCCAAGGGTCCAGCCTCCGCCGCCGGACGCCGCTGGCACGCAGCCGCCGCGGCCGCCCCCGGCGCGTGCGCGCGTCGCGTCCCGTCGCGTCGGCGTGGCGGAGCGCCGGCCCGCACTCCCCCTTCGGCCAGCCCTGCCCCGCCTGCCCCGCCCTGCCCAGCGGCGGTGGCTACGAACAATTGCCGCACAATTGAAAGAAAATGCCCTGTAATTTTCTTCTCGGGCTAAAAGAAACAGAGGCCCCGCGCGCCGCGTGTTTGGGCTGCGCGCCGACGGACGTGAACGTGGGCGGCGGCGGCGGCGAGGGAGCACAATGCGTAGTTAGCGCGCGGTAACTGGCGTCGTGGCGCCGGCGTTGGGGCGGCAGCGGAGGATGCTGCGTCGGCGTTTTCGGTTATGCTCCACGTGGTTCGAAGCCGGAATGCCGTCAACTGGTGCTGGCAAGTACACGGTGAGTACTCTAAGGTATGAAACAGAGGAGGCCCTAATCTTTTCCTCACAATAATATAGATTGTGATAATATAGATAATATAGATAATATAGATCAACATCTTACTCCAAAACATTAAGCAATGTAGAAAAGAAATGCGTGGGGAATCCTTTGGGAAGACATTCCAGAATGTTATGTGGAGCATATACAACTTATTCTGTGAACTAATATTCGTAATTTTCGAAGTGGGCCTGTCTTTCGAAAATTTTAGAAACTAGCTCCGATATTTTGAACAATATTATTTTCAAAGTATTGTATCAAATTTTCATATTTTATACCGTCTTCTACTTTGTTTGGCGTATGCTACTTTAACTGGAATACTTCACGTAAAATACATGTTTTTCTGAACAGTTTTGATGCATTTCTAACATTAACAACAATATATACTATGGCTAAATTGGATTCAAAACTACTTCTCAATGGCATAGTTCAATTTTTGAACTCGTGGGATTTTACTGCGCGATTAGACTCGGACACAAGATATTCATAAAATTTGAAATATTGCATTAATCGATTTCTTTGTCCGTTGGTAAACGGAGTATTGATGTCTACTTCCACTAACAACCCAGTTTGTTGTAACGCGCGACAATAAAAAAGGCCCGTCGAGATGATTAAGACGATACCACAGCGTTTACATAGATCAACAGGGACGTATACGCATGTTCAGTGGGCAATAACTGTCCAAGTGGCGAACGTGAGGCCTAGTCGTAAAGAGTTGCGTGGTCGCTCGAAAAGAGGTCCCGGAAACGTGCAAGACAGCACCAGTAGAAACAACGCGACGAGTAGACGTGTGTGGTTTCGCTTGACTGAGCTTCAACTTTGTACATGGTAACGAGAGCAATAGGTTACGTAGTTAGCTTTGCCTTGAAAGAGGCAACGATCAAGAAATATTACTTGTCTTTCATGCCACAGCAGCAGTGTTACCCCTGAATGACAATTGAAGGCAAGCATTGGATTTCCGAGAATGGTGCGGTCTAATTCGTTCTGATCCGACATTCTAAGATAAGTGGTGCTGTCTTTTCTCTCAGTTAATGACTAATGGACAATTCAGCGTTACATACGAAGACAGAATTGTATTAGAAAAATAAATAAAACCGTTCATTTTATGCGAAGAGGGATGCAAAAATTGTCGAAACTGTAATGTTCTAAAAAGGAGACAATTTCATGAATGGGTCGTAAGGTTACAAATATTCTAAGTATGATTAACTCAGAAATTAAAATAAATAAAAGGCCCAATAAAATAAATAATAGCAAACCAAACGATGAGCGTATAATCCAGAAGCTAAAGAGGGTGTACAAATTGGGATTAAACCATTCTCCCAAATCTATAAGTCAATTAGGGAACCTACCAATTCCAAAACACCTGCTGAGTTTAGCAGCGACTCTGGCCGGGAGGTTCGAGTCGGTGCCAGATTTTGGCAATTAGCTATATGGCTAGATCGTATTCAGCCGCTTTCTGAAGAATTTTACGGTCCGCTGCTGCAGTCAATAGTTTTCCGTGGTGTCTCCGATACAGGAGAATCCTGGAGCATTGCTACAACAAATGGACCACGGACCGCGCGCGATCTTTCCTTTCTCTTCCTGGTCCTCTCTTCTCCCCTTACACGCACGTATACGTTCAACGTATGCCGATATGTACTACACTACCAAGCAAATCGGAGACCAGTCGGAAGCCTAGAGCCCCCCCCCCCCTCCAGGCTGGGGGGGGGGGGGGCTGGGATACCCGGACAGCGGAATTGCCCGGAAGCCGACGATTAGATCAGAATCGAATCTCACCACCCACCACCGCCTCCTGGGATAAAACACCAGTACACTAATGCGACTAATGACCTTAGTAGTTGACGTGTCCGGAAACATTAATCATGCAGTGCAACAAGAGCAACAGTCATCGAGCGAGTCCAAGATTCGCGCAGCAAATGCGCGCGCGTGTGGGTGTGTGTCGCTGGATGTGGCGGAGGGCGATGAGGCCACCACCGGCATCCGCTGGGCGGCCGTCTCCTCCCCTCGGCCGCACGGCGCATTTGCTTTATTGGTTGGAGTGCGGACGCCCAGTGGCGAGCGCCGCGACGTCGGCGACAACGGGCCGCCTGCTGGCCCGCGCCTCCCCCGCAGACGCACAGTGGCGCGCACACCGCCACTCGCCGGACAAAACTAGTACCCGCGAAGAGCGGTTAAACGAGTTGTTGGCGTAACGAAAAGAAATGCGATGTTGCTGATACAATTTAAATCATACTTGATATAATTAAAATCACACACATATTATATATATATATATATATATATATATATATATATATATATATATATAATTGTGTGTAATTCGAACAGTGAAATGTGACAATCTATGTAGTAGACGTGGTCTAGTTTTGGATAACGATAAGAAGCGCATCCACGAATCGACGGCATCTTCCACGGCTGCCCAGTCCCTATTTAATTTTGTGGAGATTCTCCAAAGCAAAGTGTGGAGTGGCGCAGAATGACTTGGATGGGGAGATCAATCTCATGGATCTGGTTTGTCCAGTCTTTCACGCATTGGTTAAGTAGTATCCGTATACTGAAGACAGAGGGAATGAGAGAGAATGTGGGAGAAGAGGAGGGTGAGGAAGAGGGAGGCGAGAAAGAAGGAGAGATATGCACGGATACTTGGTGAGAGAGGAAGTAAGGAGAAGAGAGAGAGAGAGAGAGAGAAAGAAAGAAAGAGAGAGAAAGAAAGAGAGAGAGATGGGAGTGAGAGGTAGAGGTGGAGAGAGAGGATAGAGAGAAGGGAACAGAAAGGGTCAGTGACTAGAGAAGGTGACAGAGGGGGAGGAAGGCAAATGGTACGAGGGAGGAATTGTGAAAAATATCTTAGCAGGGATCAAACTACCGACCAACGCTGCGAGGACCCTACGCCAGTATTATGAAGAGTAATTTATGCAATGAATAATATTTATTTTACTGATTTTCTGTTCCCTCATATTTACGGATTTTCTGTTGGAAGAAGTGCACCAGGCCGCCCTGTTGGCCTTCCCAGCGAGCCACGTTCCGTGTTCGCATCACCACCGCCCGTGGCGCGCATCGACGTCCCTTTTGTGTGGCGCAGCGTGGCGCGGCGGCGCCACAGCGTGGGCGCAGCGACCTCGGACCCTTGGGAGCATGCGCGGGGCCGCCACCGCCACCGCCTCGGCGGACGACACGACGACGACGACGGCGACAGCGACGCCGCGCAGGGCGGCGGCGCGGCCGTGTCGTAACGGCGGCAAGGGCGCCCCGGCCCCCCTTCGAGCGCCCCCAGGGGGGGCCCTGACAGATTTATTGTCCCCTATAATTCATTTCAGCACTTCACGATGCTCCAATTACGACGGACGACATCTTAATACATCTGCTTTCAAATGGGTCGCTACTAAAAAAAATATATGGTGCGTGCTCAGAATATGCACTTACCCGTTAAATGCTGTCATCAGGAGAACGTCGCGGCTATCAATGAGAGTAGTGGAAGCACAGTGTGTGTTTCCAGTGAGTGCTATGAAAAGCAAGAGACTTCGCACAGCAATTTCGTGAATTACAAATGTGTTAGCTTCTTAAGTTAGTTTTCTAACTTGCTATGTTCTCCTGTGATTATAAAGCGATATGACTCCAATCTTATAGTGTGAAATAACAGAACTGAAAACAAATTCAGATCTTCCTGCGAGTAACAAGGGAAATAGTTTATCGTTTATTCAATTTTCGAAGGAAAGATATCACGAAAAAATAAAATCCTAGCTCCAGGTACTTTGTTGATTCATAAGATTGGAGGCAACTGCAGCTCCCGATCGATGTGCTACATGAAGACCGTTCCAATCATAGAGCCAAACATTTTGGAATGACGCCCGAGCCGAACGACCTCGCAGTTTGAATTATGAGTCCGCCGCCGAACGCAAAGTTATCTCCCCCGTTTCACGCACCATTCCCCAGGGAACAAGAGATCCGTTCATCCTCGCGATTTATGAGGGCCAATCCTTTGAGATAACCTTCCTGAAAATTCAGCGGCGGCCGCTGGGCGCTGCGCCGTCGTCTGTTACGCGGGACCCGGCCCTGCCCGGCCACCTCGCCCCCGAGCAGCCGGAATTTGGGGGCGGCGGACGGGGGCGGTTGGAGCGGGGGCGGCGGTGGCAGCGAAGCGGAGGCTGCCAGGAAGGCCCGGAACGCGGAAACGGGGAATGCTCTTGGCAGTTCGGACGACACCGTGTCGAGGCCTGGTACGCTAACGTTTCGGTCGTCGTGTGGTGGACTTTTTCAGGTCTGAACTGCAAACTGAACTGAAATGTTCACGATAGGATGGTTGAAACTTGGGCAGACCAGCTTGCAGCCAATAGCTATCCAAAAATGAGACGCAGAAATCCGAGGTTTTTCGTGAGGTTACGAACGAGACAAAATAATTGGTAAAGCACATGATGCTGGAAAGTTTGGATGAAAGGGTGAAGAAAAATAACAGAATCGTTACCAGTTCATGGGAATTTCATGGGATCCAGAAGCCGGTGTAGATGAAAGGAACTTCAGAGGAGCTCCGTAACGTATAACGTTCATGTTGTAGAACGGTTTGGAGCAAAATAGTCGAGAAACGATGCAAGTGACTTGAGTGAAGTTCAAATTTGTAAGCAATGAAATACATGGATACCTGAGAAAGTTTGGAAAGAAAAGGAAAAGGAAGATAATAGAATAAAAATTATTTGGATGGTACTTAGAAACAATGACAAAATCTAGATTACAAATTCTTCTGTTACTCCTTTCATTAGACGAGTATCTCAGAATTTCTCACATTCAGTGTTATAGTACGTTGAAAGTAAATAAATAAAATTAATCTCGTAAAGTTTCTTTGAAAATTATATTCAGTGCTATTAAACGTGAATCTTTCACATTAGACGAACGAATTATATGAATCCAAGTGGAGTGGGAGAACGATCTAAATGATAAAGAATGATGTGTAAAATCATCTAATAAACAGAATCCTTTTCTCTAAGGTACCAATCACTGCAACATCAGATAGTAAAATGTCAAATTGTACACTTCGTGCGTGAGATAACAGTCAAATCAGCATACGCCCAGAACAAAGGATGCATGCATTAGAGTCTACATGCCCGGGGACTGTCGTATCCATTGAAAGCAGCGCCGCTGACGAGCAGCGGAAAGGCGAACAAGGTGTCGACGCGCGCGGCGCCACGGGCGGAAGCGGCGGCGGCGCGGGGTGGGGGGTGGGGGGCAGGGCGGGGACGGCGCCGGGGTCAGCCGTCAGCAAGGCGCCGCGCCCGCGGGGATGCCCACAAAAACGCGCCGGGCGGCGACGGCGGGCGCCGAACAAACAGCCGAAAAAAATGCTACCGCCGCCGCCCCCCTTTCCGCCTTTCATAAATCCCGCCCTGTTCCCGCTCATAAGGATTTCCCTTAATTAGCCGACGCGGACGAGATACGCGCGCCCCCGCCGTTGTCGCCGCGCCGCCGTCGGCGGTCCCCTGCCTAATCTGCCGCTTGTCGCGCGGACGCCGCGCCGCGCCGCGTTTTTTGGGCGAGTGTCACGCGCGGGACGGGTCGGGGCGCCTGCAGGCGGCGGGAACGGGCGCCGCGCCGGCTTCCTGGGCAGCGGGCCCCGGAGTTAATATCGAGTCTACATGAAGTGTAATAACACGAAAAATACGAGTACTGATTTATAAAAAAAGTACGTTAATTGAAATGTGAAACATTTGAAGAGCGAAACAGGAAAAATCTTCAAACTACATAAGTCCAACATGAAATGCAGACAGTGTACGACCTACTCTGTTTTCAACGGATTCATCACAATCGACACATCCAGCCCGAAATAAAAATCCATGTAGCAAGTCGATCTCTTGGTTCAAGATTATACGTGCTCCAATGATTTTACACGTGAATTAAGTACTATCACCAATTTCTTTTTCACGATGGCACCTCTAGCTTGTGTAAATTGGCATCTTATAATTTGCATAAAAAACTCTACCACAAAATTAGCCTTTTATCAATAAAACTGCATTTCTAGGCAAAGAGAAAACGGTTGCCAAGGCGCTATCGCGCCGGTGGGCGAGCAACCCGGCTGCCTAGCAAAGCCGCGACAACCTCCTGGACAGCTAGCGCGCGCTTAATCGCCGCAGTGTCGACGGGACTCTCTACCGCAAACCGCGATTGTGCCATGGTTTGCAAGCACGCTCCTCGGTATGTGGCAGGGGCGGGGCGCGCCGAAGAACCCAGCGCACAAGCAGCCTTTCCTGCCCACTTCCGCCGGGGCGTTGGCTATCGCGGGGTCGCGCGCCTCGCCGCCGCCGCCGCCGCCGCCAATGCCGCACAGCTGCGCCGTGGGCGGGCGCGCGCGTCCGGTGCCGAACTCCCCCGCCGCGCCCCGCCGCTCGCTCGGGTGCGGATTACGTGGGAGGCAAGGGTGCGACCCACCAGGCGGTGGGTCCTCTGCATTCGCACCGCGGCGTCTCTGACCGGAAGGTCAAACGTTCGAGTCCCAGCGGCGGTAAGATTTTCGACTCTAGCTAGATAGCAAGGTCGAATTTAGGCATGGTCCGGGGGAGTCTTGTAGCGGCCGGCTGCTCTGGTCGGTAGTTTTCCTTGGTTTCTCCGCTCAATACAAGGCAAATGCCAGTGTAGCACCCTAACAAACGGGTCACGGATCCCGCACGATATAAGACGTGGCGTCACAATTGCGAGGACACCAAAGTTCGGTTGGCGGATCTATCAGTACATTTGCAAATTGAGATAAAAGAAAATATCAAATAAAGAGTCTTTATATTATGAGAAATAGTTGAATATCCATACGAAACATTTGTAACTTTTTACGATTCCGAAAAATGAGAGACAAGATTCAAATAGCCTGTTAGCAATATTTTTGGCTGTCGCCTTTTTCTTCATTACTAAGAACCAAATCAATCAATCTTGTCTTTTTCTCATCCATCAGGTATAGTAGTTCAGACTGTGCGGCTTGTAATCAAGTAGTTGTTTAACAAGGTTTTTAAGCCAGAGACATAGAAGAATTTAAAATAAAATGTTTTCAATACTTGCTTCGATTACAATTCTTTGCCAAATAATCTAATTTTTTCGCCGGTATCGGTAACTCTGGAAGAGCTCCAACTCTCACAACCTTCACAATGAAAAAGAGCAATTTTATCTGGTGCAGCACCTTGGTAAGTTCAAGATCAAAATTTGCAGGTCAGCACCAAGGAAAAGAGCTTTCGTGTTGCCCATTTTGGTTCACATTTATAAAATATCCTCATAAAAAATACTTTCATAAAAATGTTTTCCAGTTCTCAGGAGCACATTTATCTCCCAGTAAACATAATCGAATCGACTCTCCGCCTTGTTTCCAACGTATTAACGAGAGCTCGGCAACCGAACGCGTTCGACGTAAACATTTAGATAGCGGTAGCCGATCCCGGGACCGCAGTCATTGCTCCGCAACGGACGCTTCATGATTTCGCGAGCGCGAGGGCAGCGCATGAAAGTAGGTCAGCGCAGACGGCAGAACAGAGGCCGTGGAATCAGATTTTTTCACAGAAGGCCCGCGCAAAGTCTTCGCTGTAATGGAGATTAAAACGTCTGGTACATTTCATGGTTATGGAAATTCAACTCCGATAAATATATTTGTATTCCACGGTATGTTTCATACATCTATATAGCAACTCCTCGATAAGTTTCCTGACGTTTTCTCGTGACGTTTCTCATGAAACTCCTCGTAGTTTTTGAAGCACTTTTTCACGCAAAGTGTTTTAAGATTCTGTTGTACAAAATAACTTCTACAGAATTTTCGTCATTTCCCGAAAAAAATTAAGAATCATTAACATTTCTTTTCAATACACCGATAAGATTTTAGAACAGTTTTGTCTCATTCACATCTTTTTAGAAAATGATTATATCGTATTAAAAGTAAAGTATCTGTACTGAAACATTCATTTGAAAGTCTTATGTATTGCTGAATGTATTTTTAAGCACGATCATAGCAAATGTGAATCTGAAAACTTTGTTCTGGGCGCATAGAAGTCTCGCGAAGCGTCAGGTGCTGGCCGCACGCGGCCGGACGCGAGGGACGAGGACGTCCGAGGACACGGGTCGCAAGAGCCGCCTCTTCGCGCCGCGCGGCGGAGGAGGCAGCGCGCGGTAGCCGGCAGCGCGGTAGCCGGCGACACCGACAGAACTGGAAACCGGCGGACGGCCTCATCTGGAAATTATTCAAGGAATGTGTAGTTCACTTCAGCACGAAAATTTCCCTCGAATAAACGGACGCGCGCGGCCGCGGACTTGATCTTTTTGTCGTCGCAGGGCCGGCGCGGCGCGAGGCGGGATGGGGCGGGGCGGGACGCGGGGCGGGACGCGGGGCGGGACGTGGGGCGGGATGCGGGGCGAGGCCTCGTCGGGCGCATTGCTGGCATAGCTGAACCCGGCGCGCGCCCGCCCGCGTCCACCTTTGAGGACAATCTTCGCGAGGACGAGCGACTCCGGTGCCACGGAGCAGGACGCGTAGGGATGTGAATCGACGAGGGGAGGTTTCTTCGAAACGACATTGTACACGAAAAATGATAGTGTGGAGAATTAATGCATAAGGCTTCGAGAAGTGAGACACGATGCAAGATGGGATCCTACCATTTCAACTTCAAGGTACTTTTTTTTCAAATACATTTGTATGTATATAAATTGTAAATAAATGTCTGAATATCCATTTATACCTTGGCGTAAGTCGTGGAATCAGTATATTTTCCCATGTAGTGTATTTCTAATAGAAAATAAAGCGAATACATTTCTTTTTAATTTTCTAAGGGATCATTAAATTAGTCGCTCTCATTAGTCATAAATAACCCATTTAATATATTTGCATATACACTTTAGAACCTACATATTGCAGTAAAAGCAGTTTCATTTGAAGAATAATAATATTAATTTACATTAATCTCAAGTACATATCACTTCATTTTCTTTACGAGAGAAATAGCTTTTACTTAATCTGGTAACTTTCCAGCCACGACTCCCCAAATGGTAAGTGTCAATCTCCAAGAAAGAGAATTATAAATCTTTTAGATCTCCGAGAGATTTCTTTTTTTGTTCCACCCCGCAACAAATGTAAGCAGCGATGACCAGGTCTACTCAGACAGGCACGAAATGTTACCATTTCTCAAACACAAGTACCCCAAGGTAGCAGAGGCGATTACATTCAACCTCTTTGGAGCTGGGCAGCGCCGCGCAGCGGGGCGGTGGGCGGAACGGCTGTTGGCGCAACGCGTGTCCTCTCTGCGCGGCTCATTCGCTCAACGGTACTTTCTGTGTGGTCAATTAGCCGCCCTCCGCGCGGCGCACTACTAATTGGACCTCCGGCAGGGCCGATTTAGATAGCGCGCGGCGGGCGCTGCCGCAGCGGCGGCCGGGCCGCAGGGCGAGTGGGAGCCAACAGCTCGTCACCGATTCCATTCGATTTTCGGGGAGTTGTTAAAAACGCGCTAGAAGCGAGCGCCAGACGAGTTGGCATTCCTCTCTTCGGGAAACCGGTCACGTTTGGGCTTGTCTCGGACGCCGCGCCGCACCGCGCCGCGCCGCCCCTCTTAGGCGGCTCCCTATCATTCGCCCGCGCCCATTAGTTCTGATCCGTCCATCTGTGTCTCCCCCGGACGATTGGAAAAACGGACGACCACTCATCGCGGATTCACGGGACTCCGGATTTACAATTTGTTGTGCCAAATGGATTTGATGAATACGGGATCAAACAGACGCTGAGATCTCCGGAATGATTGAGGATGACATGTGGGATGCTAAGGTATAAAGAACGCAATTGTACTTGAAGTATGTATTTTTGAGAACATTTCTCGTTTTTGGTCGAGGTCATGGTCGAGGGTCATATAATACACGTAGATTTGAATTCCACCAACCACATATACAGCAAAAAAATGTTCAATACCATATGCCTATATAAACGATATGGCATATATCATACTATAATTGAAATGTGTCTTGCGGAAAGTATTGTAAATTACACTTTCCTATGTTAAAAATTGACTCTCACCAAAAAAGACAATTTATTTAAAATGTAAGATAAGCAGAAAACGTCATTTACAATACCATTCATCCCGATTGAAATATACAATATTGATAAAATGAATATTACGGTCGGTATATACCATGTAGATATACAGCAAGAATCCAATCTAACATTTCATTTGCTGAATTTATTACATACCTAGGCCCTGTTGAGTTATATTGTTTTCCTAGATACACAAAATATCTGCTGAGCAACTCGTTAAAAAAGCATTAATTTAAACCGATCGTATCAGCCCCAGCACTCTCCGAGAATTTCTCGCCAGCTCGTAATACGGTAATAAAATGTATTGCATCACACAGCGCCCCGCAGGACGTCGTGTCACCTAGTAAGACCTGTCCCCAGGGAGGCGCGGCGCTCCCAGCGCACGTCAACACGCAGGGGGGGAGGGGGGCGTGGCGTGCGCGGGCGGCGGCGCCGGGGCCGCGAAGCGCGCGCGCGCGTGCACACGGGGCGCTACCTCCGCGTGACGGGGCTCGCATCCCCCGCAGGGCGACAGTTTCATCGCGCGCCGCGGGGGCGGGGCGCCAGGAGGTGGGGGAGGGCGGTCGATGCCTCCGCCGCGAGGGCGAGTGGGCGAGTAGGCGGGTGGGCGGGTGGGCGGGCGGGTGAGTGGGTGGGTGGGCGGGCGGATGGGCGTGCAGGCGAGCCCCACGCCATCGCCGCCGCCGATGCAGCCATCCGCACCGCCGTTATCTCCACGCGCCATCTCCCGCGCCGGCCCCCGCCCCCGCCCCGCGACGCCCGCGGCGGCGGAGGCGGCGCCACAGGCGCCCCCGTGCGCGCGAGGCGGCGCGGCGCGGCGCCTGTCGATAGATCACCGCGCTCGTCCCGCCCACGCCCGCCCGCTTCCGCCTCCCACCGCCCCGTCGCTTCCCCTCACGCTCGCCCGCCGCGCCCCCCGCCGGGGCGGGCAAGCGATAGCAACGGCGAGAACGCCCGGGGACGGGGGTGGCTGAGAGGTGTCGCAGGAAAGGTTGCCGTTCGCCCACCGAGGGGAAGGTGAAATACGAGTGAGAAAACTTGATGGGAACATTCGTAGGTTTATGGCGCCAGCCGGGGGCGTTTCTCAGAAAGAAGAACGACTGGTGTGATGTCCGTTGTTTTTCTTTCTCAGAACATTGTTGAGGAACATCGATGATGACGAAAGTTGTATTCATAAGTACAGGCATAAATATTGGTCTAGGATTCGGGGGTCATACGATAATTAATACGTAAAATGCAGACCGAAGCGGTGTTAGCACAAATAAACTTCATTTCCGTTAATATCATCAGCGTGACATGAATTCTCATGTGTAAATAATTCCTATTCATAAACACTAATGAAGACATTCATGAGACAATTGTGAAGTTCCTAGTTAGCAAATTCAGAAGGAACAGGGACGTCTTTATTTGATTATTCCTGGCCCATGTGAATTCTCCATGCTTTGTTTGGCATGAAATTGGCGAATAAACGGAAACGAAGCAAGAATATTTCACTAAGAGACTGTACCTGAGTGTTACAATGTGCGCAGGAGTGCACGCTAGGAAACGCTGTGAATGATTTACCACGTGCACGGCGCTCAGCTGAACAACGGGGCTCCTGACGAAACGAGGGGCCTCCGCGGACGCGCGGCCGGTGGAAGCCCAAGAAAACGAGGGAACATAAACCTATATTAACCTTCCCCCGTTAAAACAAGCGCCTCTCGGCCGTAGTTTATGCTCGTAGCCACCTGACGCGGCGCGGCGCGGCGCGGCGAAGCGGGGTGGGGGCGGGGGTGGGGGCGAGGCACCTTTCCTGCCGGTAAACGTCACCGGCCGTAAAAGCCGGGCAGCGACGGCGCAGCGCGGCGGCGCGCGCGGGCTCCGACGCACCTAATTGGTCCGTAATGGGCAGGCGCTCGCTCGCGCACCGCGACGCAACCGCAGGGCAGGAAGAGCGGCGGCGGTGGCGGCGAGGGAGCCACTGCCCCCGAGCGACCGCCGGCCAACCGCCCTACGGCCTCGCCCGCAGCCAACGCCTAGCCAGTCACTCACTTCGACGCATTATACTTACCAAGAACATCGGCACGAAAAAGATTTGTTACAAGTCACTACGTACCGATATCCAAACAAATTTCATTTGCGTCTACTATGTTCGGAACAATATAAAGATGATTCCGCGAAACACAATAATTCCCTTGTAATCTTACATTCTTTCTATAACAACGTTTATTTGTGAAACATTAATACGTTTCCCCGGAAGAAATAACCACTTCCATATCAATCTCAGTAGAAGAGGAAATAAATTGCTCTTCTTCAAGGTTTCTGATCAATTTTTTTATTACATGATTTCAGACTGGCTGTAATGAGGGAAAACGGCTTCTAGTAAATGTGTAGAGCTTGCTGTTCACCTTTTTCTGACTTAGTAATAAAAAACGAGTTCGAGTCAACTCTTGTTACAAGTAATATACATAGTCCTAAAAATCCGTGCAATGCTCAAAGCAAGATATATTTTGGATCATTTGCTTGTCTGCATGTTGCACATCTAACCAATAATTACATTCGTCGTAATAGTTATGTGACTGAAACAAAGTGGGATACAGTGGCAATTTAAAACTTTCGAGAAATATTTCTTATTCAGACGATACACGCAGATATATTTTCAATAACACCCACCCCCGAGATATTAAAATCCAATTTCAAACGAAAAATATATACCTGCGAAACCCTCTGACCCTCAATCACATAAATTTAAATGGTAGGTTTTCTTCCTTCGCTCCTGTCGCCGATGAGAAATAGTAGTGGTAACCAACATAAGTAATGCCCTGCTGGCTACCGCCCACCTGGTATCATCGAGCCGCGTCGGGAATACCGGCTTGCCTCCCATCCTAGGCAACCAATTTTGGATTCACACACTGTGCTGATGACTTGGTCATGATTAAGGCACTTGAGCACATGTTACTATCGAGCAAAGCGTATTTCGTTAATGAATAACAGTTTGAGACTTTTTTGAGATGACACATAAATGGAAGTGGAACACTTAAACGTACTCGTCGAACGTATACGCGATAAGAATTGTGAAATTAGGCCTCAAATGCGCGAGTTCGTTAGGTAATACTCACAATTCTGTCTATTCATTCGAAGAAGTGTAGACTGCAGTCGTCAACGCTTATTTAGCTCTCGTAGTATAATACTAATAGAACAGGTTAGACCCGATTTACTTGTCTTCGCTCCACGCAAGCGAAAACTAATAGTTTAAAAACAAATCTGGTCTTCATTAAGAAGAACGACGTAGTTAACTGAGGATGGCCCCCAGGAACTGAAAGCTCGATTTCATTTTTGCACTATTTTTCGAAAAGGAGACTTACCTCTGCTTCTTAAGAAAAATGAAGCCACTCGCCTCCGCATATAGTAGTGACCTGAACATGAGTTTAAAATAAATGTTACAAACTCCTAGGGCGTGTAGAGGGGTAGAACATGTTTTAGCTATTGAACATGCGGTGGGAAATTACATAAAATGTAGTTATATGCATTTAGACATTTGGCATTTGCTTCTGACTGTTAGGCAATGCTTAAGCACAGGTGTTCGGAAGGTCCTGTTTTGACGTGGCCAAAGAGGGTTTAATGTCAGTGCAGAACATCAGTGCCTGTGGGGTTGCCTAAGGGACACGTGCTCCATGTTAGCTCTATTACATATGATATGATAATACGTATGATATTAACACAAAGTTTTCATTTTCGAACTTTCTGCATGCTATAACATATAACATTTCTTCTAACACCGTGCCCATTGCGCTAAGGAAAAAGGACAGAATTGAACAATTTATAAGAATGCATGTATACAAAATCCTGTATGTATGCTACTTCTGGCAAGGGGACTATTCCCCAGTCCTCCGTCAAACTAATTTAAGACGAAAAATCGAGAGGTTTGCAGATTATGGGAAAGAGAGCACAGTGTGCGCATCACCAGAAAAACCCATTTCCGCCCGGAATCAATACGTCCTACGCCCTTCAAACCTGGTTTTCGGGTCCCTGGCAGATCATGACTGATGTTTAGTATGCCGTTATATACAAAATGACAACGTTTAGCCGTTCGATTGCATTAAGGAGGGTACCACATTACATTACGCAGGCCAGAATGATTAGAAGTTGACAGTAGACAATATGAAGGTAATTTTACTGTTAAAACTACGAAATAAAAAGTGCAGAATGTTTGCACGGGATCGAACTAATTAGTTCTCATAGGAATATCGCCTTGTTTCAAAGCCATTCTGTCAAAAATCCGACGATCTCCCAACAGAACTCCCGTGTTTCGCTTACGAACGCCGGCGGGCGGCAGGTGCGCGCGAGCGCCGTCGCGGGGCGGCCAACAGTGGGCGGTGGGCGATGGGCGATGGGCGGCCTCCTGCCCGTAAATCGTGCGGACACGCCCCGTGCAGCCCCAGCGTCGCCGCCCCGCCCCTCGCCGCACCACGCCGCGCCGAGCCGGGGGCAGGCGGCGGGCGGAGGGCGGGGGAGGCGCGGCGGGCCCGCCTCCGCGGCGCCACGGAATAAACTTATCGCGGAGGGTAATTGCGGCAGCTTCCGGCGCCGCCGCCTACGTTGCCCTCGCCCCCTCCCCCAGATACTCTGTCTCTTCATCCTCCACGACGTCTTCGTGCGCCGACCCTACTCCTCGCTTGCGACGCTGCGTACTTTCTTCCTCCCTCTTCTCTCTCTCTCTCTCTCTCTCTCTCACACACACACACACACTTTCCTCTCTTCGCCACCTAACGTCCACTACCATTATCTTTCGAATTCTTTTTCATCTTGAACAGTCATACTCTATTCCTAATAGTCATACCCAGATTCTTTTTCACAGCTACAATGTCTTCTATTCCACCTCGTCTCTTCTGTAAATTTCTTCCCCCTTATTTGTCCAGCTCTCCTTTTGTTTTCTGCGCACCCGAGCCCTATCTTCCTCCGCTTTCCCTCCCCTCTTTCTCCCCCGACGTCCTCCCCCCCACTCCCCTGCTGGATGGATCCGCCTCCGTCGACCGCCCCAGAGCATTCGTTCTTCGCTGTTTGTTTCTAGGAAATTAAATTAAAATGCCTAAGTGTCTCTGTGGGCGGGAAAAAGCTTGCACTGAATGCCACGAACGGAAGCGGAGGTTATCAAACGGCTTTGCGGGTCTATAGAATTTCCAAAGAAATACAGTTCAGTTGTATTTCTTCCTTGACGTTGAGAGGCTGTTAACAAATACTATGTGAAGATTTGAAATGCTTGTGGTGCGAAGTTGTGTGGCATGTTGGGCCCAATCAGAATATTACAAAAATGTTTGGCTCCAAAATTTTACTATTTTATCCTATAATATACAATACATGCCATATAAATTCCTAATATAAATTTTGTCATTTATCTAGCCTCCACTTGCACGGAAGTAAGTAACGAATTATTGTCAACCGAAATTATAAATCCAATGATAAAACCACAAAAAAAAATGCATCATAACAGTATGTAAATACCTATGCAAGAAACCCTTCTAAAAGGAAGAAAGTTTGTAAACACATGAAAAATTCAAGGCAACCTATCTACAAAGCTCCGATCTGTAGGTCAAACACGTGAAAGTGAAGTACCGCCTTGCAAGAGTTCTGGAATAGGCAAGTCGACGATTGCCGTTTCGTGAGTTCCATTCATATTTTCACTGAACTTCAGGGAAACGTTTGCAAAGAAAATGACAGTCTGCAATAGCCGGCCCACCTTCGTCAACAGTTTTTTACCGTCGTCGGAAGAAAATACGTCATCTAAATTTTAAATCCATTTCATTAATACTTTCACATTATCTATGACTTATTTTCTCTTGAAATGTGTTTTTACTATTTTGGAATTCTATCAACAGGATTTTTGTAAATTAGAATTAAGAGCTTTTTAAACAATAATTGGGCTAGTTAGCGATTGAAAACAAGGAAATGTACAAAGTGTGACAGACATGCGTTCTCTTTCTACGTTTTGTTACGAATTAATGTTTCAGCTGTTATATATTTCAGCTTGCCGTTATCTTTCGTATTTTAGTCCATATTCGCATTTTATTTCATTAAGTGTCTACTAGGAAACCCTGAGAATGGTTGAGATCGTGGCTGGAGAGCTTTGACCCGAACGCGAGGCCCGAATGGCCACAGAGCGACGTAAGCAGGAGGAGAAAAAGCGCGGCCGCGGGAGGGCGTGAGGCCCGGCGCGCGTTTGGGCCGCGGCGCAGAGGAAGCGCGCGATCTTATTGATTCGCCCCCGCGGCCCCGCTCCGCCCCCCGCCCGCCGTGCCCCGCCGTGCCCCGCCGCGCCAAGCCGCCCGCCGCTCACGCACGGCCGCTCCCGCCTCCCCCCGCCCCCCCCGCCCCGCCTCGGCAACGGAGCGGGAGCACCCGACCATCCGCGGCCGTCCCCGCCGCGCAGGGGGCGGGGCGGGGCGGGGCGGAGCGGGGCGGAGCGGGGCGGGGCGGAGCGGGGCGGGGCGGAGCGGGGCGGGGCGGAGCGGGGCGGAGCGGGGCGGAGCGGGGCGGAGCGGGGCGGGGCGGGGCGGAGCGGGGCGGGGCGGGGCGTGGCAGGGGCGGGGCGGGCAGGGCGCGCGGCGGGGCATCGAGCGAAGGACCCGCGCGGCCGCTGGGAAACAGCCAACTCTCGCGCACTTTCAAAAGGGACGGAAGCCTCGGCTCGTAGCACGTTTTACTGACACGTGTTTTTGGGGGTCGGGAGGATATTATGGGAATTCCCGTGTGGTAGTTGACTGCTTGATTGTTTCGTTTTACCGGGCGCGTCAAACGCATTGGTCACTATGCAAGTTTAATATTTCGCCGACAGTCGAGATCAGGCGCCGACCTGCACGTCGCCTTTGCGGGGTTTCTCCCATCCAGGTATTTCCTACCAGTGTGACATCGCACCGCCGGGACTAGCTGTAAGCTCCCGACATACGGAATAGATACTGCTTGTAAGTGTGGAAGTGGAGAGGATGTGTCAAGGAGAGGAAGGAATGATCGCACGTGGTCCACCTGTTACGGTACTTTTCCGACATTCACCTGGTACGTATTGTTCGAAGAAAGAACGGAAATCTACCGATCAGATCAGACGGCCGCTAGTATTCTCCCACAAATTGCGGCTGATTTTGACATAGCTATCTAGTTAGCAGGGAAATCATGCCTGCGTTGGAATTCGAACTCTAGAACCTCCCGGTCAGAAGCGCTGTACTCACATCTTTGATGCCCTGAGCCACTTCAGGTGGTTGTGTGGTTGTGATTATGGAAACCATGTGGGTCACGAAAACGACATAAAAGGTAACGACAATTATGGCTGCGGTAGTATGGTCGTTGTAGTATTGTTAGGCTGGTAGCGTGGTGGTCTCGGTAGAAGTGATGCTATCTTTCTTCGTTGTAAGGTGACCAGGGTTACATAAGGCACTTTTGATCTCCACCTTTGACATCTATACGACGCTCTTCCTTTGAGACCTGCGAAGCTGCACTTTCATCCCCAAAATGACCATGTTACGACCGATACGAATACAGCAAACGAGAGGATTTTTACTTCTATTACCAAACAACTCGTAGAAAAAAAGTACAGTAATGTCACCATGGACAATTTGCTCGGTGCAAGTTCCTGAGAACTAGATGAAGCCAAGAAATGTTTGAAAATAAATTCACACTTATAACATTTCGTTAAAAAAATGCAATAATGAACTAAATCTAAATGTACTAAAATTGTTAACATTCTACCAAAGTGTAGTCGTAGGATCAGCCCTGAGAAAGACCCGAACAACATGGTCGAAGCATCGGCATCACCCGGATAGCCAAAAGCACTCGCATTCTAGCAAAATATTGGTATTTGTATTATAGTTGTTTAATGGTTGGGTAAATTTTTACGGGCGCACCGAAGGCAAAAACCGTTCTCCCGCCTCGCACACCCTTGCAGGTGGCCGCCAGCAGGCGCTACCCTTCCGGCGCGGCCTGATTGCGCGTCTCACAGCGCGAGAGATCCCCGATTACAAGTAATAGAATGAGGCGCGAAACGGGAGCCGGCGGGGCGCTAATGGACGCGGTGCGCACTCAGCACAGCGAGGCGCTGAATAGGCGGCCGGTGCCCCGGCGCCCCTCGTCCCCCCGCCCGCGGCCCCCCTGGCCCCCTCGTGCGGTACGGGGCGGGGTGGGACGGGACGGGGCGCCAGATGTCCCGCGCCACTGCCGCCGCCGCCGTCTCCTCCTCCGGGCCGCTTCGCGTCGCGTCGCGTCGCGCCATGAGAAACGTTTACGGTTTCCTGTTGAAACTTTACCTGGTTTAATGGTTTAGTCGACGGCGCTGTTTTTCTCCCGGCTAACCCGCCGCCCTCTCCCGACGAACGCCCATTGTCCGCGGGCGGCGGGGGCGGAGGGCGGGGTGGTGTTGGGGTCGGCGGCGCCACTGTCACCCCGGCCAGGCGCCGCCGTCGCCGCCGCCGTCGCCAGACCCATCCGCCGTGCCACGCTTCGTTTACTGGCCTCCGCCGTCTGGTCGGCGACGGCGTTCTCGAAACTTCCTGCGGTACCCACCCGTGCTTACTTCCACTGTACAATTCGGTTGCTCCTCCCGGGAGGCCTTGGATGTTTATTGTGCGTACATATGTATTACGTGGTATTTTAATTATGAATACAGGAATTTTCAATTTAAATATGCATACTTATGTAAATGTTGAAATTTCGTGAGTTTTTAAAGTAACGTATGGCGTCTTTAGCGACGAAGGTTTTCATTGTCGTAAGGCACGCAGGTATTTATGTTACGTACGTATTATGTCACTAACATAACCTCTGTAAATTGCCATTAGTTCTCAGGGGCAGCGTAAACCAACTAGGTACTCATGAAATTAACGACGTCATTCTCAATAGAATTACTGCCGACATATCGTTCCTTGTTTTACTTGACTTCAATTAAAGGTTACACTTTTTTGTTTTTAATATTGGTGTCAGTTACACAACAGGCAGTAATCGAAATTCGGTTTTTTCCATCAAAGTCTTGGTACTAAATATCAAGGTAATTGATTTCATGCATATCACACTTAAAATATATTTTAACGCTTTCAGAAGATTTATTTCAATTAATTGCGTTTTGTAATTTCTACGTTTCACAGTTTAATCTCACCAATTCGTATATACGGATCATCCAACATGTAATAATAATAATTTTGCGACGATTACCAATTAAAACAACCGGAGACCGTGTGACGGTATTCCGTCCCAATCTACTCTAAATGATGTCCTCACTCCACCCTGCCTTCTCGAGTCCCTCTCCTCCCGGGCAAGATGGCGGTCTGCGCCTTCCCCAGGCAGAAGACGGCGCGTAGCGGGGCGGGGCGGGGCGGGGCGGGGCGGGGCGGGGCGGGGCGGGGCGGGGCGGGGCGGGCGGAGGCGGGAACGCGCGGGCGCGGGGCGCCGCCCGAGGGGAGGAAATTTAATCTTTTACGGCGGGGGCGTGGCGCGGGGGCGGTCCGGGCGGGCGGGCGGGCGGGCAGGATCGATGGGGCGTGTCCGGCAGCCGCGTGGGCCCGCTCCAATTTATTTATTTATTCGGAGCGCCACGGGCGCGGGTGCGCGCCCTGCCGCCCCCGCCGCCGCCGTCGTCCCCTCTCCCCTCTGCGTTCCCGCCTCGTCCGGACTCGTCTTAACGCATGGGCACGCGGGGTGCTCGCTTGAGCCTCCGGCGAGCGGGCGAAAACCGTTGTGCGACAGTTTGTTTTGCAGTTTGAGGAGAGATTCTTAGAAAAATTCCCTCGTTTTTGATAATTCGCTTCCCTATTTAATTTAGCCTGATTGATAATCGTTTTAGCTGCAAACTTTCACATCCACATTGACATTCGTTATTTGAGTTAATTCTTATTAATAGTTCCTGTTTACAATTGAATTAATTTCCTTCATGTGTGCTAATTTGCTAGGCACAAAAATGTAATATTTGATTACATTGATGATCTACTCTTTCACTTGTAGAAAAGTAATATATAGTATTTACGAGCATGCTTCGCCTAAGAACCATTGGAAGAGATCTTCTATTTGTTGTTTCTCTCATTTGAATAGTGTCTGGTAAATAAAAGGCAAGCAAATCCTCCGTTCGTTCACACAATCCTACGTTAGAATGAATGCAACAAAATTGAGTGATGGAACGCCCAAGTTATCTTCATATCTGCGGTGTAATTGTTAGAAATAGCCACCAATTTCTTCAATAAAACATTATTAAGATTGTGTAATATATAATAAAGTAATACTTGACTTAGAATTTAGTAGTCTATTTCATTCAAACACATTTCGAACTATTTTTTTCTCTCTCGGACCCAAGTAATCTTTGTATTTTTCAAACGTATTGCTGATATCTATGCAAAGCATTTCGAAGCATGCAGCAATCTTTTTAACTACCAAAACGCTTTCATTCGTACTTCCTGTATACCTTTTCATTCGCAACTTTGGATAACAGACAACATACGCATGTTTATGTCGTACAGAAAAGGCAAGTCCACGATCGACGGACAGCTTGATTACATAGTGTACGAGGCGATGAAATACCGAACCCCTCGTGGAACTGCCAGCCTATCGTTCATGGGACGTCTCACGTACGCAAATTTGTCTTTCATAGAGTAGAAAGTTCCTTAGGCATACTCCGTGCAAGTATATAGGATAGACTAGACCAAACTAAGGAAAACAAGACCATATACTCTACTTTTGGACGTTCATTTACTTTGCTCTAGTAAAATGGATTGTCAAATTGTCATCTTAAGACAGTTTATTTGAATATTTTTACATTTTATTGTTTGCAAATAATGAATTAAATTTTATTCATTGTATTCACTGGCTAGTGCAATGATACTGATACTATGTATCATGAATTCTGATACAATGAATTCTGATACTATACTGCACATAGATAAATATCATAATCTTCAAAGCGGACGCCCGCTGCACTTTATCAAGCCTTTCTACGAATAATTCAGAACATTAGGCTTGTGTTTGGGAAGAAAGACTAGGCTGAGCACACGACGGTCAATGTCCGAAGACTCGCACCTCAATGAACGAGGTGCTGAATACTAGATGCTAGCGAAGGTCATCGTTTAACATTTTTGTCTTCGGGCGTGGGACAAATGGTGTTTCGCAGAGCAATGGACATAACGGTCGCAGGCCTCTTGGCCCTAAGTGCAGGGTCTTTACAAGTGGTAGCATAGGGTGTAGTAGGGCGAGGCGAGTGGCCCTGGGCGAGGAGGGCGCTAGCAGGCGCCAGATGTCCCCGCTCGACCTTTCGCTGCCGCCGGCGCCGCGGCCGCCCGTTTACGGCGCGTCCCCGGGGAGGCGCGGGCGGCGGCGGCGGCGGCGGGCGCAGCAGGACGCCGCCCCGGCGACAGGTCACCCCGCCGCCCCTTCGCTCTGGACACGCACCACGCCCCCACGCACGCCCTCGGCCGCAGAGCCTGCCCTTCAATGTTGCAGCACCGACGTGGCAAGAACCATGTTCCTCGCCTCGCCACTACACCGGCTCAGTTATCTCAGAGACAGCATTACCGATGTCTCGGCAGCGGATCTGGCCGGAAGGTCCTCGGGGTTCAGTGCAGGAGTTTGATGGTGGATTTTAGGTACCAGTTGGGACGGCTAGAACGAATTCAGCCGATGCCTGGAGGAGACTTCTAATGACAGGCTCCTCCCTCCGGTAGTTTTCTGTGATTTCCCCTACCAACACCAGCTAAATGCCTCAGCACTACTTTAACAGACGGGTCGTCGGAGTTCTTTCCTTCCTCATTCTAGTTCAATCCTCTCCCCTTTCTCCAAGACACACCTACGTGCAGTAAAACGACCATACGTGGCGGAAGCCTAGATCTTGTCCAGACTGGGGCGGTGCCTCGGCGGGGGAAATTTCTGGAGGGGAGAAATACTCTGCACGTCGACGTGTAGATCGCTGCCGGATCTCATTATCTACCGGGGGAGGAATACTGTCATCCCTAAGGGTAAAAGATATTTACTACGCGACATTTACTAACATTAAAACACTAAAAGACATTTACTAACTAACGCAGCCAACGACCATAGCAGTTGACATGTTCAAAACATCAGTCAATCCATACAACTAGAGTTGTTGAAAAATAAATTGTGACGAAAGAAATACTATTTATTGAAGGAAATTTCATAATCAATTGCATGATTGTTTTAAAAATTAGGTTTCAACTGGAGTGAATGTAACAATGAACTAAATCACTTGATTCATTTACATATTTCGAGTCATATAGAACCTATTAAATATGTAAAACTTTCAATGTGGTGTAAATTCAGGGAAGTCTTAGTACTAGTCAAGTAAAATAGTCTAGTGAGAATCATCGACTGAATACGAAACTGAATACATTTCGCGGTTATTGTATGCAACAAATCATGTAAAGGGCGTAACTTCTAAATATAATTTGTATAGTGCACGTAATATTCTTTCGACGGCACAATCTCCATTAGTTCATTAGTTTTTAAAAAGAGAAACTATTAACATTTGAGACCGCATACTGAAATGCCCGCAACCCTAACACTTGCATAAGAACAGGGAAAACCACTTCGTACAATGTATGCGTGGAAAAAACAGGATAAAAGGAAAAGAGTGAGCGAATGCGGTACAAGGTGCAGAGGGGGGTGCGAATTGTGGTGCGTATTAGATCCACGTAGAGAGCGAAAACCAACGATGGCTGTGCAAAGCACGTTCTGCACCCCACTGCGCGCCATTTCCAGGTGCTCTAGTTCATAGTTCCCCCGACGCAGTTGGCAAATTTGCTGTTGAGCTGCACTCGCGAGTCGGGGCCGGCGCCTCTCGGCGGCGCGCCACTGATTCATTTTAACGACGCGGCGTGGCGCTGCGCGAGCGAGCGAGTCACCGGCGCGGCGCGCTGCAGCGTAGAAGTTCCACGAGCAAGCGGGGCTACGGCGAGGCAGGAAGGGGCGGGGCGGGGTGGGGCGGGGTGGGGTGGGGCGGGGCGGGGAGGAGCGGGGCGGGGAGGAGCGGGGCGGGGAGGAGCGGGGCGGGGAGGAGCAGGGCGGGGCGGAGCAGGGCGGGGAGGAGCAGGGTGGGGCGGGGTAGGATGAGGGGAGCGGGGCGGGGCGGTGAAGGGCGGAGCGGAGAGGGGCGGGATGGGGCAGGGCGGAGATGGAATAGGGCGAGGCGGGGCGGGGCGGGGCTGGGTGGGACGGGGCGTGGCGGGGAAGGGCAGAACGCCTGTGGGACAGGGCGGGGTTTAATTGAAGCGAGGACCGGAGGTCAGTTGTGGCAGGGATAGGTGGAGCGGGGACTAACGGGGCAGGGCACAGGTGGGCGAGGCAGGGTGGAACAAAGCCCGGAACATGCAGGGCATGGAGGGATGGGGCGTTTGGAGCGGGGTGGAACGTCTGTTGGACCGAGCGGGGTTTGGTTGGAACAGGGACCGGGGAGTGGAGAAAGGAGGGCAGGGTAGGACATATGTAGAGTAGGGACCGACATGACGGGGTACAGGTGGGCCGAGAGGGAGGAACGAAGCGTGGGCCAGGAGAGTAGCAAGCGGGGTGGGCAGAGACGAGGCGTTACGGGAAGGAACGCCTGCGAGACTGGGCGGATTTAGGTGAAACGGGACCGGTGGGGCGAGGTATAGAGGGGACGAGGCAAGGTGAAACGAAGTGAGGACGAGGCGAGGGCAAGCGAGGTGGAGCTGGGTAGATGCGGTCGGGGACCGAGCTGGGCCCAGGAGGGATAGGGCGGCCAGGAACGAAAAAGGGAGTTAGAGGGGCAGGGGAGGAGAGAGGAGGAAGGGACGATGCGAAACAAAATTGACAATGGAGGCAATGAAGCTGAGGAATGCACACGAAAGTGCTGCGCGGTCAGCAAACGCGAACGAGAAATACGGAGGTAACCATGGAGGGGTGAGAATAGATGTGGCAAAAGACATAGCGATGGCCAACAGCAATTATCTAACGAGATACTCAAAATTTTTCCATTTATCTTTCCAGAGGAAGGCTGTAATCTTCCTTAAGAAGAAATTATATTCAAATTATTATGATAGTTTTCTTTGAAATGTATGTATGTAACGAGGTATACAACGAAAAAAATGCCATTCTTTTGCGTTAGTGAAGACGAACAACATTTACATATGTAACATATTCAAAATTATCTATACAGGATCAATGAAGAACGAACAAGA
Organism: Gryllus longicercus; assembly: GCA_038098605.1. Lineage (NCBI taxonomy): Eukaryota > Metazoa > Arthropoda > Insecta > Orthoptera > Gryllidae > Gryllus > Gryllus longicercus. The sequence continues at coordinate 11,596,466 of JAZDUA010000003.1, read as the reverse complement.
AAATTCGCTTATGTCCTAGAGAATAAATTTTTATGATGCTTCTATTTTAATGCCTCTTTTTTTTTTTAAATTTTGAACATAATTAATGAACATTGCCTGCATGGCTACCCACGAAATGTGTGAAAAAAGGAAACAAAGGTTATCCAGAATAATTCGCAGACGAGCACGAGAAGCGCAGAAGGAGCTCCACGGAACTTCCCAAACTGATAGGGCTGCGAGGCAGCGTGTTGGAGCGAGACATTCCGTAGTTGGGAACTGCAGTACGTGGGGGTTCCAAGGACTGGTTGAGGGCGGCGCGGTGTCGGACGGGGGCGGGGCGGGGCGGGGGCGGGGGCCAGACGCCCGCATCGCCCGCGGGCGAAGGGCGAGCGCGTGAGCTTCCGTGCCGCGCACGGGCGCCCGCATCGGCGCGCTACCGCCTCCGCCGCCGCGAGAAAATCCATACGCTGGCGGCGGCGGCGGCGCCGGGAGCGAAGCCAGAGCTCACCTGCACGGCAGGGCAGCGCCTCCGAAGCGTCGGAACGCGGGCTTCGCCAGGCGACGAGAAAACATCCGCAGAAATATGTTCAGGAAGGGTGATATGACGCCGTGTTCATTGCGGAGCATAGGCGGAGTATGAAGCTTACCTGTACGTCACTTTCGCTGGAAGGTGACCACTGTACGGATGATAGCAGGGGGAATCTTGAAGGAGGATTGGTGATTAGAAGTCAAGTTGGTGATTGGTTCAGGTGGAATATGTGGTAGTGCAAGATGCTGACATTACCACGACATGACGAAACTGCCTTACGCGGGCTTTGATCCCGCAAGCCTTTGATTCCGTGACGATACTCCAAACTCCTGGGCCACACAGCCGACGTTTCCACAAAATGTTTTGAGTCGTACTCATGCCCATGAAATATATATTTTCATGTAATTAAAACTGAATAGGCCTGCGCAGATATAAATTAAGTCAACTCTTTTGAGAAATGTACTTAATCTAATACGAACAAAAACTCAGTGTGTATTGAGAGATGTAAGTTAGACATATATGGAAAAGCCGTTGCAGAAATGCGTGTAATGTTAACTATAAAAATATTTGCAGTTATAAATGTAAATGTGTAAGGAATTATAGTATAAATAATATAATGGAAATAAACAGGAAGACGTGTCTGCAGTGCTTAGGAAGAATGGAAGAAACAAGACTGCCAAGATTTGCATATGCTTACAAACCGACAGGGAAAAGAGATATGAGAAGACCCAGGAAAAGATGGAAAGATACAGTGGAGACGGAACACGCGCAAGCCTAACCCGTGAAGTGTAGAAGATAAAGAAGAGGAGAAGAAGATAAGTAATTCAAATTTCAACTACTACCTCAATTATTTTGAAAAACAATCTGACCGCTACATGAACGCTTTTCATGGCATTTTTGGGAAAATGACAAGGTTACACGGAAATCAATCAATACTGGTTTCGAAATGAAATTGGTATATTCACGAATCATATTAAAAAGGTAATACGTATATAATTCCAAATATGTTCTTTCTTAGTAGGCCACTGCATTTTGTTCATATTATTATCTATATTGGCGAACGCGAATAGAGTATTTGCGCTGGCGTGAAGCACGTATGTAGCCCTTGTTTGTTGCCACTTTCCTCGTGGCTCTCATCTCTGATCACCCAAATAGCCTACAAATTGTGAAAATCCTATTAAATGGTGTTGTTAATCAATAATTTCTCTCCATTCACAGCTTGTGTGTTTAACTAACAATGTCGCCTAATTTCGGTTTAGCGACAAACATTCACGTCACAAAATCAATGAATAAACTGTTTTACGTTGACCAGTTTCGTTTTAAATACAAGAGGAGTATAATGCAACAAAAATTGGCTATTAGAATTACGTAAAATAGGATATTCCGATTTACCCTCAGAAAGTGCTCAAGTAAAATTTACGCCACAAATGCCGCCTAAGTCATAGTAGGATTTTACTAGTCTGTGTGAATAATGATGTATCTATGTACATTATATTTGGGTCTCCATGCATATTCAGCATTTATTTGCCCGTTTTCCAATTGTATGTTGCGTTGTACACATGTTTTCACTTCTTATATCAATGCACTGTGAGGAACTTGGAAGTTCTTTTTTCTATTCAAAGATCAGATTTCATGATCTTTCTAACCGTTCTAACACAAAAAGTGCTTTTCTTATTTGATCTTTTGGCTTTTCGTACATGATCAGAAACGTCACTAAATAGATAGAATATAACTACGATATACGGGACTATTCTTTGAGTAATTTATGTAAAGGTGCACAAGTGTCATCCACATCTGTGTGAAGTTGAGACATTCACAAAATTAACTACCTCGACGATAAATTTCCTATGAAGCACTTATTATAAACTTGATCCTTTAGTTTTCTCACATCATCCCTGAAGGCGCGTTGCTTCTGACAGGAGCGGAAGCAGACCTCGAGAACTAATTACAAATGTTTCCCCAGCTCGAGGTCGCCTTATGGTTTCCGTGACTGATTAAACTGCTTCTCGCGCCATCTCTTTTCCGTTTTCTCGTGCTAAACGCAACCCACTCTGACCGTGCCCCACAATTTCTCTTCAGACGACCTCTTCTCAAGTTAGCACTTTCAGCTTATTATCTCCTAAAGTATGGGAGGTCTTTCTGCATCTTAACAACACGCGCAACTGGAATGGGCGTCAAATGTATACACAGTGCTGAAATATGCAGAACGGAAGGATATTCTAATGAGGAATTATATTATTAATATCTGTCTAATTTTATTTTTCTCACGGACATTTTACAAGAAGTTCCTTCGTGGGTGGTGGGCAAGCACTCAACTTTTCATCATGCAGAAGCTAATTAAAAACATAATATGTAAATATATCTAATACCCAAACATGTTTTACTTCAAGATTGGAGTCATACATTAGGTAGAAACGCAACGAAGCATGATTCAAAATATCTCGTAACGTATATGACCAACACGCAAGGAAGAAGTAGTTGATCATTTCTGTTTGAATCATAAGTATTCAAGACAACTTTTTCTCACTATCTACAGATTTTTCATGCAATAACTAAAAAAATGTATCATTAAAAACTGACAATCCGGAGATCCAGGGTTTTTTTCCTTCCTGATAATGCCAGGAAAACAAATGGATAAAACTCCCTTCGACAAGACGAAAAATATGGTAGAATCGGCTAACTGGTTTCTGAAGGGTGCATCATTCTTGGTTTTTATAAATATGTATTTTACTAGAACTAAAAAAGAGTATTTTGTGACTCCATCACCCACACTCGCCCACATCTCTTGCGAGCTCGCCGGCGCAAATGCCGAACAAAGGCACCGTATATTATATCATTAATTAGTTTCGCGAGACTGGCTACGTAATGTCTACTTATACCTCGCCATAATGGGAACATTTTGCCTGCAAAAGTGAGTGAATGTGAAGATAAACATACGCGATAGCGCGCAATCTGTTATTAAAGCACTGAAATATCGCATCCCTCTCCACTCGTTCACACACTGCCGAGACATCTACGTTCACTTAGCCTTCTTACACCTGACAATTCAGTTTTCCCAGGAGAATAATTCGTCAAAATTGTTATTTATAATCTTTTGGTGGAAACTAAAAAAGATTTTATGAAATTAAGTCTTGTTAAAGCGCTGTAAGTAAATTAAAACAATTTTCGAATTGTTTTCTCATTTCTTTTCCGTATTCTTCAAAAATATTTGAAAATTTGATAACCTAAATCATTTAGTAAAGAAAGTAAATTTAAAGTGCACGTTAGTTAAGAAAAGAGTAAGTCCAAAATGGGACGAAAAATCGGTGTAAGCCAGAAAGAGTTAATGATTATAAATAACGCTTGTTTATGCGATTTCTTTGATGATTCACTTAAATGATATTAGCACCGAGCTGCAACTCAAGAACGGGCTGCTTGTACGAATCTCCAAACATAAAATACATTACTTAAAAGCAAAATTAAAAAAAAAATATCGCTGGGAGAACTTCCAAGAGGTTGAGGTTCGCAAGGGGTCGAACTGCCCAAGTAAAGTGTTCGAGAACAGAGGTCGGAGGAAGCCCGCCCCGGAGCCTCATGCGCCGAGGCTTATCGCTGGCGATCGCGGGGGCGAAGAAGGGGTGCGGCGGCGCACCACGTGCACCGCCCGCCCCCCTCGAGGTCTCGCCCCTGGCCAGCCGCTCCGCGCCGCCTCCAGCGCTTTACCCCCTTATCGGGGAATCTGTTAGCCTCATACATCACGGAACGTTCTCTCACACCCATTACTTAATATTCAGCTAAATTATAGGCTATTGTGGCGTTGTTTGTTCTGGCGGAGCGATCGGGGGAGGGCAGGAAACAAAAGAGGGCGGGAGGCGCCGCCGCCAGGTTCGCGGCGGCGCCGCCGGAGGGCGGGCGCGGCGCGCCGCAGCATTAGCCCGTAATTATAGCAGGGCCGGGCGGCGGCGAGGGCGGCGGCGAGGGCGGCCGCGGTGGCGGCGCCGTGTTGACGCCGAGTGATTAATGCGGCGTGGCCGCCAATCTGGGGCGGCGAGTGCGGCGCCGCGATTGGCCAAGACGCGGCCGCCTCCGCCCTCGCCGTCCCTTCTTCGCCCTCGAGCCGAGAGCGGAGCTGCGACGCCGTCGCTGCCACCCTGTCTTCGTAACCGCACGAACACGCGTTCGGTCTACTCACTGACGTTAGCACCTCAGAGTACCTTCCCCTTTCTCTTTCATTATCACGGTATGCTCCAATTCTAAATCCTAATTCTTAACTCTATAATCATCTACATTCCTATATGCTGAGAGTCGTATTCACAAACATCATCTCCATTGTAATGACATGTCAGTTCTATCGTCACCGCTTCTTCAGTCCCTCCTCTGCTAACTTCTACCTTCTGTCTCTGTAGAATTCCACCGCACCCGCACTGATGTTACCACAACTCCGTAGATACTATCACTTGCGCAATTACCGAAACTCTCGTTTATTCTGCTTTACCGTCAACAATCTCCTGTCACAAGCATGTCACTATAATTAACAGATAGCCATCCAAGCGAATTAGAAGGAAACTAGCGGAGACAACCTGTGCTTTTTGGTGATTTCCGTACAGGACCATCGATCCTCCCACCCGTCCACCGTCGTTGACGTGGGATGGGAGTGGGCCGTAACGAGGAGGAGGAGGACACCTCGGCGACGGCGTCCTCCGATGTCCGCGGCCTTGTTAGCGCCACCGCTTATATACACATTTAAATTAATTTAACGCCATTTGCAATGGAGATGGCCTTAATTCGCGTAATTACTTCGCCCCGTCCCACCCCTCTCCCTCCTCCTGCCGCCACCGCCACCGACACGAGGCGCCGCCGCCGTTAGCTGCTAATTGCGAGGAGGTCGCGCCTTAATCTGAGCCGCCATCTTGGACGGCGCGCGCGTTCCCGCGGTATCGCGCACCTGCCGCCGCCCCCGGAGGAGCCAGGGGCAGCTAATGCGATGAAACGTGCATCTTAACCGTATTGTACCGCACGCATAAAAAGTCAAAATCATGTAGATTTTTCGCAGCGGGGAGACCTACTTCGCGTATCCGACCCTTGTCGGTCGCTTTGTCGATTATAGGGTGCTGGCTGAGTTTAGCTCCGAGTCAGCATTGCCACTCTACAGCGTCACTGATCGGGTTTGAATCACGACGGTACCAAGTTTTCGACATTAGCTAAATAGTATGGAGGAACTCAGTCCATGTGGAGGAGATTTCTAGGGGACGGTTGCCCTGATCGGTAGTTTTCCGTTGTTTCTCATATCAAAAAACAGGTGAATGCCGGAGCAGTATGTTAAAAAATAGGCCGACCGCGCGCGATCTTTCGTCCTTCTTGCTTGTCCTAGCTTCTCGCTTTACTTACACACACCAGTAATACACTACCACACATGTCGAGAGGTGAGAACTTGTCCCATCATGGGCGGTGCCCTGAGAGGAGGATACTGCGGTGCCCTGAGAGGAGAGGGGGAGTTTCACTGCTAGCTGTCGTGTAGGTCACCGCTGGTCTTCAGCGTCCAGCAATACCGCCACCTCCCGGAATAAATCATTCACTACAGTGACGACACTACTGTCCATGGCAGTTGCGTCCCGAGAAACACCAATCAATCGATCACAGGGGATGATCATAAGCACATGGTTGGAAGGATAGCACGTGATTCGTGGCTCGTTGTTGGATGCACTGCCATTCGTCAGAGTATGATCAGACAAAATACACATATACGACTGATAACCCCAACTTCTAAAATTCTTATCCACATTGTGGTCGGCATCGACCTGCTTAGTTGGTGTCGCAATTTCGTCACCATCGAGACTCGAATCTAGAGCCTCCCGGCTTATGAAACTTCAATTCTGAACTTCTACTTCATATGTTATTGCACTTATCCGTTCTCGAATATAAGAAATGCATTTATTGAAGGGGACGATCTGCAGAGTCGTGGTTTACAGGTTAACTTCCCACCTCTAGCACTTAATATTAGACCCATTCTTGACAAATATTCGGCGCAAGACAGGTCTTCTCGCAGTTGACTGTCCCCTTGCCTTTCATTTTCCCACTGCTCCATCGCCATTTTTAACAGTTATCATTACTATCAACTCATCAACTTGCTCAATAACATTGGTGTAAACAAAACCCTGTGCACTGGATACGGAGAATAAGAGTATCATAATGAAGTTCAGGAAGTTGAACGTAAGGAGCTCAATCCTAATACATCCGTCTAGAATTCAAAATTTGCATTTTAATTCACAAAATATCCTTTATTAAGCTTTCGCGGAACGAAAAATTCTACTTTGAACCCCTTTGTTTTTTTCACTGGGATCACATAATGACCCCAGTTCTTTTTTCGAAAATTCATAACACATTAGAAGTTATGGGTGATAAACGTCATTCGGAAGGGCACACGGCCATTCCATTCCATTTCATTCCATTCCAATGTATTTGTCGCAGTCTACAGTGGAAATAACTTTGGATAGGCACATTCTCATATTAAATGATCGCTGAATTGCAATGACCATTGGTACCTTCCATATGATGTACAATACTTTATATACCTCAAGGAAACGACTAACTTTTTCAAGTGTCTATCCATTGCAGTAAATGCCACGTTCTTCAAAGATAAAAGTAAAATTGCGATTTTGTTTACGTTAACGATACTCGTAAATTAACGAGGAGGTGAAGCACTTCTGGGGTCGTAGGATAACCCACATAATGACTGCACGTCATTGGTAAAAATATTTTTATTGAAAACACTTCAAAACACTTGCAGTGCGCAACTTCGATATTCTATCTCTTGCAGATATGGTAAAAACCCACATTGCAGCTACTTATTTCACCACACAAGTCACGAAAACAATTTTCTATACCTCTTGGGTAGGTTATCTTCTTTGTTATTTATCGCATTCACTATGTTTGCCAGCAAAAAGGAAAAAGCTCTCTCCTTATATGAAGTATAAAATTCACTTATTAATTCTGTTATTCGCAACTCACACCGATGATTTTTTGATGCTCAGGAAAAAAAATTTAAAGAGAAGCAGTGCACTTTTCTAGGGCCAGAATCATAAAATGCACTGTTTTCCAATTATTATTCGTAATCACGTAAATTATATACTGAACGATAGACGCTTTGATGTCGCTAACAATATTGAATACAAGTCTGTTATATCAACTGCACATGTTGACACATTCGTCCATTTTCAATGTGTTCTAAAATGAATACACTTGCTTGCAGCTTACATTTTTCGGACCAAAACGAGGAGTTGGCGGCTCTATGACGCTAATGGATGAATCGGACATTGACAATTTTTACAGAACATTTCTACTGATTCTTACGTACCTCTCTTTACAATTTAACAATCATTATATTATTTCCTTTTCCTTTTGGCTATGCTAACCCACGCAACTCACGCCACATTCAATGACCACTGCAATTCAGATGAGAACGAGCTGGAAGAAGAATAGTTCAAGAAGAGGAACGGGAGAGCGACAAGGAAACAGGCCTGACGAAAATCTGAGATAGGAACATCAAATGATGTATCCTCGTGAGAATTGGGAAACATAACAGGAAAATGGATTGTGAAAAGTGAGGTGAATTGGAAAAATTGGTTTAAAGGGTGAATTTGAAATCAGAGAATAAAGTAAAATGAGGGTAAAATAAAGAAAATGGAAGCAAGTGGAAGGAAAAAGGAAAAAATTGAGAGAGAGAGAGAGAGAGAGGAAGGGCGAGGTCCGGGGCGAGGACCGGGGCGAAGCGCAGGGTCGGGAGTTCGACCTCCGAGCGACGTCCCTCGCGCGGCGCTTTCACCCGACACGGGCGCGCGGGCGCCGCGGAGCACCAGATGGCATCTGCGAGGGCGCGGAGCGGCGCGTCCGCGTGCGTCTGTCACTTATTCAAGTCGCGCCATGAAATACGAGGCTGGACGCGGAGGCGGCGCGGGGCGGCGCTGCGCGCGGGCACGTCGCCGGCGCTTTATGACTCGCTCGCAGCGCCTTGTTTCGCCCGAGCGGCCGCGACGCGACGCGAGACGAGACCTGACGAGACGGCACGGGACGTGGCGGGGCGGGGCGGAGCGGGGCGCGCCGGGTCGGGCCGACCGGCCAGCGAGCGAGCGACCTCCGCGGGGCACGCGTGCCCACGGCCGTGCGGCGCGTGACGAACTGGCTGCGGCCCAGGAGGTAATGGGCCAGCGGAATTATGGCGAGCTCCGAGCTACGAGTCAGTTAGATTGTCCTCCGCAGAGCTTCCGTTAGGAGGCGAGATTCTTGTGGCGACGGACACACGCGTCGTTTACAAGAAAAGCGTGGTGATGTTGTGGGATGATGAACGGGATGTGCCTTCGCGTCATATACGAACTTGTGAGCTCGTTGGGAGAACGAGAAGAAATGAAGAAAGCTAATCCTGAATGGGTTGAAATGTTCAAGGTGAATTCAGTGAGAACTGCAAAGGGTTTCTTGTAATTTCCCTATCATATTTTGTATCAGAACTAGCAATGTCATATATATTGCAATGTTTTCTGTAGTAATTCTGACAAATTTCATTATCACTTCGGAAATTATTATTTTAGGAAGAAACGTGAAAAAATTACAAATTCTGCGCTATGGATTTGTATATTTGGCATTAAAGTTTATTGAAATAAATTTTAGTGGATTAATGGGGAAGTAGGGTAGTTATTACCGTAAAGCCAAAGATATCTTTGGTCAACTATATAAGAAGACTGCTAATTGAAATATTTTCATTATCAAACCACTGATAATATCTTTAAATACCTTATCACTTGTTTCGGTTGTACTGTGTATGCGAAAATAAAATATTGACATTTACTGCTTGAGAGGTCATCGCATTGCTATGTCATGTGCTGCTAACAAGACGTTTTCAAGTTGACGTAGGAAACGTTTCTTGAACCATTATTCTCGAGCAATAAATGTCCCTACATCACAAAAAGACGGATTCAAACACTGAGCACAGAAGAGAACTCTGAGCACTGAAAGAATCAGGACACCAGTCTATGAATGAGTGACGCAGGTGAGTGCTCCACGACCACGATATAGCACCTGATGGGTTGTGAGTTGATTCTGAAACTGTATTCAAATTGTTAATGTAATTAATTTCCAAGATATCAAGTGCTCCGATGTTCAACAACTTGTGCTCTGAAAAAAATCCCCCACAGGAATTTCATTTCTTCTGATTATTACACTCTTTTATAATTACTACAAGCGGTAACGTAATAGTACGAAGGAAAGGACTAATGTTGTATTTTCTTTTAGACTACGTACAATGCGTTCTTGCAGCAAGTACGTAAAACGAAAATATTTCACTCAGTGCACGAAATTTCACAGTGTACGTAGCGCAAACGAAAAAAAAAAAAAAGAAAAAAAGAAGAGGAAGAAGAGGAAGAAGAAGGTATTCTGAAGAAACAAATGTATCGCGCATACCACTTTCATGCACATTCAAAGTACGTTTAACTTGCAAGTTTATCGAAACGAATGCAAGTGGAAGCCTCCAAGATCGTCGAGCCAGCAAGTTCCGTCCATATGCTTCTTCTCTCGCTACTCCCGCGCGTTCGCTCGCCGGAGTGGCATCGCATCCCAATCGATTGCGGAGGGACGTTACGCGGCGCGGCGAGCAAGAAGAGGAATATAGGGGCTCGATCTTATCGCGGGCGCGCGCCTCCCGCGGACGACCACTTACCACGCGCGGACGCACCACGCCCATCGCGGCGGCCACGCGGCGCCGCCCCACGCGCGCGCCCACCGAGCACGGCTCCAAAAAAGTTATTTCGGAAGGAACGTACGAAGTAGGCTTAGGAAATAGTATATTATTACTATTATTATTATTATTATTATTATTATAAGAAAAAGAAAAATTCACAAAGCAGCCATTATCTGGGGTAGAACATTTTGCGTTTGGCCGCTCTTAGGATAAAACCGTTCTTCTGCAAAATGAGATTTTCTTGGAGGAATTTATTAGTATAATATATAATTTAGTATTATTATTTCGTATAATAATTATTTATTATTTAGTATAATAATACATCAAAAATATTTTACCGGTTGTTAATGACGAGAGATTCAAACAGAATGAGTTGCACGTTAAATAACGCAGATTCCTTACATTAATTGCAACGTGAATCTCTCTGCGCCTACTCCTTTTAAAACTGGGGAATTCACAAACTTGGTTACATTATGTTACATTGAGAACTGAAAATCTGTGGTTTTCCACTCATTTAAAATTTACATTTTGCACTTCATGACGAAGTTTCGAAAGATACCAGGTTTATTGAAATATCGAAATATGTTATACAATATAACACCGCAGATCGGTTTTGATCTTATATCTCAATTATATTTTATAATACAATCGATATTGCGGTATATCGAAATTTTGCAAAATGTGGCCCTCCCTACTCTCGAGGTAGAGCTTGCCGCCGTCGCGTCCTCGCCGCGAAAGCAACACCTGCCCTGCCGCCAACGCCCCACGACGTGCGAGGCATACGGATGGCTCGCGCGGTGTGAAATTCGCTGGAGACGTTCTCAAACTCCTTGACACAGTGGCTTCCATTTCTCGTGCGTCACAGATGAGTCATTCGTCTGGTATGTGAGTTAAATGGGTTTGGAACATTCCCAAGTCGCCAACATCTCGAATTCGGATTCATCATTTATGGGAATTGAACAATGGGAAAATGTCTTTTTTGGTAAAAAAATGAATTAACTAATCTGATCTGTAATGACACAAAAAATTTCATTTTCGTCACACCAAATTATTTTTTTGTCTTTTTCATTCACCAAACATATAGTAAGCACAACAAACTATGAATGTAATCTGATAAATTATTTTCATTGTATTTTTGGCTATCGATTTTATAGTCAATCAATATTCATTGAAGATGTTTCATGTTAACTTTTTATTTTGAAAAATAGTTTGATTTGCTTAATATTAAGTACACAGAAAACTACTGATTTTGAAAACATGTAAATTTGTAAAGGTTTATTGAAGTGTTATCCTTGTAATCCACCAGCACTTTCGCCAGAATCATAATAGAATAAGCTCTGTTCCCGGCGCAATACGCAGCAATTTTTCCTCGTTATCGAAAAGCTCTTCTCGGCCCACCCGCGGTTGAATTACTTACATTCAGCACTGCTCCACCGGAAGTGATGGATGTGCTGCTTGGCAGGCATGCGTCGCCACCACGCCCTCCGTCAACGGCACGTCCTCTCCTCCTCCTCCTCCTCCGCTCCTTCTCCTCCTCCGCCCCTTTCCCTCCCTCACCTCCTGACGTCAAATCCAGCAGATGGCAGTTGCAGCAATTCCATCGCAGGTGCGGAGTTCTCAGGTAACCCGAACAACGGAAAGAGCCTCTTGCTTTTAATACATTCCGAAAATGGGTAATAAGTTGTAGTTCTTTGTGGAAATTGATCTAAACGAGTAAGTTCCGCCTCTTGATTCACCTTTTCGGACAATTAATTTCTTTTACTTGCGTATAATGTAATTGAAGCTGGACCGAGAGAGCATTTTTGCTCTTACACCGTCGCCTTTGCCGTACAATTCGTGCGACCATTATGCAATCAATACTCTGAAGTGATAGCGATGACTTTTTTTTCACTTCCAAGTACGCCATTTCACCTACCCTGCATTAGGCACTGCGATAAAGCGTCGAGCGCTGTTACAAATCACTCAATTGTTGTCAAACACGACACACATAAAACCGCTTTCATCAGAAAACTTGTCTGGAGTGAGTATTTGTCTCTGTTTAAGGCCATCGTGAAAAGTAGACATTTCGCCCAACACATTCTGTCCCGCAACTCTTGGAATTCAACCTAGTGAAAAAACAGGAAAGTATTATTTAAAACCCATCACGGAACAACAGGGAATTCTTTGGCAATGACAACGGCAATGGGAATAAATTTCAGTTCCAATTTCAAGAAATAAGTAGATCATGAATAAATGTTTCCATATTTTTCGGAGATTCCAAGTTCAACATTTCTGAATGTTACTCAAATTAACTCATGTCAAAACTCTATCTATTACACATTTCACAACTTAATTTTTTGAATTATGCGAAGTAAAATATTTCTATGAATTGTCCACGTCGTTATCGACAAATGGGAATATTACAAAACAATATCATCTTTGACGTTCAATTGTGACCTTTTACAATATTTTCGTGCGATAAAATTGATTTGTACAAACGCAACTCAATTCCCATCGTGGCCGACTCACACATTTCCGTTACTTAGTCTTTGCTTCTTGGAGATGATTAAACCCTGGTGATGTATTGTAGCAACAATATCACCCCGCAAGTACGACTAATAAATAGCGATGGTATGAAGCCTCGAACAACCTTTATTGCAAATCGCCGTAAACATTTTCCTCTAGTGGGCCTAAACGTCGATTGGAGAGCTTCTTGCGTAAGCGAATCTTCCTCAAAGGGAAGAAACGAAGTGCGTCGGAGGCCAACGGCGAAGGGCGGCCGGGGTGACGTCGGTGGGAGGGCGGGGACAGTGGACAGAGCGGCCGCAGCGCCCACGGGGGGCCCGACGGCGGCGGCACTTCAAAGGGGCGCCAGAAACGGCGGCGGGGACGGGAAGTGGCGGGGCGGGGCGAGACCGGGGCGGAGGCGGGGTGTGCCAGGCGGCTCGTGTCGCGGGCGCGCGTGTCGCTAGCTGTATTACACCGCGACAGCGGGCGCGGCTGCGGGGCGCTGGCGGCTGCGACGAGCGCGCAAACATCCGGTCAACGGCGCGCGCACCCCTACGCCGCCCCCGCCCCCGCCCCCGCTCTCGCCCCCGCGCTCGCCGCGCGCTGCGCAAATAGCAATTAAACCCTACAGCGGCGGAAACAGCGCCCGCCTGATGGACGGCCGGCTAATCACGGCGCGGGCCGCGACGCAACGCGACGCGACACAAACGCACGATCGGCCCCGCGTGGCGCAACGCCCGCGCCGCAGGAATCGCGGCACGCGAGGATACGGCATTCGCCGGCGCTCCCCACAACGGAGCCCTGGCGTTGCGTTTGTTCTGTTTGCGAAGGGATTGGTTATACCGGGCGTGTCAAATGCTGTCATTAGTCCTCTAAGTGTAGTGCGTGTTTACCCCTCGACCAGTGGCAATAGTCTTCCCCCACTTAATGGCGAGATTCGGCACCGACCTAAAGTCGGCTAACGGGCTTTTCCGCCATCAGGGATCTCCCACCAGCGTGACACCTAAGGCTCTAGGCTCCTGATCGGTCTCCGGGCATGTTTGGGAGTAGTACATGTAATTGTAAGGGGTGAGAGTAGGACAAGGAATAGGAAGGAAATATAGTCCGTGCTCAGTACTCCGTTTGTTGAGATCTGTTCCAGCTTTGTCTTGGAATTGATCGGATAAATTACGAAAAACTACCGATTGGAGCAGCCGGCCGCTAACATGTTTCAGGCAGCGACTGAATTCGACCTAGCTATTTAGCTAGTGTCGAACATCTTGCCACCGTCGGGACTCGAATCTAGGACCACCCGGTCAGAAGCACTGTAGTGACATCAGTTTATACCCTGAGCCACGTTTCTCAGTAGAGTGAAATGAGAATGTAATAATATTTGAATATCGCTCATAAACAGGTTCATTAAGAATGAATGGTTATAGGTACGGCACGTAGGTGTGTCAAACATGATCACTTTTTTCCAATGAACCTGTGATGACAAACGTGTAACAAAGTTACACTTTTTTTTCGACAATGTGCCCATGATTTGTAGGCAACTCATTCTGCACTGTTTGGCATATACACAAAGTTTCTTAGTGGGCTTCTGAATATGTTGAAGTGGCATTAAAACAAAAGATCTTTAGTAATTTGTGTTGGTGTCAAGTGCAGAATATGAACACTTTTTACTTTGGGGGAGAAGGAGAATATCTGAACTACTGTGAAATTTTCATTTTATAATTTCCTAAAATGTAAAGATAAAACGTATACATCAGAATCTACGCTATAAATGGAGGGCATCGATATATACACCATTAACGAACATTACTTGCTTTCTTAGAACCATTTGCAAAACCGTTTTAAACAAAGTGGATTCCTCGCCGTCAAAACGATGTATTACTTTGATGTATCCGTTGTCACGGGCATTTTGTGTACTCAAGAATTAACTTCTAAAAACTGAGTCATGTAGAATGATGGACCGTGTTAATGCAGGATGGAATTTAGCGAGTGCTCTAACAACTGGACAAACTCGTGTTAGAAGTGCTTTCTGGATAATGAAAGTGCGTCATGGTGACTTGTATTATACTGGAAGCATGTGTACGTTTCCCAGAACTCTCAGGAACACGATGAAATGCAGGCAACGTCACTGACCCACGACAAGAACAAACAGGGAATGATATACTATTGTACTATTGGTCAATAAGAGATATTAAAAATGAGAGAGGAGTAAGTGTACGATCACCTTTAAATATTCAGTTGATTTAGATTGCATTTATAAGAAATTATAAATGAAAAATAAATTGAACATTTTAATATTTGTTTTTCGAATTTTACACACAAAATCATCAAAATTATTCAAAAACTTTTAAATGATATTGGATGTCTGTGTTCAGATCACATCGATACAAACAGGACCCGAGGAGTCGGCAAAACAGGATCTTGTAATATCATCAATGAGCATGACCTCATTGTGAGCTGTCGGTGTTAGTTTCGAAAGCTGCTTCTATGTTTGACAGGAAGACAGTTCTGAGGGAGATATTACTGCTGACCATAAATATTTCGAAAAGTGTCCTGGGAGACCAGTGCCTTGTTATCGCCGCGATAAACCATCCGCCGCCGCACAGTTTCCAAAGCGGAGTCCCCGGGGAGGAGCGGCGCCTCTTCGGGCAGCCCCTCTCCACCCCCTCCCCCTCACCCCACCGCACTCTGCTAGCGGGCCACCGCCGACGCGACGCGACGCGACGCGCGGGACGCGCCTCGTGGCTCAACGCGCGCCGCACAATGCTCGGTGATTAACAAAGAGACGGAACTGGCGGAGATGTTCGATGTGATAGCCTGCGAGCGTCTTGAATAGTTTGTACACGAAATGGCTATTGCCAGTTTTCATGTAATTAGTCACCCGTTCGCTTTCTCTCGCTGTGAGTATTTCGATTGGTCAATGGAAACGGTACCAAGTAAGAATGGTGATGAAATATTATTCGTTTTCATGAATACTGCACCCAAAATATATTACTTTACTAATATTTGCAATTTTGAAAATTGCAAGTACTATATTTTAATAAAACATTCAGAATGCATAAGCAATTTTTGTTCCAATTCATAAATACAATTACTGAATTGAACATTCCAAAAACTTTTTCAATATTAGACTTAATTCATTTATTAAAAAACAGTGCTCTTTAGAAACAAATGATCAATAAACTGATGCCATTACGTATAAGTATGAAATAAGACACACTCATTTGGTTTGAAATCAAGAGTGCTTCAAATTTATGGGTATACACAGTCCGTGCAAGTTCATAATACGCAAGTATATGAATATATAATATATAATAAATAGATATAATACATATATAATAAATATAGCAAGCATACCCATATTCAAGAAGGCTTAACAATTGCGTCCTGTGCCTTACAATTGGTTCCGTGGGGCACTTGGGGCTTTGCGACCGGACCGCTAGAGAAGGAAATCCCGAGGAGCGCTCGTCGGCGGGAGAGACCTCGCGTTTACGCGAACTCCATAAACGCCACGCGTCTGCGCCGATCGCCGCGCCCCGCCACCTCCTCCGCGCCCCGGGTGGCGCGGCGCCGGCGGCCGGCCGACCTCTCTTCGTGTCTAATGGCAAAGCGGACGCGGAGCGCTTCTGCCCGGCCGCGACCCCGCGCCCATCCCCCCGCGGGTATCGCCGGCCGGCGCCCCCGGGGAGCGCTGATGCGGCGGGCGATAGCGCTCGCCCGCAAGGCGGCGCCCGCCCGCCCTCCCGCCCTTAATAGCCAATAAGCCTTCGCCCATCGCCGCCGCCACCGCAGCGGCCACAAGCACCGCGCACTTGTTATTGCGTTACGCGCTCCCCAAGAAGAATATGAGTAAAATCGCAAATAAGATTGCCCTAATGGCCACAAAGTGTAAAAAGATACGGTCGGCGGACGTTTTAATCTCCGGGCCATTAATATTCCATCAATCTATTGATTGATGCCATCAGGCCGAGGCGAGGCGGCGGGCGCCCTTTGAGGCGTCTGCCAGGCTTCTCTTCCGCGCGCCCGTCTCTGATGCGCAGCGACCGCCGCGAGGGGGGCCGCACCCCCGTGGCTTACCCGCTAAACCCTTTTGGGCTTCGTAAACGACTGCTTGGTGGGCGGAGGCAAAAGAGCAAGCCCTCTTCCATGAACTGCTGGTGGAGGGGCAACTGGCCGGCGCGGAGCGGCGGTTTTTTACCCGGGTGCTCGCTCGCGGCCCCCGCCCCCGCCCCCGTCCCCCGTCCCCCGCCCCGGCCGGCTGACGCTACTCTGAGGCCGACGGCCTGGTTATTGGGGCCTAAAGGCGGTAGTGGATGGGTCGGGGGAATGAGGTGTCACACAGGCGGGGCAATACGGTTCTCCGAAGGGAACGGCCCCCGGCTCTAAAAAGGCCTTTGGGAAAGCAATAGAATGAGGGAACAAGTAGACCCGGACAGAGTATACAAATTTTACCAAGTGTTTGTTAATGGAAGCTGTAGAAAACTGGAAAGCGAAGGCTATCTGATTTACTCGAAAGTTCGGTAGTATCGGTAAATGGTGCATGAAATATCTCCAGGGTGATTCAAGTTCTTGCTTGGAATGAAATTAAGTGTGAAATCCTTTCTTAGACATTTTAAAGTCGTCCGATTCGAAAGATTTGGCTTAATACAGAATACTGAGTACTATCATTTCAAGGGTTTTACCATAGTAAAAAGAGGATCATAGTGACTAGAAGAATTTAAGGTAAACACTGCAAGATGGGACGAGAAAGGGAGGACTAAAAATAAGCAATTTGATCAATGGAATTATTTTATCCACAATGCCATTCTTATTCAGAAACCTGTATCCACTGGTACATGAATATCAAACTAGAAATGATGACGGATATTGGGAGAAATATGCTTGCTAAACCCACAATGTAATGAAGAAATTCCATAGTACAGTAGTTAAAATTAAAATATGTTCATAATTATATTTCCTTGACGTAAGCAAACGTAAAATTAATGCTAATGCTAATTTTAAAATGCTTCGAAGTTTGTTGTCGAAACATTTACGATGATTCGCAGATAATTACTGAAGTTAATATAAATTTATTTTATTAAATATGTGGTAATTAAAAGTTCATAATAAAAATATTTTCTCTTAATTGAGACCTTTCTTATTTCGGCAGGATCATTTTATAAGACCCCAAGAAACGTTTTCTCGAATAAACGCTGCGAAGTCAATTTGCTTAAAAAATCAAACCTTAAAACATGACGAAAAATTGGATAAACTAACAAAATAACTATATTGTACACCGCGCTCCCACAACACTTATTACGATAATTTCAGGTTGTCAGTTCCGCGGCCTAACGCAATGCTTCACGAAAATCCGCGAGTGC
Source organism: Gryllus longicercus (assembly GCA_038098605.1). Lineage (NCBI taxonomy): Eukaryota > Metazoa > Arthropoda > Insecta > Orthoptera > Gryllidae > Gryllus > Gryllus longicercus. Next base: position 11,578,414 of record JAZDUA010000003.1, on the reverse strand, counting down.
CCAGGAGGCAGCCCGTGGGAGAAACGCGCATCATTTAACTCAATTGCCTCACCATCACTTTCATCGACGTATCATCATTCAGTTACTCCCCCTTATACAACGCGCTTCTCCCAGTCCAATTTTATAATCCTACGGAACAGGTTCATTACATCGCGGGCCGTTGAGAGGCGCGGGGAGATTAAGATCTCCGGGATCGCGAGGAGGCCTCAGCGGAGCAGCGGGGCATTACCGCGCTCTTCCGTCGCCGTGGCGAGGGGGGGGGGGGGGGCGCCGTGCCCGTCAGACGAGCGTGAAATCGCCGCGCTCGCGCCTTGCTGCGCCGCGCCGCGCAGACGAGGGCCCAGGTAACGAGCGGGCGAAAGTGCATGCGAGGCCGCGGTGAGGGCGGGGGCGAACGGAGCCTTCTCGACAGAGGCCCACCCAGCGGACGAAGCACGGGAATGACGTAAATTTTGCGTGATGTTTACATTCTGCCATTATTATCTGAAACCAACCATCGTTAAGCGATATTTTAAGTTTCGATACACCTCACTACAACTTACGTTTGGACTAGTTTTGAAAATATCACACCCTTGAAGGAGAATTAGGAAAACATATTTGTCAGTTATTTGAACATAAAAATAAGTGATAGATATGATTGGTTACATCAAACATGCAGTTCCATTGAAACACGAAATTCAATGGGTAAAACAAGTTGATATATTTTTAAATAGAAGAGCAAAACAATACTCATCCCTGCTCTCTCATCTCTACTCCAAATACGGAAACATCTTAAAGCTTATATACAATTGTTATCGTCACCGTCCACATGGCTGCTATGGCTTTCCAAGTTTATTGTCGGGGTACATTATTGAATTCATAAATGCCTCCAACATAACTTACACTTCTCGTACGATATGCACCACATTATCTTCACTAAATCGAAATCACTTACTTTGAGCGGCCGTGAAGAAGCAAAATCGGAACGAACGCGGACGCGGCGTTGGGAGGTGAAGTGAGGTGAGGTGATACAAGGGGGAAATGAAGTGAGGTGAATCGTGGTGAAGTGAGGAGAGGCGTGGCGACAAGGTGAGGCGATGTGGCGACGAGGTAAATGGGGAGGTGATGTGACGTGAGGTGATGTGAGGTGATGCGTTGTGTAGTGAGGTTAAGCGAGGTGATCTGAAGTGAAGTGAAGCGAGGCGCGGCGAGGGGGGACGGGAGATGATATGATGTGAGGGAACATGAGGCGAAGTGAGGCGATGTAAAGTGGGGTGACGTGAGGGGAGGCGAGGTAAAGTGGTGCGAAGTGAGCTGCAGTGCGCCTGCAGCAGAGCTGACGGGTCGCGAGCCGGTCGGCGGTGGCGGCGGCGGCGGCGCCCACACACACAGGCGGCGGCGAAGAGAGAGCGGCAGCCGGTAGCAGCGGCGCAAGTGCCTTTCCGTGTTTCCGGCCCCGCGGGCCGCCGCGCCGCCTGCCAGGGGTGTGTCGCGTCCGTCGGGCCGCGAGGCGCCGCGCGCGGCGGACCCGCCACCCGCCTCCCGCCAGCCGGCCGCAGCTGCGACGCGACGGCTGCGGGCCGGCGGGGAGGCGGACCGGACCGCGCGACACCACACAACCAACAGAAACGCTCTCAAAATGCCATCAAGTGCATCGTGAAGTCTCTCGCCTCCATTCAACAGCACCAATTCAAAATACAATTTCTATATATTGATTTCAGTCAGTTTTAAGATCTTGCATGCGTGCAAATTTAAAGTAAATAAATTGAACTCCTTACAATAACCCTTGACTTTCAATCATTTGAGTGAAATCGACAAAAAAATAAATATATATGAGAATTAAAAAGAATGATGGAACAAAAATAACTATTTTTCGTTTTGTTGTCATAAAAAAAATGCAGCAGCTTGTTTGCATTGAAATGCCGTTCCCTGGCATATTTGAAATAGTAAACATGTTCTCAACGGATGTATTGAGTGCGTAACGTCTAGGTAAGAACATGCTTCTTGAAACTCCTGCCAGTTGAAATACAATACTTCGACAATTACGTATGATCAACCCAAAAACACTGGAAAAACTCATTTTAAATCACGTTCGCGGAAATGAGAGCCCTCACCTCACGGTAAAAAAACATAATACCACGGAAAACAACTTCCATTCATCAAATTCTTTCCAATTACGCCAATTTCCCAATTTCCATAAACAGGATGGCTATGTTAAGTTGGAACATTCTGAATACCGGAGAGGCGAAATGAATAAAATCGTGCAATCATTCCCCTACTTATTGACGTACGCATTATCATCATCATCCTAATCACACTTATCTAGCCTCCTTGCCTTCGGATGCATCGTGGGTGTCTTCGCCAGCTCCATCCTCTTACACCCACTTTCCTCCCGAGCCCCGCCATTCCCGGGGGCCGCCGCCTGCGCCGTCGCCTCCGCGGCCGCCGCGCCGCCCATTTACCGGGAATGCAGGCGGGCAGCGGCCGCCGCGTTTCGCTCCTTTCGAGTCGCGCGTTTCGAAAGCGGCCCCTTTGCTCCGCCGCCGCGCCGCTGCCGCTGCCACTGCCGTCCTCAGCCGTTCCCCGCAGGAGGTCCGTAAAGTTAGCGTAGGAAAGTTTTCAAAAACTTATTCAAGTTCATCCCAAAATGTGTCCTATTTTTGTTGCCAATTTGTTACGCAAAAAATTGTTGAATTTAATTTGAATCTGCAATAAACATTCGGCGAAATTGACATCAAGTTAGTAACGCGTTGCGGAAATTTGCATTTCTGCTATTATTTAAAGAGCAGCAAAATCTTTTATGGGAAGTGTTTAGCAACAAATAACAAACTATTTCCTATGTAATTATTGCTTATTTATCTCTGAAGCGTATAGTTTTCTTGTAATCGTCGGTTTTTCTGATATGAATTTGGCAAAATTTCGCATTTCCAGTATAGTTCAAGAGAAACAAAAATTTTTTAAGGAAATATTGAGCAACAAAGCGACAAATATCATGTAATTAGTTTTCATGAATCTCTGTAATTTCTTGGTTTTCTTGTCATTGCGGTATTAACTCGGTGTCAAGTTATCCGAATGTGTGTAGCAGAGTCACATGAGATAATTTTTTTTGCGTAACAAATTAGCAACAACACCGACATATTTTGAGTTTAATTTTAAAGTTTAAAAAAAAAAAACTTTGCTATGCTTACTTTGCGAACCTCCCCGCAGGCGGGGTGCGACCGCCTGCCCTGTCGCGTTCCGTCTCCACGCTTCCACCTTCACGGAGCAGGCCTTTTGCCACGTTAGCTTCTCGAGACACATCCCGGGGTGGAGCAAAACAATTAGGTTGTAGTGAAAAGAAGCGAGAACGGGTTTGTGGAGTGTCCGAAAGACTTGTAGAATATTTGTATTCTGGCGCAAAAAGGGGCCGAAGCACGAGGCATATTTTAGTTAAAGTTTGAAGATTATACTGATAAATTAAAGCATTTGAAATTTCTCGAGACCGTTATCAAGAAAAGAAGGGGTGGGTGTGCGGGGGTGCGGGCAGTTTTCAGGGTCGACAACGGCCCATCCCAAGACTTCGATGGTTAACAGACCCTTAGATAAGGTTATCGGTGTTGGCGGGTAACTTAAATTCCAGAATCCTCCATGAGGAGTGCAGTTCTCGCAGCACAATTCTTTCCAATATTCTCAGCTGTACGGGCAACGCTGCATTGTAGTAGACTAGTTGGCCGCCTTTTAAACAATCGCGCGTTGGCCTTACTTCGAGGTGAACTGCCATCGGGGATCCCCAATGAATGCGAGGTTTGCCATCGTCCACGCAGTTACAACAAGATTGGTTTTTAGTCCTTTCGTTTTGTTTCATTTTGCATATTTCATTTAAGAGCGTCACCTTCATCCGCTTCTTAAACTGTGTGCCCTTTTGCCGCGCATCAGCCACGTCACCGCGCCGCGAGGTGCGCGCCGCCTCGTTATCGCACCCGCGTCGGACAGCGTGGGAGCCCCGCGGCGCCCGCGGGCCGGCGAGGCGGGCATTACACGGCGGCGGCGGCGGCGCTCTTTGGCGCGGCAGCTGTGTTGTCCTTCCCCGCGGAGCTCGCCGGCCCCCCGCGGCGCCCGCCGTCTGAAGATGCTCCCGCCGCCGCCGCCACTCCCGCCCCCCCCTCCCCCGCCGGGCACCTGGCCCCCCCGTGGGAGACGCGACCTCCTCTTTGTGGAGCTCTCGCGCCGCGATTCTGGAGGGTTCTGCGCGCATCCCAGTTTTGTTTTCGGCCCGCCGCGTTTTCTTCTGAGGAGCGTTTTCACGCCGTAATAGACTCGGGTTTTCACCTGTGTTTATTCGGGCCCGAAGAGGGGCTGTCGCTGGTTAGTGAGAAAACTTATTTTTGGGAAAGAGTAGCAGCAGCTGGCAGCTATGAAATCTGCGTCACACGTATTGTAACTTTAATGTAGCTGGGCTTATAAATCTAATTTCGCACATAAATTATTTCCGTTTTTTTTACAGAATAGTGTGTTTAATTATTGCGTAGTAATATTTATTCATTTTTTCCATTCCTCTACAAAAATGAAGAAAATGAAAGTCTATTCATGTACCCAATTGCTGCTTTAGAGCTCGATTAATCGCGTGATAAGAGTGAATCAACAATACGCTGACTAAACAGGGCATGGAAATGCGCCGTGTGCGGCACTGCGATACAGCCAATTCACAGAGACTACACCCGCCCGCAAGACCGCCTCTGGGGAACGTCGCAGTCGCTGGCAAGCGCTGCGGGCGGCGGAAGAGGGACTGGTCGTCGCCGCCGGCGGCGCGCGGAGAAGCTCGCGATTCGGCGCGCTTCTAGGAAACACCTCGCGGCCGCCGCCGCCGCCGCCACCGCCTCCGACCGGTCGAGCTAATGTGTCCACATTGTCGGCGGCGCGGCAGCGGGGAACCGGTCTGGCGGCGGCGGCGGCGGCGGCTGTCGCGTCGAGCGGCGCTGCCACGGCGCGGCAAGCAGCGGCGCTGAACGCCGCGCTGCGCACGCCTCGGGGTAATTGCCGCCTCGCGCGTCGCCGATGCGCCGATAAGGCGGCGGCGGCCGGCTCCCGCTCGCGGGCCCCCGCTCGCACGGCCCGACCCCCCCAGAGCGCCGGGGGCAGGTAGGCGGCGGAGGCAGCGCGGCTCAGGCCATGATAGGGGAGGCTCAGGCGGCTAATCCCCTTGAGGGAGCCGCCTAACGGGTTCATCAGCCGCGTGCGTGTGCGCGCGAAGACGGGCCTGGGCGGGGCGGCGCTGGGCGGGGGTGGCGGCTGCGGTGGCGGAGGCGGCAGCCGACTCAGAGAAGAGCCCTGTTTGTCCCAGAGACGCGGCTGCATCGCTGCACTCGCCCGGCTGGCGCGGAGGGCCGGGGGAAGGCGGTCGGGGGCGGTGGGCAGGCGCCGCCGCCCGCTCCCACGCCCGCCGCCTGTTCTTCCACTGGGGCGGTGGCGGCGGTGGCGGCGGCTGCGGCGCCAGAAGACGGGCGACAAGGGCGCGCAGTGTGAGGCAACGGCGGTCGCGCGGGATGAGCGCGCTGGGAGGCGGCGCAGATCAAACTGGGCGCCGGCGCCCGCGCCCCGCCGCTAATTAGCGCGATAAGACTGCTGCGACGGCGCGACGCCACGCGGCGGCGGAGACGAAGACGGAGACAGCGACGGCGACCGCTGCGGCGCCTGGCCCGCTTCCGGCCCGCTGCCCTCGGCGCCGCCGCCGCCGCCGCCGCCGCCGCCGCCGCCACCGCCGCCACCGCCGCCTCTTCCCAGAAAGCCCATTACCCCACGTCACCGCACCGTGGCCGGTCGGCGCCACCGCAGCCGGCACGCTCCCCGGTCCCCCGCCCCCGCCTCCCCGGCGGTCGCTGACGGTGCTGGCGCTCCAAAAGCGCTGACGCGGCCTCGAACCCGTGTCCCGCGCTCGGCGACGACAGCTCAGCAGCGTCGCCCCGATGCAGACGCCGCGTCGCCCTTACCTGGCGCCGCGTTCGCCCCGCGCGGGGCGTTCGTGGGGCGGCGGCGGAGGGGCGTGGCTCGGCGGAGCGGGCGAGGCTCTCGTTTGCATAGTGCTTTGCATAGGCGGAGGGCCCTCCGCGCGGGGTTGCCCTATTCCCGGCGCCGTCTTTGAGGAGCGCGCTCGCTGGGAATTACGTCGCCGGACGCGAGTAATTCGGAGACGGCGGCGCCGCAAAGAAGGGCCGCCCTCCTCGGCGCACAAAGCGAGAGCGGCGCCGCCCTCGGGCCCACGCCACCGCCGGAACGGCAGCCGCAGCGGCGAAAGCTCCAAAGAGCGGTGGACTTGGAGGAGGCGCAAGCGGGGGAAACGGCCATCTCTGAGGCACAGCTACCTTACAGACTGCATCGGAAGCGAGCATTATAGACAGACAGGTTGCAGCGAAAGTGCAAGCGCCTGGCTATCCACTGGTGAGAGGAATCCACCGAAGTGGAGGAAAGAAGGGGGAAAGAGGGGGGGGGTGGGTAAGGATGCATTAGGGACACGGCGATTTTGACCCGCAGATGATCAGGCTACATATTGGAAAAGGAGTAGTGTGCGGTACCGTGATAGAGGTGGCAGCAACGTTATTGGCGGCAACGGCATGAAGTAGGGGGAGGCTATCGTATGCTCCATAGAAATTAGAAATATTTCAAAACGAATAATATAACGTATTATATAAAATTCATACTATTAGCCTATTCTGCAACTGGATATTTAATGTTTGTATCATACAAAAGATAATTTACAATAACCGCAAATGAAGCTATACCAAGAAAACTCCAACATGAGCCGAGCAATTTAGGTGTACCTATCTTGGCGTGTAAAACTAGTGCCGAAATCAGCAAATGCGGTACAAGAGCGGTGAGGGAGGGGGGGGGGGGTTGCTTCGCGGCCGAGAGGCCGGGTCGGGGCGCGAGGGCGCAAGACGCCGCCGGGGAGGCCATCTTCAAAAGGCTCTTCTTCAACAGCCAATATGCGCCCGCGAGATTTCCCCGGGGCCGCGGGCGGAGGGAGCTGCTCGGCGGGGCGGAGGGCGCGCGGCGCAGCGGGGCGGGGCGGGGCGGGGCGGGGCGGGGCGGGGCGGGGCGGAGGGCGCCAAGTAGCCCACTTGCCCCGGGCGAAGCTCCTTCCCGCAAGAGCGACGACGCCGCGTCTCGCCTCCTTCCGGCGCCTTCAACGCCCCTGCTAACGAGACTTTTCGGGTTCTCCTTACATCGCAGTTCATCATTTGTCAACGCTCTCCAACCTCACTTTTCCTTTAGCTCTGTTTCTTTTAAGTGTTGATGAGTGGCTTTTTATAGGATTGGATTCCTACATTAAATGTTTGTAGACTTTCAACTGCGAAAGTACTAATATATTGATATGTTTAAGAAATATCAATGTAACAAACAGACGCATTTCTTTGATAATTTTCAATTTATGATGATTTTTTCTTCTGGATATTATGACCATATGTGTGTTCTAAAATCATAAGCTAGATAATTACAATAACTTTTCATATATTTCATTATTCATTTTAAACCATACATAAATACGTCTCCCATTCCTTCCCTCTTTATCAAAGAAATCGGGATGAAAATTACATGTATCTTGTTGCACGAAACTGATTATTATCAATTTACTCGTCAAATACCCCTCTGCACGTATCTGACAAATAATACCCGCAACAACTTCACACAAAAACTCTAGTGTAGAAATCATCAATAGCGTGTTTGTAGGAATATAAGAGATTGTACGGTCTATGTACCGTATTTATCAGACTATTGAAATCACCAAAAATTAACTTTCAAATATTATAAACCTGTCTGGAAAACAGCAAAAAAATCATTTAATAAAAACGTGAATAAATGACTATTTTTCCAACGGTGAAAATGGTCTCGCAAGTCCGATAACGCCTATTTCCGACAAGTCGCACTCAGAGGGAGCACAAATAAGCATTGTCACAGCTTACGGCCCCGCTTGACGGAGCGCAGAGCGTCCCGACGCCTGGGCCACGGGGCCCCGACGCCGTCGCGTGCAAGCGGCGACGCCCACGAAGAGGGGCGGGGCGTGGGGCGGGGACGAGACGGGGTGCTGGCGTGCTTGCCCGAGCGGACATGAAACCGCATGTGTGTGTGTGTGTGTGCTTTCGAAATATAAGAGATTACGTGAAATGCCGTGAATCTGCCTGATAGCTTTATTGAAAGGAGCGGCGGCGGGTCGGGGCGGAGACGTGGCGTGCGGTTTTTTTCTCCCCATCGTATCGCGAGGTCGCGGGGGGTCGGGGCGAGTGAGATCGAAGGCGGGGGAGGCGGGAGCGGAGGGTGCACGAGTGATGTGGAAACATCCGCGGGAAAGTGGTCTGGCATTACGCGGGGGCGGGGCGCGGAGGGGCGCGTCCGGGGCGGCGGCCTGCCAGCGTCTTCCCCGCCGCCACCGCCTCCAGTACCGTGGCGGCGTCTTCGCGTGGGGCATGCAAAGCGGCGAAGGGCGGGCGCGCGGAAGCGGGGGCGGGCGGAGGGGGGGAGGGGAGGGGAGGGGAAGGAGGCGGGGGCGGGGCAGAGAGCGCCAGGCGCCGCGCGAAACGCGCACGCCTCGCCGCATGCACCGTAATTCTTAAAAGGCCCGTGCGCCGCGCTGCTCTACCCATTTGTCGGAGCTGCGCTTCGGAACTGGAAGGAGCGACAGCAGTCGTTGCCGAAAACCGAGAGCGATGTATGCAACAGTTTTGAAAGTGCGCAACAATAAATTGAATTTCGTAGTCGTCATGTTTTGGGCGAGAAATCCTTTTTGGATATCTTTTAATCAGCATATATTGGCCACAGGTCGGGGATTAAGAGGCTTCGACAAATCGAATTTTAATGCCATTACATATTTGAATCTAGATACAGTTATAAAAATTACGTATTTGCAATCCAAACAGTTTTGTAATACACAATTCAAGGGAAAAGTACATTCGGTGAAGTGGTTGTAGGTTTTTCTGTTTATTCATGCTAAGGAAAGTTCATATTTCACTGATTCACAAAGTGCATATATGTAAATGGTTCCTTTCATCCTGCTTTTCTTCAACCATTAATACATTAGACTATAACTATTATTAAATGGCTTTATAACGCTTCACGTAACATTTTCAGTTCGGAACTTCCCAATAAGTATTTCTAAAATTACATTATTTTCCCAACTTTTAGTTTGAAATTTAAAAAAATGTGTATATTCAAACGTATATACATGTTTGAATGTGATGTGATCAATTAGTGTTAAATATTTTGAATAAATTTAGAAATATTATAAAACATGATGGCAGCATGTGAGGCGCTTGGATTGTACCCCGTGTCCTTTAATCCATTTCTAACAACGCTATTACAAAAGAGAAGTGAGTCAATAGTCAATAGAAAATGTTCACAATGAGAATGAGTGATCAGTATGGCAACTATTATCGACCTCGGCGAATTAAAGCAAAACAATGGAATTTCAAGCAAAAAATCGTGCCGCATGTAGCCTGTTCGGAATACAAACAAAAAATTTTAAATGTTCTGAGGCATTGAAACACTGCGGGCGTCATCGCATTTGTTACCGAAGGTGTTTTTTCGGTACGGAATTCTCAAAAATATCTCGGTTGTTTTACTTCATCGACAAATGGAGCCACGAAAGCAAACTTCACACACACCCGCGCACACTTGTGCACACACACTCTCACACATACACAAAGCCGCGCGTTTCCCGCAAGTCACACAGGAGTGGCTTGGCGCGGCGCGGCGCGGAGTCTTTGTGCGGCCAAGTGACGGAAACAGGCGTCGGCGGCGCGCCGCCTGGACGCTGCGGCCGAGCACAACGCGAGCCTTGTGGGGCGCCGCGCCGCGCCGCACCCGCCCGCCCGCGGAAGCGCGTCGCCGCGGCGGCGGCAGCGGCGGCGGGCGCGGCCTCCCCCGCGCGAACGGCCGGCCTGCGAGGCGCGGCGCGGCGAAGCGGGGTCGGCCGGCCCGCCGTGCCACCCGTTCCCACACGGCAGGAAGCCGTAGGCGGTCGCGGCGGCGGCGCGGTGTCGGGTGTCGCTCACCTGCGCGCCCGCGGGGGCGGGGGCGGCGGCGGCGGCTGCGTGTTTGCGGCGCAGCGAGGGCCCTCCCGCTCGCCCCGCCCCGCTCCCTATTCCCACTCCCGCGCCCGCGCCCGCTCCCGCCGCCGTACAAACGGCGCCGCCTCCGCGCGCGTCTTCTTTTTGTGCGCGCAGGCGGGCGGGCGGGTCGGCTAAGCGCTGCCTCGCGTCGTACTGGCCGCGGGGGCGGAGGCGGAGGCGCCGGCGACGTCGCCGCCATATTGCGCGACGCGTATTGTTGGAGGAGCGGTTGCAGCGGGTGGCGGCGACATGGCCGCGATGCGCCCCGCCGCCCCGCCCCTGCGGGCGTCCCGGGCACAGCAGCGCGAGGCGGCGGAAGGGACCCCGGGCGAGGGCCGGGGCGGGGCGGGTCGGGGCGGGAGCGGCGGCGCCGGCTCGGGCCCACACAGAGGAAGAGCGGCGGCGAGGGACGGCGGAGAGGGTCATCTGTGTATCTAGGGGACAACGCATCGGCGCATCGGCGGCCGGGCTTCTAAAATTACGCCTAAAAGAGGCCGCCGCCGCCGCCGCACTCTACGGCGCCGCGGGGTGGGACGGAGCGGGGCGAGCGGTGTGAGGTGGGGAGGCGCGGGCAAGGGTTTCGGGGTTGAAGGGGGAGCGAGAGAGACAGACGACCACATGGTAAGGTACCGCCGCCCTTGCCATGCCCATTTCGACGCCGCCAGTGCCATCCATCTCGAGAAATGCGTGGGTGTCGCACACAATGGTATGAGGCGCTTCCGCCATCGGCTACAAGATGCACATCTACCTTTTCAACATTGGAATGTTCCGGTTCGAGCTGATAACGCTTCTGATTGATTTACGCTCGGCGTGATAAGCATTGTATAAAATTCGGAACAGTTATTAATGAAAAATGTACTAGAAAACGAAGTGAAATGGAATAATTGGGAGAACCCAAAAGATACTAAACTTAACAGTTTTTATTCTTGATTGCATATATTTAATAAATATTATCTCATCTCATTTCCTGCTAAATTCTGTTGCAATCTTCAGATCGCAAACTCATTTTTTAGCGGTCACACCCATCTTGCAAAAACAAAAAAAAAATAATAAAATAAAAAAAAAATCAATCACGAACATCAATGCCTTTTGCATTACTCTCTGTCGCGAGGTGACAAAGCGGCCGAAGAGCCACAGGCTGACGCCGCGACGGAAAAGAAAATAATTTCAGCTCCGAGCAAACAATGATAATGGGGGATAACAAATGAAGGGGAGGAGGATGTGGCAAAACAGACGGTGCGCAGTGGCGATGACTGTTCGCCCGCGGCTCTGCCACCAACGTAGACGAATTCGGAGACGCACTCGCACATCACCCGATGATATTTTGTAGCAACTGCCTGCACCCATTCTGTATCGCTTATCGACCTCATTTCCCTTTGCTTCTCAGTTTCATGTTCCTCTACATTCCCACCCTTCCGTCAGCAAGCCTCCCGTTCTCGCAAACGATTCCAACGTCACCTTCAACACTGCTCACGTCTGTCATAGTTTTCTATTTTCCTCTCGCCCATTCCCAATATATCTTTAGTTAGTTCTAATGTACTCTGCCATAAGCACTTAGACATTACTGAGCTTCCCAACCTACACTGAAACCTTCCGTCTTTAGTTAATGCTGCTGCTTCTACTAAATCTCTTCTCACTAAAATTACCTCACCACCGCAGTCGCTACTCCTCCCCAATTCCTCCTGCATTATTCCATCACTTCCACTTCCCCTCCGTTTCCACCTTCACTTCAATCATCTCTACAGGATTTATAATAACACTTACGACATTCCCGCTCCTTACGTCACATCCGCCACCTCCACTCCCACCCCCACTCCACCGCCATTCTCCGTCAGACTCGCCTGTCCTCCCTGTGCCACCACTGCCCCCCCCCGCCCCATCTCCACCGTCGCCGCCCGAGTCCCCGCCGCGCCGCCAGCACTCCACCTCCGCCGCGGCGGCGTTTGCTCACAGCGGAGCGGCCATTACCGGCAGGCGCGCGGTCGCTGGCGTTTGCTCAGGAGCGCTGCCGCCGCCGCCGCCGCCGCCACGCCGTCGCTTTATCCCCCGCCCTCGCCGCCCCCACCGCCCCCGCCCCGCCCCGCCCCCGGAGCGGCTGTTTGTCGCCGCCCGCCGCCCCCTCGGCGCGCTCTTTGTCTTGGCAAAGCTGCCGCCTCCGCCGCCGACGGGGCCCCGACAATGACTAGCAAACTGTTTTGTTTTTATTTAACATTAGTTTAAAAACACGGCCGGCGCTCTTCTAATAAGACAAACAGCAGCGGGCTAAGGAGCGGTTGAATAGGCCCAAGTAGCGGCGGCGGCGCAGGAGGAAAGGGAAGGGGGGTGGGAAGGGGGGAGGGGAATTTGCTGGGCCCGCGGTGGCCGCCGCTCAAGCTGCGCGCCCGCCTCGGTCCCGCGTTTGATGCTGGAGCACCTCCCGAAGGTAGCTGCGAGACTATTGTATGTAGGCCGGTGGCTCTCCACCTTTTTCCCCTTCAGATATGCCAGAGAAGAGTACATAAAACTGGTCTAAAAATATATTCATTTCCTCAGAGATAAAAATCAATATATCTGACAGTTTTAGATTGCTATCTTCATTCTTATATTTCCTAATTGAGTTCAAACAAGAGAAAAGTAAGATTCAGGTCTACGGAAATGGTATTTGGAAAATTAATAAACTTATTAAATCTAACTCGCAAACAGAAGTTGGCAACTTTAATATATGGTTAAGTTAATGATGCAAGTTATGAAATGGTTACCGATTGTACCGATAAAGTTATTGGTATTTACAAGTTCTCTGATCTACGCGAGGGTATCCAAATCTCTGATGTCTGATTAAGCGAAATCAGCATGACGATTCACTACCGTTTCCTCTCGGCATTTATCGTCATGTTCACAGAGGAGAGCGTGCGTCGTTAGATTGTTTGTTTATTCCTTAGTTTGTTTTCTGAAACTAAAGAAGAGTCACTGCGTGCCGTCATTCCTCTTTTATGGCAAGAACAAGGATCAGCACGAGCAAGGAACAGCTCATCGGAATAATGTACTTGTTTCGCTGAGCAAAGACGACACGGTCTAATAAAACACAAAGCAAGAATTCTAAACTTCCTTGTACGTGTCCAAAAGCTCTAACTGTGTGCTATCAGGCATCTCAGCCGGCGCGCACGTGTCCTGGGTCGCGCACCTGATTTGAGTCCTGATGCGACCGACAAAGTGGCCAACTCGCCTCGAGACAAGAGACGGCGCTTGATGGACTGGGTCCGCAGCTCTTGGATCGCGACGCGACGCGACGAATTCCTCCCCACCAACTTTTCGTCTTCATCTGTTTTCGCTGTAATCAGACAGTATTCTTTTCACATGTGGCGCTTTGCCAGTGAATAATGTCTGTTTTGATTCTGTGACACTGTCACTTTAGATTGTATAGCAAGTGCATGGTCTATAGAGTGTTTTTACGATGGAATAGAAAAATCAATTTTGCACATAGGTACCTAAATTGATGTGATTAATTTTGATGGACTTTATCAATCAGTAAGAACACGACATAAATGTATTATTATTATTATTATTATTATTATTATTATTATTATTATTATTATTATTATTATTATAAATAATAATAATAATAATAATAATAATAATAATAATAATAAGTATTACAGATATTTGTAACATCCGATAAGTCATTGCACACATTATGCCCAAATCTAAGCAGCAAATGTATAATATAGCTTCAGTTAACTATTAATTTTAATTCAAAAAAAATCTAATATGAAAATGAAGTTTGAATGTGGAAATTGCGGATTGGAACTGAAACATCCATAGGTTCTTTCGCATTCTATTGAACGCATCTGCAACCCGAGACTTACATCCACTTCAGAAACATAAAGTATTCCATTAAAGTTTAAAGTTACATAAAAATGTTGATTTTTTCTCCGAGCGCTGTTGTTCGAGCTGTCTCTCGTCTGCGCTGCCGTGAGAATTCTTTCGTTGGAGTTCTCGCCGCCCCCTGGCGTGTGAAATCGCTCGACTCCGCGCACAGCCATCGACGACGTCCTGCGCACGCGCGGGCGGGGCCGGCGGCTCCTCGCGCCCGCGCCCCTTCCAGCTGTTCGATCAAACGCCTTCTTCAATCACCGCGCGTGTTTTAATGAAGGTGAAAATAAAAGTGAACTGGCTCCGTCTGCGCGCTCTTCTTTTCCTCTTCGGCGGGAGGAAGAAGGAAGGGATCGATAGCAGCTGAGGCGCGGCGCGGCGCTGTGTGGGGCTCGCGGCGAGGGTGTGTGTGTGGCGTGGAGGGGCACCGCCACGCGGAAGCCGCCCAAACGGCGCGCCGTGGCGGGGCTGACGCGGATCTCTTCTCTCCCTCCAGAAGCCCTTCCGAAAGGTCGACATCGTCGCGCCGCGGAGAGAGGAGGGACTCACACACACACGTTCACTCACAATTCGTTTACACGTGTGCGTTAGATTCGAAAGAAGCAATAGCCAACAGAGAATACGTAATGCCGTGTTATATCTATTTACAAACGCCGTCTTTTGATGAACACTAAAGTAAATAGCGGCTAGGCAAATACTGATATTTAGATAAGCATTCTACACGATGTTTTTTTCCTCCACGGTTTTCTCTTTCCCTTTCCGGTTATCGACCAGCAGTCAATTGCGCCAAAAGTTCACTATCTCTTAAATAGGTGATGTTTTCCTCTTTAATTTCATTTCTGTTTAACACATATGGCGCTGTTATTTTTTGCGTGGCTCCTGTGCGAACGTTTTTCTAAAAATAAACAATGATACAGCAAACAGAAGAAGGTTGTTTGTTTAATTAAAGATTTTTCTGTTCATCTGAAAATTATTTAGCAATGAATTGCGATTAACTAAATTTTGGCATTGGAATTTTAATTAGACATACGTGATCTCACGTAACATACATCTGAAATTATTATATCACATGGATATTCAAGAGGCCTACTCAGGCGTTCATTCTATAGCTAACACATCCCACTTCTCCTCTCAACAACCCCCGTCCATGGTAATTGGCAATCTAAGCCGGTTTTCCCTCCAACTGTTCTTTTTCATTCGTTACACACAACTCGTACAAAATTTAGACATTCATATCGTAACAAATAGATTTATTGGCATAACAGAAATGCATTAGGGGGCGACAATGAACAAAAACTGCAGCATTTGTACATATAACAAACGAAATTTCATTCATAAACTTTAAAATAAGTAACCAAAAAAATATATTTTTAAAATGACAGAAACCTCAAAGGCTTTAGTACAAATGGCAAAAAAGCAATGTAACTACTAAAGAATGGGCACAATTAATAAATATTCACAAAACGATAATATTAAACTTACACAGGTACTATGAAAAATGTTGAAGCAACAGTTTAAAACTAATTCATTCAAATAACGAAGTTTTGTTATTTATTCTACATTAGAAACTAAAACAGTTATCATAAAAACGAAGAAAAAAATATTTGCTTGAAACTTCAAAATATCGTAGAGATTATAGTAGTATTTACGTAGAGAATCTTATTAAATGGTTGACAACAGAGAATGTGTCCGAAGTGTTGATCACGCTGTCATTGAGGAATTTGAGCCGTGCGCAGTAAGTAAAATGTACTCTCTCTCACTGAAGTATAACATATCACTGCGATTTAGTGATTTTAGTGAAAATTAGGTTTACCGTGAAAATTTCGTCGTGCTTGTATAAAGATTAAAACCAATGCTAGAAAATTATTTCGGTGCACACTAAATACACTTAAACACGCATTTTTAGAAACAGATGAATGTCATATTATCTCATTTACGAGTTACCATATAATTTGCTCGCTCTGATGTTTAGAGTCAGGGACAGCAAGCAGCTGTCGTCATAAGCAGTCATCGACCGTGCTCTTCTTGGCTTTTTGATGTTCCCATGCTTCACAGTTCTGCAACGGCAATACGGCGCCGACTACTCCACGGGCGTAATATCATGTACGAATCATAATTTGAAATTTAGATCAAATAACAAGATCTCCAAATCTATGGTTTAATTTGAAGATATTGATTAGTACCGTTTTTAAATATTGTTTCCCTAGTTATTAAAAGCTCTCGCATATTCATAACTTCAAAATCTCTTCAAAAATTACATTGGGTTTCAATAGTTTTATGTAATGAGAATATTTTCCAATAATATATGGTGTTATTGATTTCGCAAATATTTTAAATCGCTTTAGAAATTACTTTCCATCGAATATTGTTCATCTATGTATTTTTAATGGGAATTTTAACTAACTGTTGATCTCGTTATAACAATGCGTAGCTGTAAGATTTGTTATGGTCTGACACAAGAACTCTTTTCTGGGCAATTAGCCAAAGCAGGTAAAAATCCCGACATTCTTCATTCACTGAACAAGTCTTCGCACCTGTTCGCGATATTTCTCCATTATTTCAATTTACACGTTCTTCTTATTAAGTCTATATAAAATAAATATTGTTCTGAAACATAATATTCAAGAGACGGTTTGAAAAAATGCCAAATGGTAATAGACACCATATCAATTGTATTTTCTCCGCATATCGACGTACGCCAACTTTTGGTGAATGCCACTCTACAAACTGAGCCACATGAAATGTTTTCATGAGGTCGGAAAGATGACATTTATTGTCGATCATTACGCAATAACCTTAGTTTCACCAAAAACGCAAAATTAATTCACATGTAAGAACGTGCTTCATCCGGTAACAAGCAGTCATTGTCTCCATCCCTGCAACGTGCTAAGACACGAAAGTCAAGAAACTTAGCGTGAGCTTTCTATCTCGGGTAACCGAAGTTCCAATTCCGGCCCATCCATGTTGAATTAATGAACGTACTTCCAACGTGGCGTGTTTCCATGAGTTTAAAAACGTTTAAGAGCGGAATGTATTCAAATCCAACCTTGTAGTTGATGATAGGATTTATACCGTTTAACATAAGAAAAATGTAATTGTTGTAGAAAACATTTCGTAGTAAGATGAAGTGTCAAGAATATTATATTGTTACGTAAAACAAGAAAACAAACAGCAATGGGGATAAGCTTTTGAAATGCGCTCTTCATCTTATGTTGGAAAATTCACAGAAGATTTTCTCGGGGTTCATCCGTGTCTACTGCCTCTTTCCCATTGTTTCTTCACCATTACAAATATATAATCACCATGATCAAATAAATACCAATTTCTATGTATTCTACTTTCTATGTGTTAGGCCACGCGCGTTCACGCCCCGGAATAACAAAACTACCGCCCAGCGGCCGCGCTCCTCCGACACGCACACGCGGTCTCCGAGGGCGTCGGCGAAGGGCGCGGTTCACACAAGGGGATGCTCCGCGCTGCCTCCCCCCACCCTCTGCCCAGCCCCGCGCCCTTCGCGCCCAATGTGTCGGAACTCGCGAGGGGGTTCTTTGACATTGTTACCTGCGCGCGAGGGTGAGGGGCGAGGGGCGAGGGCGAGTGGCGGGGTGCGGAGGGCGTGTGAGGGTTGGCTACGTGTGTCGGCGACGCAAAATGGCCGTGCCGCGCCGCGCCGCGCCGGTTCCGGCAGACGGATGTTGTCGTCGCGCCGCCGGCGGATGTTTCCACGGGCGCCGTCGCGAAGGCGCTCGGGGGGAAGAGCGGGCAAGGCGGGCGCGGGCGGGGAAGCTCACAAAAAGCAGCTTCTACGGCCGAATTAGGCAACAAATTATACTGGCAGTTTTTTTGTGTGGCGCACAATTGAAGAGCTTATTTTCAAAATGACTTATCCCCCATTTCTGTTTCTTTTCTAATATAATATAACAACATATTCTTAAGGCGATTCTCCGCCATGTTGCTATACAACTAAAAATATTACGTTTCTCGTATGTTGAACGTTATCCGAAAAATGTTCGATCATATCTTTAACAATTAGGTCGAATGGGAATACTTTATCTTCCTAAAAATTGTGTTTCTCGGAGATACAAAGGAATTCGCTCTTCAATTTAGAAACTGAATGCTTAGCCGTTTTAGAATATTTGGAGTATATTTTTGTGTTTCATTTGAAAATTTTCTCACCTAGAAAAGAAACATATTTTGGGTACATCTGCAGAACAAAATATTTTTATGGGGGAGTCTACATTACAATTTTCATTTCAAAACAAGTGCGGTTTTAATGAGATATTCTGCGTGACTGTTGTCATTTGAACCTGCTGTGAAAAGAAGTGAAATATTAAGAATGACATTTACAATGTATTTTATTTTTTAATCACAACAATTAGATATAAGCATCCCGTTATTTCCATTTAAACCTCAAATTATAAAACTCTCACTGAATAAATTAAACCCAAAATTAATATCTCTGAAAATTAATTAATATCTTTTAATGACGGATTTTCAAACTCCAGAATTGATTATGTATTATAAATTCAGTTAGAGCGGAAATATGTTTATATCTAGTGAGAAGGAAACGACCTAAGTTTAACACTACATCCCACAAAAGTCCCAAATTAAAGAATTGTTGTCATCTAAAGAGATATACAGAAAAGTGTATTAGTTTAGAGAAGTAATAATAGAGAAGAAAATATTCCATTGTTTCCAAGAGATGTATATTTTTTCCTTCGCTTTACACATTGTTGCTCTAACGCCGCAAAATGTTTGCACCTGGGGATCGCGGGAATTCGCTCTTTCGTTGCTCCCTTTCTGTGATGCCCTAGGCGACGCGTTCTGTCCCTCTGCTTCACTCTAGGCCAATCAGTCACCCGAAATGGCAACATGCGTCTCTTTCGCCCCGAGCGCGCCCGTCGGCGGCGTCGCCCGCCTTTCCCACCGCCGCGCCCCGCCCCCGCCACTCCCCGGCCTCTGGCGCCGGGCCGGGCCGGGCCGGGCCGGGCCGCGCCCGGGTCGGGCCCCCAAAGCAACACACGCGGCGCGCTTCCCGAGCGCCGTTTGCCGAGCTGTCAGAACAAGTGAAACGCGGCGACGCGAATGTTGCCGCTAATGCAGGGCGCGGCGGGAGCGGCAACGCTGGCGACTGAGTGGTTGGCGTCGGAAACGGCGTCGGCAACGGTGGACACTGCGGAGGCGGTACGGAGACTACGCAGGGGGCATAGGAATTACAATTGCAGAATTATAGTATCTATGCTTGTTCGGGTGGGGGATCGCGAATGAGAGAAGGCGGGGGGGACGGATGTAGAGGCGGGGGGCGGAGAAATGGGCGGGTGGGGACGATGGCGGCGGCAGCGGTGGAGGCTACGGTGCGGGGGCGGGGGCGCGAGGTCAGCGGGGGCGGGGGAGGAGTGCAGCGGTGGTGGCCGCGGCGCTGGGGCGCGCCAACCCCTTCGGCACGTCGCCAAATATTTGGCTTCCCCGCGCGCCCCATCCACCCCTCCGGCCGTTGCTCTGTTGGCGGCTGCGCGGAGCGGCGCAGCGCGGCGCGGCGCGGCAGGGCGAACGGATGGGAGGGCGGGGCGCGATTTACGCATCGCCGCAGAACGCGAAACGCATTAGCGCAAGCGGCCCTAAATGTTATCGCGGGGCGCTGTGAGCGATCGCGCCGGCCGCCGCTGCGCGCTTCGCGGCCTTTGCGGCGCCTCGCCGCTCCCGGAGCTGCGAGCTTCCACGCCTCGCCCGCGATATTCGCCGACGCCCGAACCAAGGGACGGCTTCCCTACATCCGCACGAGAACGCTCGTCGACTTCAGACTTGAACTAATAAAGCTTTTGTGTCAATAAACAATGATATTGATGTTGACATGCAATGAAGGATAAAAATCCACCCGAAATATATACAAAAGACTGTAGAGAAATCTTTTGTAATTTTAACAAAACAAGATTATTTCACCGACATCGGGAAGTATCATTGCAGTGGGTCATGCGCAGCGCAAGTCGAGGCTCTCGCCTGTGGAACGGATTCACTATATTGATACGAAAACGCTGGTCTATTTAAAAGACATGAAATCATGATGCTTTTATTCCACCAAAAATAATAATATTATATAATAATATTATCATAAATATTAACGTATGATATCCTTTTTTCTATTTATATACAAACAAACGACGAAGAAACTTTCCATTATATTTTTACACTTATGGAAGTTGCATAACATAACGTTTCACGAGTCAAAATACGCACGCCTCTTCACGAGTCATTGAAATAGCTCGAGTAAATTAACATTACTGAATTAAGGTTAAGTACAAAAATTAAAGCTGTTTGAAAGGTTAACACAGAAATTTATCTAAGTAAGAAAGCCCTTCGCGCACAAGGTGATGATTGAGTGACACCTGTAGAGAAGTGCAAATTTTCACGTTTCACTAAGAAATTTGATTACGAGCAAATAAAAAAAAATGGATTTTTTGCCTTTAATAATTAAAGACAATAATTATAGACAATTATTGTCCGTAATAACGAAAATGATACAACACGATAATTTTTTACGACAAAGAGGATATCATACAATATCACATTAAAAATAAAAAAAACAATCACTGGCGGTAATCGTTATAAGAAGAATTCTCTTTCAAAAATTACAGGGGTTACAATAGCACATACTTTCTCGCAATATTATGTTATCATAAAAATACCAGGGGCGAATCCAGCGGAAAATTTTGGGAGTGGGCATTCAAAATGTTTGGTCGAATGCGTCATATTGCAGATTTTGTGAAATGTCTCAGGCAACACTCAGCTCATGCTGCGATTTGATTCGTTTTAATGATTATTACCCGAAAATATATTGAAGTTTCGTGACAAGTTAAAATTAATGGTTATTGAAAAATGTTAAGGGAGAGGGATTTCACTCACCGCTTGAAAATACTCATATTTATCGTTAAAAATACTCATACTTTGGAAACATTGATGATGAGCTTATTTGAAGAGCTGCTTATTGTGAACACAATTCACTGAGAAAAACAATCTAGTGTATCTTCAATATTTTAGGTGTACAAAGATGCCGAAAAAATATTCAACTTTTCCAATTTTCAAAAAACCAGGTGTTTTAACGAAAATGAGATCTGCGACATTCTCTTTACAGTCTATCCGCCAACAAAATTTAATCAAACAATTGGACCCTTTTTCTGTTGAAAATTTTGAAAATACCCTAGGTGCTTCATAAAACGTACCTCCAAAATTAAAATATGTTTTAAATTCAAGGGGCTGCGACATCACTCATAAATTTGGGGAATATCAACTTTGGAGAAAATCGACTGAACGGTTTAGCTGCTAGCGATGTTCACAAACAGACATTTTGCCGTCAATCCAGTTTTCGGTATCAAGAACCCACAAACATGGATTCTGATGACCTGACATGTTAGAGAAAATAATTTACTGTACGGACAAGATTAACCATTTTTTCATTACCCGCGACCCGCAATAAGAGATTTCTGACGAAAATTTGCTGTTTCGTCGCAGCATTACAATTTTTTCTCTATACTGCGTAAGAAGAAGCGAGAAAGTAATAATATTGATGTTAAGTGTTGATAAATTGCACAATGCATTTGGAATAACAAGGTATGTCCCGAAATGTATAAACATTGTATCTTTTCATTTCCAACCAAATACAATTATTTCACTGAAAACGTGGAATTTTGTCGTCTTTAAATTTCTTACAGTGGAATAAAAGATTACACGATTATAAGAAAGGCCGTGTATTTGATTTCCGGAGGGAAATTGTGTAGGATGCATTAGGTGTTTGACTCGGGATCCTGTTATTTTCCGTCCATTCCAGAAAACAGGAACGTGGTGGTTTTCCACCGACTCTTTTATTTCCGTGCTTCAAATTCCCTCGTTTTATGACGGAGATTGATCCAGAATATGTGATTCACGTCCCTTTGATGTGTGAATTACTTATGCATCACGCGCCGGATCCGCAAAGTGAGTCATTCCCTGTGGCATTATTAAAATCTATAGGCTGGTTTCAAAATCATTCCTTCCTATTACGTGTATTTCACTACCAATTCCCACCTTTGTGGCTGTAACTTTCTTTCGTGTTTCGCCATCGAAAGTTTCATATTCAGGCCATTCTTCTTAATGTATTTAGGATCTTGTAGCAAAATAGATCACGTGCGTTTCCATTCAATTGTAAGTGTACATCAAAGAAACCTGAAAAATTACTCATGATTTAACATTTTCCTTCTGTCATGGCTTAGCATATGCAGGACACAAGGATTCGTAAACACTTCGCCGAAATGTACATCTTTAGAATTGCGTTTGTTTAACACGTCCTTTTGACTAGCGTTACCTTTCACCTCGTAGGCGATGATATTCTCATGAAGAGATTAGATTTTCAGTTTTAAGATTGTAGGACACTGTTTGAAAGCAGTTATAGAAGAAGTATCAATCTTTATTGATTTTCTGATAATAAATGTTCCCAAAGTTTATAATTAATCTATTGATAAATTCAAATCCTTACAATGTTGTGTAAGCAATGAAAATGACCAACATTTGAAATTCCAATGGTATGTGCCTCAAAAAGAAATCTGTCTTCAGTCTTCAATTTATTGAACGCATTTATGAAATTCACAGATAAACAAGTGGTTATTATTTATTATTTGCATTATACCTCGCACAACACTGAGAAGATACTATTTCCTATCAAATCGAAAGACAAATCAACAGCCTTCAACACTGATATCGCTTCTGGAATAAAAAAGAGGTCTCGCACACAAATCCGTAAATAATGCGGCTGTGAACGACATAAATTACACGTGAGGATCCCACGATGCAGCCGGCGCGCCCCACAGCCGTGCTTTCTTCAGAGAGCGTGAGGCGTGCTAGCCGCTGTCCGGAGGAGAGAGGAGGCCAGGGTTCGTGCACCAGCGCAGGCGTGCCCGAGGCAAGCCTTTCAAGCACGCGTCGTTTTTCACACACCTCTCACACACATCACTCACGCCGACCGGTACTGCGCTTGCAATACGTTTAGCCCACTCGAACCTCACATAAAAACACGCACACCGCTCACGCATCACACACATCTTCATTCAACAACCCGGATCTTAGAATACGTTAGCGAGCGCGGCGTGGATGGCTGGGGTTCGCAATACACGTCGGCAATCGACAGACTGACACTAAACGGTAACGAAATCTATTTTAGGAATTAATGAAATTTCTTGGGCGGCCATTGTTCCCGGGAGCTCTTAAACGATTGATCGCGCGCCGAATTTGGGATGAGACAAAGCGTCGTTTTCTCCGAGGGCCCGAAGGACCGCACTGGCGAAAGTGAGCGTCGGAGCGCCAGGGTGATCAAACAATCCGTCGTAACGCCGCGGCAAAAAACGCCGACACGGGCAGACGCGGAATACGAAGCGGCGACAGACACCGCTGTCGCCACCGCTGCCGCCGCTGCCGCCGACGCGATGCGATGCGACGCGTCGCGACGCCCGGCGACAACGCAACGGCGCGAGACGCAGCGCCGTCGCGTCGCGTCGCGTCGCGTCGGCCTCGGCGGCGCTGCAAGCTGCGCCGCACAGTGCGAAATCTTCCATATCCTCGAGGACGAATCCACGATACAGTCCTCAAGATATAAAATGTCAAGATTAAAAACCTTGTTATTTACTTACTACAGTGTTACTAGGGCGCGAATGTTTATGATATGTGATTTTTTCCTCTTTGTGTTATATCCGTGGACAATGCAAGTTAAGTATGATTTTATCTACAATATCTAAAATTGTGCAATTTTTAAGTGTCATATACAATCAAATAAATAATACCGTTAATACTAGTATTTCGTATTATGGTCATATTTTTAAATGCATTTTCGTATTTTTGTCTTTTTTAAAGCTGGTTGCCCCATGTTGTAGATTAACTACATGTTCAAGACCCTTATGCCTAAAAGAAGTCTCCGAAATAAATTCTACCAGCCTGTTTCGCCCGAGTGATACCTTCTTTCGATACAAGAGGGCGAAGCGAAATTTGCGTGGTCAGTCGGAAGAGCAGGCCTGATGGGCTGAGCTTCGCCACGTTAAAAAAAGGCATCATTGAATCGAATGAAATTGAATTAGCACGGGATTTCCCCTTGGCCCCTTCGACCACCTAGACGGGCCCACTCCGCACTGTGCGCCGGCGCGGCGCAGCTCGGCGTCAGAACCCGCATCCACGGCGCTCGCCCTATGGCTACGGTGCCGACGCGCGCGGCGCGTGACGGTGCGTGGCGTTCGCGGCCGCCTGCGCCGCCGCCGCCGCCGCCGCCTCGACGCTCGTTCGCTTGCCGCGCACGGCCGCCTTCGCGAAGAACGACATTCCTCGAGTTGCAACCCTGTTAGGAAAGTCGCGCTCGCGCGGGCGACCTGCGACAGCGGCTGCGGCGGCGGCGGCGACTGGCGACGGCGCAGGCGTCGCGACGCCTGATCACGCGTGCGCGCGCGGCGCGGGTCGGCGCCGGCGCCGGGCTGGGACACGGCGACGCCTGGGCCGCCCCGCTCAGGCTCGCAGGTCGCCGGCTCCCACCCCCGCGCGCCGGCCTTACGGCTAAATTAGTGAGTAAAAATAAGAAAAAAATGTGCAGGGGTCGAACGTACAGTACTTACAAAGCCGTGCTTGTCACTGATATTATTAGTCAGTTTAAGCTTATGGAAGGAGACGACTTTCTGCATCCATTGCTCGCCGGTGCTGGGCGAGTCAGGGTGGATGTACATTCGCTTCGGCATCTCGGGGTCCGCCTTGCCCGCCACCATCCAGCGGCTGGAACGAGATGCGTGTCGAATGAGGTTTCTGAGGGAAAGTATTTTGTACTACTACACACCTGTTATTCCAATAGCTCAAATGAATCGTAAAACAATTATTACTACAGTAGTTTTTAATTTGAAATAATATCACTGTGCTAATGCGTCAAATTTAATTTCTTTTAAAAATTTATTCAGGTCACTGGTAATGTTTGCAATATTATATGGTGAATATACATTCTAGTAACAATTTTCATTGTCAATTGCATGTGTTAGGACTGTTTGTGTGATAACTTCGTTAAGGAGGAGAATGAATACTATTATTTTCAATTCTAAACTTATTGTCACTGTAATTAAAGTAGATAAACTAATTTATCTTCAACGACGAAAATGACATTTTTCTTTTTGAAAAAATATTGTTGCATGATTCATGGTTTTAAACAAACATATTGCGAATACATGCAACATACAAATCTCTCAAAACATTGAAGTTGATTTCAACTATTTCATTGGAATAAAAATAATGACTAGTCAAGATAATATATTTTATTCAATAAGTAGATAATTCTTGATTGTTTGCGAAAATATTTTTAATGCGTAGTTCAAAAAAATATTACGCAGGTAGTATTTAATGCATATTTTGTGTGGTACTCATGTGTAGTTACAATTTATTTGAAAAAGATAGAACGTTTGCAATTTTATTTTCAGAACAAAACAGTGGAACTTCATCAAATACATCTTTTTTTCAATAATCACAAAAAAGCTAGAATATTAGAAAACATGTGTTGAGGTCTACTACAACAGAAGTACATGTGTTTTAACGATCGCGCGTGTCATATTGATACACGAGGGTTTGTGAACTTATTTAAGTTCCACTCCTGTAAGTACAGCATAACACAAGTTTTTCAGAGAGCAGGCAGTGACGAAAGGCAATGCAACTAGTACAGGACGCCTACCTGTTATGGAACTTGTAGCGGTAGTCGTCAGCGGCCACGATGTCCAGCAGAAGGATATACTTGGCCTTCGCGTCCAGCCCGGACACACGGAATTTCATCTGCGGGAACATTTGCCTGAAACAAGAATTAAAAACTTTATTCACTAGTTCAATTTGTGATAAATGTCACAATTCGGGAAAGCAACATTTTAAAAGGCAAACCCGGTTATCAAACTTAATGTGTAAAATAAGTAAGTAGAGATTTTGAAATTATGTGTATTCAGGAACTTACAAAGAGCAACATAATGTGCGAGGCGTTTAACGAAAAATTATTGGGGGTAAGCTCCTCTCAAAGCAAAAGAGAGGCCGTTGAAAAAAGAGGTGAAAAGATCATGTACTGCAGGACCAGGACATTATGGAGGTGAAAAACTGCTCAAGACAGTGAAGACAGAAGAAGATGGAACGCTGTTGTAGGCGAAACAGAGGTCCACAAAGAGTTGCAATGCTGAGGAAGAAGAGGTAACTAGGGGTCTGCGACAGTGAAAGTGCTGCAGAACAAAAACACACGAAATGGGTTTGCACAAAGTATCACGCACATTGCTCAAGAATAACAAATAAAATTCTCTCTTTAATACACAATTAAATATTTTACGATACGTTTTCACGAATTCTTGTCAGCTGTATCGTAATCAATAATGCTCTGGGTATGAGTATCTGTGCGCAGTATGAGAATACGCGGAATACTACAATCCAGAATTTTTTTTTCAGTCAAAATTATACTGTTTGAATGATTTTTTAAATTTTTCCTGAGATCCTGGGTATCTAACGAAAACATTGAAATCTCTCACATGGCCCTAGGCTCCTTACTTTTTTCTCAATTTCTACCAGAATTCAAAATTAGTAATATAGATACCTGCTCATCGCGGTAAATAGCTAAAATAAGCAACCAAATATTTTGAAACAAAGTAGATTTCTTTTGCTAGAGTGATCTTATGTGCGAAACGTAATTCTCCCAAGTTCGCAGAATGTTCGACCACCAAACCACATTTGACTACCCTTCACGAATCCATCCCCTTGAACACTGACTAGTTTCATTAGCACATTACCGAAACCAACAGAACCAGCTTAATACAAATTACGCGAGATACGTTGTGTTTGTCTTTCTATTGAGCGTCCCACCAATCTCACACGGCGTTGCACGCCTCGAACAAGGCGAAGACGTGCCGCCCCGCCCCCCCCCGCCGCCGCCGCCGCCGGGGCAACCGGTCGCCACTTGGCGTCGAGTGCGGGTTGGATTAACTGAAAAGGGCGTCGAGGCCGCGGGGCCGCGCGCCTCCGAGGGGTCCAAATCCTGGCGGATACTTTTCATCCCCTCGGCGCCCGCGCCGTCGCCATCCACACCGCAGCTCCCCCCTCCCCCAGACACTCGCTCTCGGCCACTGTTTCCCCCGTGGCCATCGGCTCCACCGTTGGCATAAAGCCGCCACCCCTACGCTATCGCACCACGCTAAAGCTACCGCAAGCACCATTTCGACCAAGGACTATTGTTACACCATCACCTCAACCGTTTCCACCGCCTCATAACTATCACGTGTCACACACATCACGACAGTCACCCCACCGCTATCACAACCGTCGCTCACGCTGCGCCATTATCAGCTCGTGAAAGCATTGTTACCTCACCGTGCCGTATCTTCACCCCTTTATCGCGAGTCACACCTCATGGCAGTCATCGTCACATCCACTCCCTCCACAAACCGTCCCAGCCCGGACAGCGTACCCCCTCCCCTCGCTTTCACCCCACCGCGAGCGCTCCACTGGCACCGGCGCCACGGCAGCCGCGTCAGGCCACAGGCGGGCCGGCGCGGCGGTGCCTCGCATCGCATCGCACAAATCCCGTATCGTTATGCATTTATAATCCGGCCAACGCGGGGCAGATACAAACGGCCCCATTGTGCGGCAAACAGCTGAAAAACGGGCTGGGCCGTCCCGCGCGTCGGCAGATGCGCCGCGCTACCGGTTCATTACCGGGCGAGCGGGGCTGCAGGGGCGGGGGCCGCGCCGGGGGCGGCAGCTGCGGCCACAAAAGCGCCGCGCATGCGCCGCGGGCCTGCTGACGCCAGCGCCCCGCCCCGTCACGCCGCTCCACGCCGCGCCGCGCCGCGACGAACGCGACGCGCCCCCGCAAGCCCTGCGCGCCGATTGCGTGACGCGGCGCCGGATAACCCTCGGATAATACGACCAAAATTAAAGGCGCACCCGAATTAATTTTGGGGTAGAACTTTGCAAACAGATTGTATAAAATTGTATTTTCATCGTCCACTAATGTCCCATGTATACATTATTAAATTTTCATTTGAAAAACCATTCCGATTATAACATGTACTCTGAAGCGACTGTAATCTCCACTCCAAGTGTTTCCTGATGCAACTTTGAACTATTTCCTACTCTACTTCACTTCACACACGCAGACAGTCTCCAAGGTGATCAA
Source organism: Gryllus longicercus (assembly GCA_038098605.1). Taxonomy (NCBI): domain Eukaryota; kingdom Metazoa; phylum Arthropoda; class Insecta; order Orthoptera; family Gryllidae; genus Gryllus; species Gryllus longicercus. Next base: position 11,550,328 of record JAZDUA010000003.1, on the reverse strand, counting down.
CGATCACACTTAAGCTCTGCCTAGAATTGCTTTATTCTCATTTCGGAAATAACGACAAACACGTGTACCAGTAAATTCAGACAAGCGAAAACCTACTTTCAAGCAAGAAACTATTTGAACTATTTCCTACTCTACTTCACTTCACACACGCAGACAGTCTCCAAGGTGATCAACGATCACACTTAAGCTCTGCCTAGAATTGCTTTATTCTCATTTCGGAAATAACGACAAACACGTGTACCAGTAAATTCAGACAAGCGAAAACCTACTTTCAAGCAAGAATGAGCTGCTTCTGATCACCGTAATGCCATTGACTTCGATTAAAAAATAACATTTCTCTATGTTTTAACTTCTCTAAATGAAAAGGTGTTTAATCAAAAAAAGTTTTTCAATGAAAATGGCACCAAGACAGATAAAAAAATGTTTAAAGAATTAAACTAATGATTCCTGAAATGTTAAATTTCCTTTGTTTGAAAGAGAGTAAAATGCCAGAAAACTCTAAATGCATATCCCCTGCGAGAGGGGGAAGTCAAGGCGTCGTGGGCAGCACCCGGCCAGGCGGCCGAGGGGGCGGGGCGACCGCGTCCGATGGCCTCCCACAAAAAACCGCCGGCTAAATACGAGACATATTTCTCGCCAGGCGCACGTTTTGACGCGGCCAGGCATTTCGAACAGGGGGCCCAACACAAAATTCCTGGCGCATCCCCCGAGCGAGGCGCGGGCCCGCCGACGCTGACACAATGCGACGTTTCGCCGCGATGGAACGCAAGGGAAACTAACTACCCCTTGCTCGCGGCGGGGCGGGGCGGGGCGGGGCGGGGGCGGGCCCCCGTGGCGCGCCGCGGCGCCGGACCCCCGCTGAGGGCGGCGGGGGCGGGCGGGGGCCGGGGCGGGAGGCCGGGGCGGGAGGCCGCTGAGGCCAGCGGCGGCCCGGCGCAGACAAATTATTTATTTGTTTGGGCTCTCGCGCTGACGGGCGGCCCCGCCCCCCGCCGCCCCCGCGGCCGCCCGGCGCCGCTGCTTCCTCCGACGCCCCGCGCCCCCGCTGCCGCCTAATTTCACGGGGCCGGCGCGCCGCCGCGGTGCCCGATGCCTCTCGGAGCGCGAGACGCGGAGGCGGGGCGGGGCGGCGCGGGGCGGGGCGGCGCGGGGCGGGGCGTCGCGGGGCGGGTGGCGCGGACCGGGGTGGAGCGGAGCGGAGTGGGGCGGGGCGGGCGTCCCGGGGCAGCAGAGGGCGCTGGCGCGCTTCGCGTGTTGGCGTGAGGTTAAAATGAAGAGTTTCATATCCCCCTTTGTCATCTCAAAGTCATCATCTTTGTCATCAGCAAGATTCCAGCAGTTACCAGGAATGCCTTATACGTACAAAGTCCCTTTGCCACCACAGCGAAGTTTAATTTTACTAAAAAACGTTTTGGCAATGTATACTTAGAGTTTTTCGTATATAATATTTTTTATGATTTAGTAAGCACTTGCAATGGTACCAAATTATGTAAAATATTGAATGGGGATATGAAAAATTTTATATCACGTTTGACTGTAAATACATGAACTTTCCGTAACTGTAATAAACATTCACTAACATGCAGAATTCATAGCACAAAAAAGTGAAAATACGTGTTAAATTGAAATTTTACTATATAATTGCTTCAATGGAAAGTTGAGGAAGCAATTTAAATAATATCAATATCTGTTACGTCAGATGTCATCTGTAGACCATGCAGGATGGGCTGCATTCCAGGAAAAAATTAAAATTCAAACGTTCTAGATACATTGAGAATAAATAACATGCAAATGTAAATGACGTGAATATCTCTGGGAATAATGAACTGCCTTCATAATAACGAAAATACATCAATTGTTTTATAAAACAAACGAGTTTTAATAGAAATTATTTTTGAAATTGGAATGACTATTGACCTTTTCAACTGGTACGTTATAAGAATGAAATCAGCAGTATCTTGTTAACGAACGCTTCACTGTCCGTTGCCACCACTTCTTTCGCACCGGATTACGCACACTGTTAATATCCCGTTTAGTCCAGGAAGCTTTCGGGCCAAGTGGTCAATTTCCGACCGTCTCGGTTGCAGAAAAGAACAGAAGGGGCGCGTCACCTCCCGGGCAGCCGCCGGCGCCAGACGCTTCCCGCCCCCGCGCCGGCGCCGCCCCCCGCCGCGCGCTGGCCGCCCCTCGTTACCGCCGCATACCTGCTGGCGCCACCGCCCCGCCCCCGCCGCCTTCGCCACGGCCGCACCGCTGCCGAACCGCACCGCACCGCACCGCACCGCACCGCACCGCACCGCACCGCACCGCACCGCACCGCACAGCACCGCACCGCACAGCACCGCACCGCTTTGCGCGGTCCAAGCGATAAACTAAACTTACTACAGCGCTGAGTTTTCGACGGACCCGGTTTTGGTGTAAGTTGGTGTCGACCGCTGAGGCCAAAGCTTACAGCTCCTTCATGGGAGGACTAATGGGTTTTATAAGTAAGGTGTCGGGTTATGGTGGCTACGAAGTGCAGTCATAGAAGAGTGAAACAGGAGAAATGAGTGCAGTAATTTAAAAGTTGGATATGGAAATAACACATATTCCCGTGGTCTCTAGCATTCACGAGTTTAATGCTGCGAGGAACTAGGCGATGTGCAATAAGTTAACTTGAACTAAATACTTGTCTCCGTCGGCCAAACGAGTGAAAAATAAATCACAATACAATTTATGTCGCTCTGAATTAAACTTCTTTCGGCTGAAAACAACCGGCATAGCAACTCTCATAGAATTAGTAGTAAGATGTTTCCTTATGTCGGTAAAACGTGAAGTCACATTACGAAAGTCCTACTTCGCATTTCAGGGAGAAGACATGACACACATTCAGGGTCCATTCAGTCTTCATAAAAATGAGTATAATAGAAGGCTCATGGAAATAGATAGTCTAGGCATTCTTACGTTTTCATTCAATCAAAATTTAAAAATTCTATCCTCACTCTAGGAAACTGGGGTTAAAATCACAGCCTTTCTGTTTATCTATTAGCCATATTGTTCTCTTTTCTAATGATTCAAGTACTTAAATGTACAGTCTTACTCGTAACGATGAAGGCAGTGAGAGGTGGTAATGGTGATGGTATAATATGAGTGGTGGAACGGAGACGAAATTATAGGCCAGGAAAGCGGGGGAACTCTGTAGAAACGTCCTTCATGAAACGGTTGGGACCTGAATCCCGGAAAATAAGAGGAAAAGTTGTGCGCTCGTTTCAACATGTCTTGCCCCTATACGCATCTTCTTTCTATTAGTGTCAGACCCCGCAACCGCCATTACTACGCGAGCTGCGCTTGGGGAGAAACAACACTTCCTCCTACGCCGTCGCCTTGGCTCGCCACAAAGGGCGTGAGGCGCCGGCGCCAGGGGAGGCCAGCTCTGGAGGGACGGTCCGAGGCGGCCAGCGGCCAGCAGGCGGGCGGGCGGGACCCGGCGTCGGCGGCGGCCGTTTCCGCTCCAAAGAGGCGAGTCTATTTCGAAAGGGCCGGCGCGGAGTGTCTGCTGTGTGTGTGAGAGGCGCCGCTTTCTTTCGGGGGCGCCACGGCGTGAGGGCGGAGACGGACGGGAGAATAGAGGGCCCTGTGGACGCGTGCGGGGGCGGGGAGGCGCCGACGTTCGCCGACCCCCTAACGCCCACCGCGACGGCGCAGCCGCACGGAACGACGGACCGTTAACCGAAACCCAAATTATTCTTCTGGAAGGTTGCTGTTTTACTGTTGGGAGGGACACTATATAGTTATTAACGTCCTAAGGGCGATAGACACCAATTAACCAACCAAGTCGGTTATTTGTGTAATCGGCTGTGTGTCGTTCAATACTTTTCGTATCACCAAATTCTTATAAGTAAAATAGTATAAATAAGAAATATCTTTTCTTTTAATATGGGGGTTGCAACGTCGTCTCCCATTTCAATACGGTTCGATTCTTTGGGGCATTAGACGTCACATCGCTTCATTTCGATTCCGTTATTGCATGATACGCAGTTGTTTTGTTTCTACACACATTTTAAGACGTTCCACATTTCACATTTTAAGATAGACGATATTCCAGACAATGTTTTAGAATTCGCAAGTGGCGCAAATTTCGACATGTTACCCATGAAAACCAAGATAAGGTATAAGAAAGAAGATCAAGCGTTTCATAATTATTGGCATCTTTGTCAGAATATTGAAAAGTAAATGAAATAGTGTGCCAAAGGAATATCTGAGATACATACTTACACAACGTTGAGGTCAAAATTCTCAATATTGAAACTATGTTTATTACTTAACGAAAATGTTGACATGGTTAGCATTCCACATTTTTTATTTTTACGTTTCAGTTAAGAAACTTCTTGTAGTAACTGAAATCTGAATTCATTTTACAGATATGGAAAACAATGTTAGTCGATAACGGTTACGATCTGCTCTTATTGAAAGAAGTTGGAGGTTAGGAGTCCGCGTCAGTAGCAGAAACACATTGAACAATTGGTATAATAATAATAATAATAATAATAATAATAATAATAATAATAATAATAATAATAATAATAATAATAATAATAAAAATTGTCCATTCAATATTCTGATTTACGAAATTAGAAATTATAAGTTAAAAATAAGTATACTTTAATAGAACTGTCGAATATCTCTTTTGAATGCATTATTCATCTTGTTTTTGTATGTTCCTAATGTTCATTATCATTTGTTTTCGAAGTTTAAGGAATAATTTGAAGACTACGTGATTCCTTAACGGCTGTCATTAAGATTACATTTTTATTCCTCTTTTGGGTTGCGTTAAGCAGTTATATTTACTGGAGAGAATTACTGAGAAAAATATATTAAAACAACTGCAACTGAACAAAAAGTACTTGATATTTAATATACAGTATGTCCTGTAATGTATGTAATATGTATTATATCAGACGTATTTAAACAATTAGAAATAACATTCTTATTTACTGCAAAGAGAAGTAGAAGTTGTAAGAGAAAGTAGTGAACAAAGTGAACACGTAGTACACTTATGAGTTACTCTCTTACCGAAGGTAGCAGATATGCTAATCACTGTGCTCATAAGTATCTGATTGAAAATGGATGTTATCACAGACTCTTCATTATATATATAAAAACAACGGAAAATTACATTAAAGCACCTGTAAATATTTACATTAATTCCTTGCTACTCTGGAGAAAATGTTTGAGTGCCGTCCAAAGTCCATTACCACATAAACAATGACAACTTCGTAAAAATTATGAACAACATCATAGTTAAACGAATAAAATGGAGACCTCTACAGAATATGAATATTAAGTCTGTGAAATTCATCTATCACGACAAGACATAAATTCATTCGGATACCGAAATTGTAATTATTGGATGAATGGTAACACATTCTAAACAAAAGCATTGCTTCTCGTCCCTAGACTTTCTAATTTTCCCTCCCAGAACTCTATGTTTCCCAGACCACCTACGTCTGCCCTTTCGGCCACTTCTGTTTACGAACCTGTACACCGCGTTCACAATTAAGGAGGGAGAAACGCTCACGAATTATTCCGGTGAACTCCGGTTAGACAACGCGAGACCCATAAAACGTAATGAGGCGTCATGGAATATGTTCTACTCCTCGGCTGACGGAGTTGTACGGACCGGAGAGTAAAAAAAATGGGGCCTATAACGAGTCGGAATCACTTTGCATTTCATAAAGGCCGTTACGAGCCGCGGCGACCCCGAGAACACACTAAACGCGACAAATAAAACGGAGAACAGGCGGCGGCGACGTTAAGGCAGACACATCCAGGAGGAAATCGAAGCCGCCGGCGCGACGTGCCACGGGCACCGCCTAATGGCATTTTTCGAAGCCGCCGCCGCCGCCCGCGCCGCGGCGAGGTGGCGATGGAGGGGAGATGGAGACGGGGCGGGCGGGTGTGGGCGAGGTGAGGGCGTGGGCGAGAGGAGCGCGCGGCCGCCATCGCGGTGGGCGGAGGCGCGGGAACGGGCGACGGAGGCGGCGCGTTGCTCAATGGAGCCCGGAGCCTGTGGACACGTCGGCACCGCGGCCCCGCGGACAAAGTTCGGGGAAGCTGGACCCAAACATGTTTAGATAAGGGCGGCAGCGGTAGGCAGACGAGGCAGCAGGGAGCGGCGGCGGCTGCGGCGGCGGCGGCGGCGGCGGCGCTGTGACCAAGACGGCGCCGCGCGTCGCCTCTTCACGACGACGCCCCGCCCTCGTCGCCGCCTCCGCCTCCGCCGGCGTCGTCGGCTTCTCCAACGGCGCCGTCGCCGCCGCCGCCGCCGCCGCCTCATTGCTAATTACATTAATGATTCAAGGTCCGGCGTCCCCGGCGCGGGCCGCTACCGGCGACGAGGCGGCGGCGGCGGCAGGAGGAGTGCGGTTATCAGCGGCGGCGGGCGCGGTGATGTATACGACGGCTACCTGCCGCCGCACTAAACAGGAATTTCAACGCTTTCAGGCCGGGCGCGCCGCAGATAAAGGTAATGGATGGAAAGGCGACGCCGGCGGCGGCCGCCGCTGCCCGCGCCGTGTGCGGCCGCCAGGGGTGTCCGAGCGCGCCTGCGTCGCTCGCAGCCGCCAGGAATCTCCCACCCGCCCCGCGCGGTGCGGCGCGGCGCGGCAGGCACGGGCGGAATGTGGGTTTTCGCGGGGAAATGGACGCGATCGACGGCTCCTAGGTGGGAAACAGCTACGCGACCTCTGCCACGCTCCAAGGACTTCTTGACCCTTCTTTCTGCGTACGGGCGGCGTAACGGGGTGAGATTCGACACGACAAGCGTGCCTTCCTAACAACATACTCACCGTTTTTGTGTCGAATAGTGGACGTCAATACGTGCTGTATTTTACGTCTATAGAAAAAATATAAGTATTTTTAGATTAAAAGGTTTATATTTGTAGGTCACAGGTATAGGACACTACGTTAGATTTATTAAATTTCACAGGATATCTATTTGAAGATGTTTTGCTTTGGGCTTTGAAGTAGAGTTGGTGTTATTTAAAAGCACTGTAACTCTACCAATTCTTAAGGTAAAACGTAGTGTTATATACCGCTGGGTAGAGGATAAAAACCCATATAATTGCACCAATAATCTCAATTCAGTCGAAAATGGACAGTGTCTCATACCTACGATACACAGATCTATTTATAACACGTAACAGCTTTTTTAATATTATTTTATTTAACTAATTATTTTTATCTTTTAGTTACGGTTTCAAACGATTTACAGAAGAATTAAAAATTACAAAAATTAAGGAATGATAATTTGATACACACGGTGAACGACTAAGTGAAAGCAAGTAAGAGAAAATAAGAGGGACAAAAAATAACAGTTGATTAACAACAATATTACGTAATGATATTATTAAGGGGGAATAAAAATAAAGAGAAAAAAGGAAGTTCAGAAGCACAAACCGGTTTCAGATAATATGAAGCAGGCAGAAGATGAAGCTTAAAACTATAATAGGTAATTAAATACAAGAAAAGTGCATAAATGATGAACAAGAAGAACGGAAAGAGGATCAAGAAAAGATAATAAAGACATCACTAATGATAAAGGCAACAAGAAGGTGAAGAGAGCAAGGAGGCAAAGCGAAGGAGAAAGATAAAACGAGGAATAAATAATAAAAGAAGAATAAGAAGACGAAAATAAGATAGTAAAGACATTACAAAAGTTGAAGAAGGCCACAAGCAGGCGAAGAGAGCAGAAGGCGAAGAAAAGAAGACGGGGAAGAAGGAGATTAAAAGGAGGAGAGTGAGAAGGCGCGTGGGAGCCTTGAGAATCCTCCGCGTGGCCCTGGACGCGACGAGGGCGCATTCCGGCCATCCCTCGCGCGCCCGGCGCTCTCGCCTCCCGCGCGCAACTCTCCAACGCGCCACACCCGCAGCACATTTCACTTCCATTGAAAGCATACTAGTAACCTCCTTGGCGCCAGAATGATAAGATAAATTCGCAAAAGCTATGTACGTTCTATTCGTATAAACCTTACAGAGGAGTGAGCCAAAATTTTGTGTTTTCAGATTCGCTGACTTTCGAAAGGCCCCATTATAGACATAAGGAGAATAAAAGGAATATTATTCTCTGTAACACCAACAATTGTTTTTAACAAGTTGCATAAAAGTAGAAAAATATGTAATATTCATTAAAATGAAAACTTGCAGTCGAGGACGATTGAAATGAATCACTTAATTTACAGACGTGGTGCTCACCTGGGATGATAGCACGTTTACATGCTAATACAAGTACTCTATGTATGCAGAATTGTAAGTTCGAATACAGTTTTAGAAAGAATGCCTTATGATTAGGGCGAAGAAAGCCATCGCAAATCTTCACGTATTCCAACAATTAATCACTTTAAATAATCTATATTTTATATCTACACACTATTGACAGTACATCATGTTATCAATAAAGATTCTTGTGGAGGTTTTCCCAGCCGTTCTGAGTATGCAAAAATATCTTATTGATATACAAGGCTGTTTAGTACACGAAAAAACCTTTTTATGCTAAATTACACCATTATGAGCTTAAGACGCTTCCTGCTTTTTATTCCATAAATGAATTTCTGACAACGTTACGGTATAACGAAATCAGCACGTGTTCCTCGAGTTAAAAAACAAAGCGAAGCACTTTTGTAGAAACTTTGTGTCAAAGCCCACTGGCGGACGCGGGTTAAAAGGTGGCGACGGAGCCAAGGGGTGTCACAGGGGTCCAGGTCGCGCCCCTCCCTTTGCAGCAGTCACTCACCGTCAGCGCTATTCAATTACCTTCTCCCCGCAGTCGCCGGCCGCGTAAAACACATTACGGAGCAGCCAAAAATTACCACAAACAACATTCTGCCTTAAAGAGGCATGCTCAGCATAAAGGGGCGCAAGGTGGAGGGGCAGCGGGTTGCGGGGCGGGTCGGGGCGGGGCGGGGCGGGGCGGGTCGGGTCGGGTCGGGGCGGGGCGGGGCGGGGCGGGGCGGGGCGAGGCGGGAGGGGACGGGACCGGGCGGGGCAGGAGCGGGGCGGGGGTGGGGGTGGGGGTGGGGGCGGGGCTGTGGACGGAGAAGGCGGGTTGGTAGGGCGCGGGTTCTCTTTGAGCGAGCTCAAGAGCGCAACTGCCGCCCCCGCTGCCGCCGCCGCTGCCGCCGGCGCCTTGACAACTGAACATCTCGGGGGGCGGCGGCCCTTTGCGTTTGAAACGCGCTTTCACCCCCCCTCTCCCGCCACCGCGTCACCACGCAGCCGCCTGGCGTGCCCTGGACGCGTGCCTACGCGCACCGTGGACACCTTCAAGCAGCTCATTCGCGTAGAGGCCATGCATTTTGTGACCTGCTGAATGTTTTTTATCGTTAATGGTGCTCCATGGGTATTTCCCCAAAAAAATATATTTTACTAATACCCAACACAAAGTTCAGTGAAATTGTGTAAATGAAATTCAAGGAATTTTGAAAAGGGAAAAGAGGTCAAGCAGAAAAGTAGTCCTTAAGGCACCTCACCATTACTGAAAACATTGTTATTTTTATCATTTACATTATTATTATAATTATTAAAATATATTTAACGTAGTTTTAAATATATTAATTATACAAAAATTGTAAAATAAACTAGGTGGATCAACAGCACATAATTGCTTCGTGTATTTAGATGAAAAACTCCAAATCAAGATGACAGGTAGGGAATCATGATAGGTAACATCTATTCTACACATTTTGACCCAAAGGCATGAAATTAATAAAAATTATTTTTCAAATTATTGTGACTAAATTGAGTAAATTATCTTCACCTCATAACTATTAAAATCTGCTTTCATTCAATATTGCTTATGAATATTGATATTACTAATGCAATACTACTCACAATATTACTAATGTAATATATTTTGTTTCATACATGTTTCGCAAAAAACAATGTTTCACATTTTCTCTATCTTAAAAGGAAAATATTGGTGGATTAGGTGAAAGCAAGACTACTTTCGTAAAGGAAATATTTTTCAACGCGACTCTTTCCTAAATCACCTCCTTTCGGTAGCATTACGTAACTCAATTCTACGCCGAAATCCATTCAAAAACAAAATATTTGCTTCACAGGTAATATTTTTACATAATTAAACGAACTTATATAATAATAGTTCGAGATGAACTTAGAAGATGAGATATTATCTCTCTTTCGAAGATCTAACTTTCCCTACTCAGAAACATTTAAGAACGATACAGGAACGCATGTGTATAATTGGGTTATTATTTTCGTAGTATTCAATATTTTTGATTGTCTGGTATATAACATTAACAATTAAAATTAATTGCGTAAAAACATTTTTTAATGGACACATAATATTCTTGGTAGGGTAATGACATGATAACAAAAGGAATTTTGTTTACGTAATGGTACCCCAAACGATATTTACTAATATAATTCCAATTCAATGTCAGCGAAGAACATTTTCACTCATTAGTTAGAAATATACTTGTTTTTCATATTTTCAAATCACGGTATTTTGGTTGTTCAAATCACGGCACCATGTCTTAAAAATAACGCAGCTATTCGTGAAAAAATAATTTTAAAAAACTGCTGCTCACATTGGCACGCGGGGCCACATGAATCGCTGCACTTTGCCATGCATCATTTCCCCCTTCATTAATCACGTGACGATGTTCGCGATACCCTAACAATTCAGCTTATAGATCAGGGAGGATATTTTGCACGGCAGTGTCCCTTACCTTCCTAGATAATCCAACAATCTAAGAAACCCTTATCAGGTGCAGCTATTTGAAGAAAATACATCGAAGAGGAATTGTTCAAATCGGTCTGTTGAAGCAGGAGGTGGCGAAAACAGCAGCAGCTAAAGTAATGTCTTCGACATTCCATCCAGAGACAGACACCTTGTGGCAGCACACGCACGGCTGTACAGAACGTTTGTTTGTTTGTTTTTGCCAGTCGTTGTAACTCATCAATGGCAAATGCAAGGGCAAATGCAACCCCTCTTCGCCGGGGCCACTAGGTCGCCCTGGGCGAGCGCGGGGGCGACGTCAGCGCTTTTGCCCGTCGCGGGCGAGGGCGAGCCTCCGCCCCCTCGCGGAAGCCCCAACGCCGCACGTAAGCGCGCGAAAGCGTTTTCCTGGCGAGCGGCGAGGCCTTGCGTAACGCCGCGTCGCGCCCCTCCGCCGGCCCTTTGGCGGCGCCTCAAGGGCCTTCGGCGAAGCGGCTTACCGGGCTGCGCTCTTCTGCTTTTCCTCCGAATACTGCAGCAGTAACAAAACCATCTCTGGCTTTTCCGCCATCGTTTTTCGTAGGGTCTTCCGCTGGTAAAGAAGGCAACGAAACGTGCAGTCACGTTTTCTGGACCATATAATATACATTTGCCATCGTCATATGAATTTATGGTACATTTGTAGCAATCTTCGCTATTAAATGTAATAAACTAAGTGCTAGAAGACGTGTTCTTTCTTTAGATAACAGAGAGGATAACTGTTTTCAGTATAAATCGTTCGGCCACATTTTTCCCTCCACCAGCAAATTTCTACAGAAATCCCAATGAAGGTGTTTTGGAAGTAAGACCACGAATACTCGTTTATGTCTTTTTCACAAGTTTTGTTTTGTACGACGTTCTACACGCGTAAAATACTAACGAACGTTACAGCTCTATGTTTCTCTAAGACGCCACCATTAAGGCATAGCCTTCAGGGCCATTTTGCATGACTCTTACTCGATCGTCTAAGAACTCGGCCAGAATTAACTTCACTGATATGCAGCTACTGTTAAACACGCCAAGGATGTCACCTTGAACATAACTATCCGCACCGCAGAGATGGCCTCATTTTGCCTGATAGTCGTAGCAAGTGCATCACCCATTTACGATTACTTGCATTTGCCATTGATGAGCCACAACGACTTGAAAAAAAAACAACAAAAAAACGTTCTGTACAACCGTGCGTGTGCGGCCAAATGATGTCTGACTTGCTACTGCTATTTTCACTCCCTCTTGCTTCCACAGACCTAACGTCTATTTCAACATTTCCTCTTCGATGTATTTTCTTCAAATAACTGCACATTAGATGGGTTTCTCAGAACGTTAGATTGTCAACGAAATGTTACATTTTAGCTTTGTTACTTCATATTTTGTAATTGTGAGCCTAAAATGTGTCAAGATTTGGATCATCATAAAATTCGTCCTCCAGTACATTACATCAGTCCGAAATGCGACATTTGAGCCAAGGAATGTTTCACGGGTTATTGGGATATTGCAAAATGTAACCTTGGAAATTTTCGTCCACTTTCCCTAGTTCCATTTTATAAATTACAATATCTCCCCTGGTAGATCACATTTCAGTCGCTGCTCTACAGCAAACATTCCCTCCTTACTTTTAGCGTGTTTCAATCTCCTTAGTAAAGTTAACTTTTAACCGTTGCCGTGTGTTCCACCCGCAGCAGCATCTCGCGATGGAGATCTGCGCGTGACATCAGTGGAGAGGCGCAGGGCCGCAAGGAGCGAGTAGTTACTGGGCTAATCGCAGTTGTTGCGGCCGCGCCCATTAACCTCCATGGAGGGCTTCCATTGGACGGCGGCACATCGCCCGCCCAGCGGCCATAACGCGCGACCAGTGCCTGCGCTCCACTTCCGACGTCTCTCTGGCGCAGGGGCTCTTCTACAAACGCGGGCGAGGAGTACAATTTTGATTTTATGTGCTGCTTAGCGGAGTTGGAGTTAGAGTTAGATTTGTAGAAAAGTACGAGACACATTTTATGAAAACGTGTCAAAACCTTTGCTGTAATACTTCTACAACCAATCAGAACCTGGAATTCTCGGAACCGACTCTTCTTTTCATTTCACGTTGCTTAAGAAACGAGTTCACAAACGGAAAATATAGAGGAGGTGCACGTTCGTGAAGCCACGGTCGAACAGGCTTGGTGGTTGGCTGAGTAAAAGAAGCATGTTACTCTGCGAAGGCGACATACCAAACCAACGTACACTTGAATAGAACGTGTGGCAACTACTAGAAACTGCGAGAAGTAAGGTACAACTTACGCCCAAAAACATTGTAGTAGCCACCAAAGTGTGTAACATTTTAGGAGGACACAAGAGATGCTGAAAAATAAATCAGTTGAGCGTAAAACTTGATTCCTCACTTCAACATTGAATTATTGAAATACTTTTGTAAAGAATAATAGAGTGTAACGCAGGAAACATTAACCATTTCGCAACATATGTGTCAGCTTCTCCTAATATTTAATTCTCTTTCGCGACCTCTAAAGCAAGGTTTATGGCTTTAAGTTCTGACTTATTCCCATCACTCTGAAATAAGAGCCATCCGTACGACTCCAGTGCACGTTGGCATACCTCTCAGGGAGACAGACACTTTTCTGACATATCCTAGTGCAAAGCACAGACATTATAGACCTTCGGTTCACTGACCTCCTGTGCTTATTGTCTGTGTTTGAAGGGACATTCCGACATTACGTTCTTTCTGAAACTCATAGCGTTTTCACTGTACTTTTACTGCACTATATCTTCCCTGCGTTACGCTTCTGTAGGACCATCGCAATGCAGCAAGTAGAATAAAAAGAAATTCTATATCTTTACTATATCAAACATATTGTATATGTATTTAAGTCATTAAAGGTTAGCGTTCCTTCTAAGACATTTACAAGATGAAGTACAAGTGTTGTTCTAATGGGTCAGATTATTTTGTTGCTTCCTTTCTAAGAAACAAATGCAAACACAGAATATCTAAAGCAAGTCATGCTGTCCCCGGAAAACGGAATAAGTATTCCCGAAATATCGTCTTCCCAGGGGCGCGCGCCCAGCGCGGCCTCCGCGTGCAGCTCACGTCTCCCAGCGCGCACGCGCACGCGCGCCGCGCCGCGCCGGCGCTGTCGACCGAAGGGGGATCGCGGCAGATAGCATCTGCGCGGGGGCTCCAGGAGGATCTCTAGCGGTCAGGATGGGTCCCACGTCCCGCCGGCATAGCTCCCAGAGGGGAACGCGCTCCGGGCACGACTCGGCGCCGACGACCCAAGCCGGTGCGTCATCGCGACCAAGTCACCTCACCGCTCCTTCCCCTGCGTCACCCGGCGGCGGCGGCGGCGGCGGCGGCGGCGGCGGCGGCGGCGGCGGCGGCGGCGGCGGCGGCGGCGGCGGCGGCGGCGGCGGCAGGCGACTTCCAAAGCTCCAGGCCACAAGCCAGAGACGTCGTTGGAATTGGGTGTTGGAATTTACGCGCTTGATTTAGATGCCGCATTTTTGCATGTTTTAACCCGATTAATAGTTATAATTGCATTGCATCCATTCACTATTACAATGTATCTGGAATTTCGAATCTGATCCCATAAGCATTAGTGTAGGTATCGAGCTCAGACATTACAAATCATTGTGACGTACTTTATCCTTTCAATCAGAAGATTAAATTCGTGTACTACGAATTACTGTATTGTACCCAACCACTTTGAATCCACGAGGACAATACTATCTGAGCTACATCATCTATAGGCATTTAACTGCATGCACCTCGATGAAATACGACTCCAAAGATACATTACAGCTTCGCAACGTCGAAGTCAAGGATTCCAAGAGACCCCCAAAGCGCGACACCGGGTCTGCGTAAACATCGAGGCATCGATGCACGATTTCATAACCCTGGCCCACCACCCGCGAGCCGCGGGCCGGCGCGCCTGCGTCCCACTGGGCGGCGAGGGCGGCGGCGGCGGTGCGCAGACACAATACGGCAACCGGACGGACGCGGCGCGTCATAAATCCGGCGGGCAGCCGCGGGAAGAAGCAGAGGAGCGGAGCGGAGCGGAGCGTCTCCGGGCGGAGCGGAGCGGAGCGCGGCGGCGGGCGGCGCAGGAACAATCGGGCCGCGCGGCAGCCGCCGTGTTTGCTCGGGCGACGCGCCTCCAGCGCCCAGCGTCTTTTATTTTCGCTGCGCGGCTCGCAGGCTCGCCCGGTCGCCCGCCGGCCCGCCCGGACACGCGCGCGGGCGGTCGGGGGCCTTTGGCCACCGGATAAATATTGGCTCGGCGGCTGCGGCGGCGGCGGCGGCGGCGGTGGCTGCGGTGGTGGTGGTGGTGGTGGTGGTAGAAGACTCGACCGCCGCGCTGGCCGCCGCTGCCCGCCGCCTTTCTGGCGCCAGAACCCTCGCCCGCGGCCGCAGAAGGACGCATCGCCACCGCAGCCGCGGAAGATTCACGCGAGCGGCGCCACCGCGTGATAATGCGGCCCGACACGCGACGCTGAGAGACATTTCAACCTGTTCCGTCGTTAAGGGTGTAATAATAGTAATAAGAACAGTCCCTAAGTGTGGAATAAAAGTAATATTTACGTACACTGACGGTTGTAATAAAACGAGTTCAATAATTAAACCACTTCAATTATTTAAAACAAATGTCGAAAGATATTTGTTAATATAAAGCCCTTAACACACTCTTGACGTACTAGTGACTCGCTATCAAAAAGGAAATTCCAAACGCTACGTGCCATGGTATACAAAAAGAACTGAAAAAAAGACTAGTTTTTTTCATTGATTGAAGAGACGTATAAAATGATTAGAGCTGAACGAAATATCCGCATCATACTCAGTTGATCTTATTCAAGCACACGAATTCTAATTCCTCAAGTATTATCCCGTGTACGTGAAAGTGCGTTCTCGACGGAGCATCACGCTGCCGTACGTCGAAGGTCCCAGAACAGTGGGTCCCAAGGGGTATTTCCGCAAAGAGGCTGGTTGCGCTCAGTGACCACTTGCAGGGCGTCACGGCTGCCGCCCGGGAGCCGAACCCGCTGCGCTAACCGCCCGGCGGCGAAGGCAAATCCGCTTACCGGCGCCGCCCCTGCCACCGCTCGCAAGAGCATGGGTTCCTGCGCGGGGCGATGCGGCCGGGGGGAGGGGGCGGGGCGCGGGGCGGAGTAGGCTGAGAGCCGCCGGTATGCGCGCGAGCTCCTGCAAACTTCCTCGCAGCCGACCGGGTAATTGGCGAGAGTGGCTGGAGCACGGTGCGGCGCGGAGCATGGTGCGGCGCGGAGCGCGGCGCAGCGTAGCGCGGGCGAGCGGAGGCCGGGGCAGACGGCGCCCCCCCCCCCCCCCCGCCGCCACCGCCTCCGCCTTCGCCCCCGCTCTCGCCACTGCGCTCGGGGCGGCAGCGGCGGAGGCGCCCGGCTGGCGCCGGCCCATACCTGCCGCCCCTCCGCCTTCGCCCTAACAAGCGCATGATTTATGCCACGGCCCGCCCGCGTCCCGCCGCCCCCCGCCGCCGCCGGTCACGCAGGGCGGAAGGAAGGCTCGCGCCGGCCGGGCCCCGCCGCCGCTGCCGGCCCATCGCCGCGATCCAGCGCCCACCAGTGTGTGCATTGCCCCTTTTAACTGCGGCCAGGTAATTGGGCGAGGAAAACCGGGAATTACCCGATACCGAGAGCGCTCATCAAAGATCCTCCGAGGCCCGGGGCGGACGCGGCGCAGGGGCGGTCTACGCGCAGGGGCGGGCGCACCTCCCACGCGACAAGTGCGGAGCGCCAGGGTTTGGAGGCAGGAAGAGAGGATTTTGTCAAGGAAAGCAAAAGAGGGAGGGTGGTTGAGAGGTGATGTTTCGTTCAAGGGTGGATGGTATGAACGAGCAAGTAATAATGCATGCCGTATGTGGGAGTGCCTATACTCTATTAGTACGACGCGTAACCTAGTAGATATAATTCTAAGCACAAAACCTAATGAACCATATTAATGGCAAATTAACTATGGCAAGAGATCTGACAACCTGATGCTCTCCATTCACGTAGGGCTATTTATTGTTATTGTTATAATTGTTATTATTAGTATTACCGTTACTATTATTATTTTAACATACAAATACTGACACATGGTTAAAGGGATATCCATTCCAACCTGTCCTACAGGGCGTATGAAGCGAGAACACTTGCGAATGTGAATAATCAACCTCAACCGCTCAGGGAGATTGTAATAGCGTGCCATTTGCATGCATAAAAGGTGCTGCTCTATACTTTGAAAAAATTATTAAAATTAGAATCAACTTCGAGGTTGAAGCCATTATATTTTATTTGGCGAATACAATAGGTCACGGCCCATTACTAGCGCCACTTATCCCCTTTCAACACCCTTTCACCCTCGTATCTGGCCAGCGGGCGGGAGAGGTCAGGTGATAACGAGATAGGGGCCGGCGCGGCGCAGCGGAGGGTGCGTGAAGGGCGAGGGGGAGATCTCAGGGGAGGCAACGAGAGCGGCCGGCGGCGGAGCGAAGCTGAGCTCAACCCTTGCGGTCCGCGGTGCCCTCGCCCGCGCCGCCGCCCGCGCTCCCTCCTCGCCACCTCCACCGCCCGCTCCACCGCCCGCGCCACCGCCCCTACCCGCGCCCCCGCCCGCACTGGCGCCGCCGCCCCCGTCACCGCCTGCTCCATCGCCCGCGCGCGCACGCCGGGGAGGTCTGACTCCGCGGGCGGGGCGCAGGGCGGGGGCGAGGGCATTCCTGGGTAAAGAGCGGTCGCTGGCGACCGCACCCCTCCCCCGACGTGCAACCTGTAATCTGAGGGAACCTGAGCCGGGCGGGGCGGGTTGGGGTGGGGTGGGGCGGGGCGGGGCGAGGCGCGGCACGGCGCGCGGCGGGCGCGGTTGGCTGGCCCGGCCCGCCAAGCGGCGCTGCCCGGCGCCGATTAACACATCACCTGGGGCGAGGGCCGCGCAGGCCGGAGGGCTCCAGGCGAGTCGCGCGGTTTGCGGGCGGATGCGGCGGAAATGATGAGGCGGGAAGACGCATGTGGTCGAGGCAAACGACACTTGGAAGACTAAGTAAAATGACTGAGGGACTGAAGATGGTAGGATGCGACCAGGTAGGCGAACCAGCCGTAGAGACAGATGTGAAAAGTAGGTAGCTGACAGCGAAGATCGTTGCTTGATGGTTGCAAAGTCGACAATTTCGAGCGGCGGATCAGATACACAAATGGAAAAAACATAATGAATAGCCACGAGAAACGAAATATACGAGATGAAAGCTACGGCTAAATACGATTATGCTATGTATACGATACTCTAAATACAATACGGTGTACTCGTATATGATATAAAATCGTATAAAACAATTCCTATGGGAGACATTTTTTCTGCTCGATAGGATTCAATGAATGGAGTGGGAGTTGGGACGGAAAATGCCGTCGTCACGTCGAAACATACTCGTTCTCAAGTCACACTGACTTAGCGGACCGCACGCTCTTTGTGATAAGGGGCAGCACGAACCGGCTGCTTCGGTTTCGGTTTAGATGAAGAGGAATTTGTTAAACTGATACCTCAGTGAACGAATCTGTTTGTGAAAGGGTGTAAAAATATTTCCAATGTCTAAATATCATCAGTAAGTGTTACTCTTTAATTTTATTTACTGCTCTTCGCATTCTCAACTTTTATATTACTTCAATTGATGGGTATCATCACAAACTTTTTTTTTTTTGGGGGGGGGGGGGGGGAATCCGAACAAATGCGAACTCAGTAGCATGCAGTGAGTCTTCGTTCTCCACCGACCGCAGCGAACGCATGTTCGCGAGTGTCCGCCCCACCTTCCGCCGACGCAGCGTCCTTACTCAGCAATCGGATTCCCGGAGAGACCGCACGCGGCCGACTACCAAGTAGGCCCCGCCCACCGCCGGCCTTCGCCCGCGCCCGCGCCCGCGCCCGCGCCCGCGCCTAGTGGAGCAGAACAGGCGGCCGTCGTTTGCCAGGCGAGCGCGCGCGGGCGCATGCCAACGAGCGCCTGATGGCGGCGCCCAATTCCCTCATTTTCCTTCACATTAACAATTTTGTCGTGCGTGCCGGGAGGGGGCAGTGGTAGATCCGGGGGGAGGCATGAGGGCCAGGCCCTCCTTCCAAAAGGCCTGGGCTTTTCGTTTGTGTATTTATGTATTTATTAAAATTAAAATTATGTAATTATTTAAACAATAATATTGTACAGTATCATATATACACTACAATATAATAAATATGTTTATCATTTAACACAACTCTGTGATGGCCCCTCCAAAATGACGGGCTGAATCCGTCTCTGGGAGGGGGAGTAGAAGTATAAGCGTGAGGGAGTGTGTATGTGTATATATTAAAATTCAGGAGGTAGTTGTGTTTCGTGACCAAGTTGGCAGCTCAAACAGCGTGCGCTGGGCGAGCTACACAAGCTATTGGTTAGACTGGTACAGAGGATGGCAAGAGGGCTACAGCTCGTAATTTTTTTTTTTTTTTTTTAAGAAACACACCTCTTAATTTGCTACGTTCTTAGCAGTTGCAAATGCTGCGAGAACTCATTTCACACTAATACTACAAAATATCATTCATTACATCAAGTTCTCGCACATCGCATTATAAAAGAAGAAGAAGAAGTATAATTTTTTTGTTGATATTTCATACAAAGCTTCGGGCGGTTTAAACTTGAATGTTCCTATGCTTCGTACGTGTCGAGCTCCCGCCGAAAGAAACTTCTGGCTTCGCCACTGGCAGGTGGACACGGGTCTGGGATAGCGTTTAGGCGGGCGGTACGCGACGTAATGACGGCGTCAGGTCGTCGGGCGACGGGCGGGCGGGCGGGCGGGCGGGCGGGCGGGCGGGCGGGAAGGGGTGAAACACGACCTGGTCGAGGGCGCTCGGTTGATCGTTCCACGCGCCAGCGACCGCGCCGCCGCCGCCGCCGCCGCGGGGCGCGATCGTTAGGGGGCGGAGGAGCGTCCACCCAGCTATACTCTTGTTTCAATTACGGCCAATCCCTCAAGCAACGCTATCTCTAGGTTCGCAGGTTCGCCAGCCCTACTATTTGAGCCCGAGAACCAAGGATCACCGTTTAGTTGAGTTGTTGATGTTCTGAACCAGTGAAGGTTCTTTAAGGTGTCTCTTTTCTTGTTTTCTGCAGAGATATTTTTGTTCTTAATTATACATTTAGTTTATAAGAACTATTTAAACACGTCCTTATCTGTACATACGTTACTGAATGAGAATAAGTCTTAAGAAACACGATTATTCCATTTTCTCCACCCTTTCCATGTCTCAATTATCAAATAATTGATGTAAGTTGTTAACGAGAAAAATCATTAAATTATATCTATTTAGGCAAAACGTATTGAGATTAAACTTGTATCTTCAATGAGGTTGTTTTTATTTAACGTTCTGTGTTATTAACGATCAATGTCATACTCTTTCCAAAAGGAAAAAGTTTTTCCTATTAATTAATTTAGAAACTTTTTCTATTAATTAATTTATTGAACACTATTATTCCCAAATGTCAAGTTAACCTCTGAAATTTCATTCTGAGCTTCCGTTCCATTGGTCTTTAAACGCACGAAGTTTGTTCAATTCCGTATTACTACACATAGACGCAGATATGTAGTATAAAGGGTTAGCTATAGGCACAATGCAAATGCCCGAAGCAATGACCTGATTGACAGAATATCGGAACCTTCATTCAGCACAAATGCATAATTATTATTAGGAATGTGACATTGCTCTTTAACAAAAAAAGCATTGATGAATTTTCTCAATCACTGGATTCTTGGGCTATATTTTTATTTAAAAAGACAACATAATTAATGGAAGTAAAATAATTTTAAAACGAAAATAAATGGACCTGTAGGAGAAAGAACAACTAATGATTTATTATCCTTTTTTTAACTCCGCACTTTTGGAAGACTGGAGGTTCATCCGAGTGGGCCCTGGGGGCTCAGGACCTCCTGCTCCCTCCGTCCTGCCCTGCCCCCCCCCCCCGTCGCCACGTTCGCGCCCGGGGCGGGTCCGCGAGTGGGCGCCGTGCGAGCGTGCGTGCGTGCGAGGGGGCGGGCGGGCGGGCGACGGTCGCGACGCCAGGTAACGAGCCGCGCTGGCCGCACGCAGCCTCTGCCTCCGCCACCGTCGCCTCCGCCGTGCCCTCGCCTCCGAAATTACCGCCACCGCTGTCATTACGTATCACCCATCTCGAAAATATCGGGCGGGAGCGGGCGCGCATGTTGTGGGCTGGGTGCCGGGCGCTGGGTCGCGGCTCGCTGGACCGGCTGTAGCTCGCGCGCGTGTTTTTTGTTCAAATAAAAGTGATGAATGTCATAATCATTTTGTGTTTTTTGCGGCGGGGTAATGGCGGGGTGCGCGCGCCCCCGGCCAGTGTCTGGTTTGTTTGTTTCTGGAATGATCATTTCCCGGTGACGAATTAATGCATCCACGTAGGAAATTTCAATATAATGCCAGGTTAGGAACAAGTTGTTTACATTTTAACACCATCGCCCAAATAATATGATTATTTGAGCGAGGAGCAAAACGACGGCGAGGGAGGAGGTGACCGGAGGGCTCGTCGCCCCGCCTCGCCCCGCCTCGTCCCGCCGCGCCCCGCCACACCCGTCCCGCCGCCTCGCCCGCACCACCTCCTCCTCCTCCTCCTCCTCCTCGTGCTAGAGCACCAGCGGCCGCTGCTCAGCAGGCAGCCAGGGAGAAGGAAAGGAACGGGAAAAGAGGCGTGAAGGAGAAGGAACGGGACGAGGGAGAATGGGGAAGATGAGGTGTTGGCCAAGACCTAGGGTTTGCGGGATGAGGAGGAGAGGACGAGGTCGTGGGGGGGGGGGCTGAGTGAGGAGGGGAGAAGCGGGGCGGGGGCGAGTCGGGACGGGCCGCCGGCGTCGGGGGCGAGGCGGGACGTGCCCACCTGGGGAGGGCCGGGGCGGGGCGGCCCGTGCGAGGCGCCCGGTGCTGGCCACTTACTGCGGACGCGTCCTGGAGTTCCCATGAAGAGGCGCGATGATGTGGCTTCTAAGCTATGCAGAAGCGCGGCTCGTTGTCGCTCGAGTTTTTTAATGGCCGAGGCCCCGAGCAGCCAATTCACGTGACGAGTTATTTGAGGGAAGAGGAGAAGAAGAGAAACATGGCTGTGTCCACGTGGAGTTGCCTTTTGGATTTGCAAACCGCATATTCATCACATTAACCGATCATATTATATTAAAACAGCAATGAATTACAAAAACGTATTTTATGAAGTCAAATTTTGAACTTAACGTAGCTACTAATAATTCAATTTTTTTATGCTTCAGCTGATATGGTTTATGTAATCAAATATACAAATATGACAAATCGTAATGAATAACATTTTCATTGCTCTGTTTGAGAAAGATAAGGCATAAATGAAAATTCTTTACCACTGGAGATATATCTTTAGTGTTGCGTACCTTCAATTTACAAAGTTTCAGTATTATTAAATTTTCCTCTTCATGACCCCAAAACATAATACGGGCGATAGTATTCTCAAATCCAGGGAAAGAAACACCTGTCACAACAGAAATATCATAAAACCTTCCACGTAAATGCATTCTTTTGTTTTTTTTAGTTTCTTTCTTAGAAGTGATTCGCAGGAACGTCCAACATAATAAAGGTCAAGATCACTAAGTGGTCTCCTCACCCCATTCTGCACTATATCCTCCAAAGAATACGTTCATCGCATCCTTCCCTTGACCTAGAATCTTCTTAGCTGCAAACTTAACGGACACCCCTTATTTGTCTATGGATAATGACCGGTAGTAGAAAGACGCAAACAAGCCACACAATAGAGCCAGAAAAGACTACGACCTGAACAGTAGAAACAAGACGGCTTTCATTCTTCAAAGAGTCAGTTTCGAGACTTCGCCGACGAGGAAATCATAACTGGAATGTTAAGATGTACCTCACTCAAGCTGTAGGCATCTGGTCAGTTCCAAGCGTGAATTCGGGTGTTGATAAATTAGATCGCTGCTCAATTTAGTGGTCGAACTAATCCACTTTACAACGACTAAAAATGTCATCACAGATAAATTTTGGAAATTTTCCCAGATAAAATAATGAACATTCTGAAATGATTGTCACGTTAATATCAGCACAAAATGCGACTTTAGTCCACAAATAATTGTTTCTTTCTCCGCTACGCAAAATTTTCCTGTCTCTCATTCCCCTCCCCCTCTTTACTTGTGTTTCTCACATAAGAATCTTCGAGAAAGGACACGGTGGTGTTGGCTGCTGAGCGAATCGAGGCGTTCCCCAAGGCGGACGGGCGCTCGCGAGGCGCGATCGGGCGCCGCCTAAGGACGCCTAATTGTTGGGCAGGCGCGCAGTCCGCCCGCCGCCTCCGCCGGGAGCTGTCGTTTTCCGAGTCGTCTGCGCGGGAGCCCAGGCGTGACGCCAGGCCTCGCCGGATAACCTCCCCTCCCCCCGCCCCACCCGACCCACCTCTCGGCAACGACCAGTCGCCGCTACACTCGCTCCGGCTTTACTTGTCCCCTCTTACGTGATCGTTCTCGCATTCGCATTGGCTTCATGCACTCTTACCTCTGGTATGTGCTGGTCGAAGATTTTATAATTTATTTTAAAATGTCAGGATTTTTTTATAACTTCTACTCGAAAACTTTCATTCAATTTTCTTAACTTTTCATTTAAAATATTCAAGAGTACGAAAACCATAGAGTGCATTCACGCAGAAACTGTGACATATTGTTTTTTGAACATAAATTTGGTTAATTTGTACACTTCATATTTTTGACAATGCTGCCACTCCTGGCACAAACATAAATATTGTATTTCATTAGACAACCGCAATACAACCTACCATCGTATTTATGTTTATTCATTTGCTTCAGATTCCTAATTTGTTCATATATTGTCACTAATGTTCAGCAATGCTGAAACTGAAACTCAGTGTAGAGAACGAAGTAATTAATTCTTGACGAAACTGTATTCAACTCACAATGTTTCATCCTCAATGATTTCCACTGAAATTACCCGAAAAATGTGAAATGACAGTTTTATTTTTAATTTCTAAAACAGTGACGAGAAAACGATGGTCTTAGAAGTGAGGTATTCACTAATATAAACAATAACCATTTTGATTGCTTTTTTATCTAAGTTAAATGAAAAAATCACCACTTTCCCGATTCTTCAACTAAACACACGCAGACTGTACACAATAAAGTTGAGCGCGGTTATGAAACCAACGCGCCAGACCGCGAGAGTTGTATGGATTTCGATTCCCAATGGTTCGAGTCATGTTGTGGTTGATGAGGTTTGTAACACTAAGTGGTATGCTCCGGTGTGCCGTCTGTTTTTCAGAGGGTCATGAGGTCACCGTCTACTCTTGGCGAGTGTTTTCGTGACTGTTTCTTAGATTCTTTCTTGCCACTTTCCCAGTAGCACCTACAAAACGAAACACGATCTGCGTTCTGTTCTCTTTTTTTGCTGCCTTTCAACTCTGTAACGGTGGTTGATGGTGACTTCTCACTTGTTATATTTTTTACCTTCTTTACGACTTACCCTGCTTTGCACTGAGAACAGAGCGCGTTAAAAAAATACTGACAAAGAATGAAAAACAGACGTTAAATGTTTAATAGATCATTATAGGTGTGTTATATTAAGCATTGAGCATAGATTGTCATTGTAATATCAAAGTGAAATATAGGTCTCACTGATCAAAACAATAGGCGTAATATTAATACAAACCATTGAATCGAGTTAATCTCTTGAGGATCTTTAACAATCAGAAATAATGTGACAAAAACCGTTTTATGAGAACAAGAATTAAAGAAAATCACACGTGGAAAATAAAAAGCTTCAATTTCGCGCTTATCTTACAACATTAACTTTAAGACAAAATTAATTTCATATTGGATACTTCATCATAGTCATCAAAAAAAAATGTTACAAAAATGAGAGATGACTTTGTGAATGTCTTTAAAAAAATCATACAAAACGAAAAACGATCAGACGTGATATACGCCCAGGGCAAGCCAGATAAAATGGCACAGTCGTGAGTCCATACTGTACCACTCAACTTGGGCGTCGCCCGCCGAACAATCACAACTACAACGTGTCGCGGCTCAAAATACGGAGCAGCTTGTAATCCCCGGCGCCTTTGAGAGGCTTCGGCGCCGGCGGTCGCAGAGCGCGCCCCGGCAGCTCAGCGCCCGGCGTCGCCGCGTCAGCGAGCCACCGACCCCTCACATGCGCTCCATTGCCAACGCCAGCGCTCCTACCGTGCAGACGTTTATTGCCCTGGGGTGGCCACTGCTACTCTCAGTGCCCGCCATTTCCAGTACCCCTTGATAACCGACGTGCTTTACGTGATAAAAAAAAAATGGGGAAAATTAATCCATTTTTCCATTTCTGTTTTCAAACCTACCAAGAACAGTGCAAAATCTTGGGAACCTGGCTCTTCAAACCACCCCCTGCTCAATGTCCCCCAGGCGGCATGCTTCTTCATTACACCCGCTCCACTGCCATCGCTCGCATTCCTCCCATGGAGATGTTTATCGCGCGAGTGTGGGCTTTGCTATGCAGAGGGCTTCCGACACGCCCACCATTTCCAGTGCTCCTGATCATCGGGAATCTTTATATGGTAATGCGAGATTTGGGCAAGCAACACAATCAGTTTATTTTATCAACTGTGAACGGTACAGAGGCATTGTGAAAAGGTGAGACACACACGACGACACAATTATGAAGAATAAAAACGATAATCTCGCTGATTAATACTATTTTTTTTATATCTACGAGAAAATTTGGAAAACTAGTTGCTCATTCTCTTTAATGTGTCAAAGCCTTTATAGACATTTGGAATAATATGTCTCAAAATTAAAGGACTGTTAATTAGTTGATTAAGCAATGGTTAACATTCCATCCATATTGCTCGTCAATACTCTCTCCTTCCACATCAATTCGTCAATACGTCAATTCACTAATCAAATTTCTCCTCAGTCTATAATCATCCTCGATAACTTCACCTCCCCCTCCTGCCGATTTGTCATCCACAGCTCTCTTAGCATTTAATGTCAAACAAATTATCAACCCATTCTTTATTTTACCAATCAACTCCATCACCTATCATTCAAACCAGTTTACAATTCACATGTCAGTGTAACAACTAACTTCCTCGTTAATCCCCTCGACATCTCTTTTCCCCAGCTCACGACCCAACCTTACCTCCACCCATCGTCAGCACCCTACTCACCAAACCTCTCGCGCATCCAATCATCCTCAAGCCAACTATTCGCCCATCCGCAGTGCCGCCCAGAGAACCACAATGCGCATCTTCCTCTCCCCGTCTCCCTGCGCCCCGCCCCGCACCCTGCGCCCCGCCCCTCGCCCCCGCGCTCAGTCTGCCGGCCGCGAGCGCCCACCCACTGTCGTGGTCGTGCACTGCGATTGCCTCCACCCCCTTGCCCCCCCCCCCGCCCCATCCCACCACGCCTGCAGAACCCGCAGCGCGCGCTCGAATTACCCGTAAGCACCGGCTCGCCGCAGCTTTTGTTTGCTTTTCAGATAATCATCTGGAGGAGTCTTACTCCAGATTGCCGCTGTCAATATTATCTTCCTTACTTTATAGCTTAAAGTTCAGCGCTTACACGGCCGATATTATTACTGGTTGTGAGAAAACCACTTTCGACCATGTTAGGTCAGGTTTTTTCTTCGGAGGCGTCCTGCTTTTTTTATTTCGTTTCCAGTTCTCCGCCTTTTTGCTCCTCTCCCTGCCATACCGCCTCCGCCGCCGCCGCGCCCGCCTCCATCGCCTCCGCCGCCGGCGCCCGCCACCGTGAAGCGGCGCAGTGTGTGGCCGCGGCGACGGCGGAGGCGGCGGTGGTGGCGACGGAGACGGAGGCAGCGGCAGCGGGCGGCGGGTGTTCGCGAGCTCGTTCACTGCCTCGCTCGTTTTCGCGTTTCTGGCGCGCCGTTCAGACGCGGGCCTTCGGCGCCACGCTAGTATAATAAGAATTTGACGAGTTTCTCAAGAATGTCTCGTCGGATTTCTCGTACATTTATGTGTGTATAAAAAGGGAGAAAGGCGAAAAATTGCGGAGCCAACGCGTTCTAAAATATTTTCGCAGTTTTCTGGAAAGGAATCGTAGAAACTTCTTCTGCGGTTAGCAACATGTGTAGTAACGGTTACTTCCAGGGGTCGTAATTTAACATTTTATTCGTCCATTCATACTCCTGCACACTGCATCCAATAGTAAATTATATACAGCAACTAAAAACCGGTTAATTCAGTTTCCTCGGCAACTTACCACGCGAGTTGACCTTTTCAAGAGCAGCACACTTTCATGCTGTTCATTCAAGACTATATCGAATTATTTACAAACAAATAAAAATAAGAATTAAGGTTGTAATAAAATACACTTAAATTTGCCCACGGAGTGGAGTGTTCCAGAAACCACAGAAACTAATTTATTTTGGATCTCACGAAAAACTAGGAACACTACCTGCGCTTTGTCTCGTGTCCTATACGTTTTCTTATATACCGAGTATTGTGGCGTAACCAACTTTTAAACATACATTCCTTTTAAACTACTGCTCTGCGTGTATTCTATTCATAAATATATTATTCCTCTTGTATAACTATACATTCACGTACGGCTAAACAATTATTTAAGTAAGTATTCGTTCTTACACAAAGTATTTGGTAATGCAGTAAAAAAAAAACAAATATAAAATAGTACGGATTACTGTAAACAATATAATGTCCATATGAATATGGTACTTGTGGTCCATATGAATACGTGCAACGTTGCAAAGAACGCGCTCGGGGCACTCTCTTGCAAAACGGAAAAGAAATATTATTCCTCATTGCACGGCCGTGGTGGAGTCGCGTCCCAAGGCATTCCTCGCAACGCATGGCCTGGCGTCGCGTCACGTCGCGTCGGTGCCTCGTCCATGCGACCGCGAGCGGGGCGGGGCGGGGCGCGGGGCCACTCCTGCGGCGACGCTCCGCCGTGCGCGCGCGTCTTCGTTGTTGCGGCGGCAGCGGCGTCGCGTGATCGACAGCGCGTCGCCGCGACGCACGGCCCTGCGAAATGACCACGCGCCCCACCGCGTTTGCGGTCGCGGCGCGAGGCGCGCTGCCCAAGAGCACGCGGAATTCGTACTACGCTCTTTTGAGCAAATAAGGCTATCAGGTGATTAGGCGAATGCCGGAGCAGTACCCTAACAAACGGGCTCCGGACTGCGCGCCACCATTCCTTCCTCTTCCTTGTCTTACCCTCACCCATTACTTACTTATTCACAATTACACTTACACGTAAAAACAGTAGGGCAGTCCGGAGCTTAGAGCATGACCCGGCTGGGGCGGTGCCTTGCAGCGGAGATATTTGGAGGAGAAATATCCCACAAACCGACGCCCTCTGGACCGGAAATTCCCCGTGCCATTCAGTGGGATAGGAACACCACCTGCTCCACGATTAAAACATTCACTACAATAATAGGATTGATGATCATAGCAGCTGAAGTACCAGCTGACGTACGATATGATGTGATAATGTATCAATCAGTCGTATATTAACATATCACATAAACATCAATCATATATTTGGCGCCGCAACCCACGCGTTACCCGGCCCTGTCAAAATGACGCGTCGCGACGGTCCTTGTTTGCGGTTAGGTGAGGCACAATGTTGCTGTTGAACGTTGTTCCGAAGAGCACATGGACTTCGTTCAACGCTTTCGGCAAATAAGTAGATCACATGCTTCACTTTCGATTCCGTCAGACACAAACAGCTGCTCTTATGTGATGCGTTTTATTAAGACTGATACTGAATGAACTACTCCACGAATTTAATCTTTCATTTTTTCCCGCTCCACTTTATACTTTTATCTCATATTCTGGTCATAAACGGATATATTAACTGAAATATCCGTCTTTGCAGCATTTAGGAACCATCACAGATAAAAAGAAAAAACTTAAATTTATTGACTGGACTTTTTTATCATCAAGGAAGTCCAGTAAGCATCAGAAATCTATAAAGTAGTTTCTTCCCGTAAGATAGCAAAATAATATATTAATCTGAATGAAAAGAAACCTATGATGTTATGGAAATAAAAGTTGAAGTGCAGACCTCATTATCTTATTATTTTTTGATTGTAGATCTTTAATAATATGTCGAAGATGAAGTATTTGAAACTAGAAAATCTATATAAATCAAATTTGTCCTCCTTTCATCCCAAATTCAAGCTAGAACTTACTATCTAAAATAATATTAATCGACTACATTATGACGGTCACGGTAATCTACTTTCATGGACATTACCTTGTCATGGTCAATATTCTGCACCAATAGAGAAGCAGCTTTTCTTGTTTAAAGTACGATAAAAGGAAAAATTGGCAGCCTTTTCTGTCCGGTCTTTCCTACAACGCAATGGAACATTCCTAAAGCGTCGTGCCCACGATTCCACACGTCTGTGTGCGTTTCCCTGTACCCCTGCGTACAAGCAAGTGCGTGCGTGCGTGCGCGTGCGGGTTGGGCGTTTCGTGAGCTCACCGCGCCACGGCACGTGGGGTCACGCACGGGCAGTTGCCTCACCCCGAAGGTACCGTTCCCGCTGCGGGAAGCACCGCTCGTTTGCAAGTTTCTAGAAACCTTTTGTACGCGAAAAGAATTGCAAATGTCTCCTTACTAGTTGGAAGAAAATACGCGAGGGCATGGTTATGTCTTGACGGGATCACACGTTTCGAGTTTGCGAATGTTCCTACCGCGTAAAGGTTATTATTTAAAATACCGTTCTTCAGAGTAAGAATTTTCTATAAATAAATTTAAAATAAACTCTTTAATAAAATCTTAATACGTTTATTTGAGAACACAAATATTTCCTTCATTCTAACAAAACGTTCAATAGAGTGTAACAACTGAGAAATATTAACTGCAAAATATGTTGTTCTTTATTCATATTGATTCTATTGATGTTAATGTTCATTGAAGTATTTTAAGAACATGTAGGGAGGCAGTATGTAAATTGCAATTTTGAAACCAAAATAAATATATATTATATCAAGTGTGAATTCTAAGTTCCTGATTCCAAAGAGTTCGCTTTCTTTTAGACCAGGCGAGTACGAAGATATTTAGCTCAAAGAAAAACCGGCGGATGTTGTCAAGGAGACCTGCAAAATATTCACAAAACGCCGTTCGCAGCTACAGGAAGTCATGGAGATGTCTATCATTCTTCAGTTATTCCCAAGCTAACTTCAAAAATTCACTAATTAACTAAAAATAACGAAGCAGATAAGTGCGAGGAAACGTGTAAACTATAATCTAATTAATCAGATAAATGTGACTATAAGCGACTATTCAATGCTCGGATGTCCGCAGGAAATGAGCTGCAACATACTCTCTTAGGTAGATAACTTCTAGAGCGAATAAATCGTGTTAAATACAGAAAATAATCTTATTCATCAGTATGCTAAAATTACCATTCGAAATTCCATGAAGAAATAAATACTTTATCTTACTACTTTTAATATAAGCATTACAACCCTGTGCACGGTTCTAATAATTCTTAATCCTCACCACATCAGACCGTAATTGCAGAATATTCTTACTGAATGTCCACTTCCATAATTTCTTTGACGTCTTAATAGGAGGAACATAATTACTTCAGACTTCTTACTAACGATCTGAGGTTGAAACGTCTTATCTGCTATTTTGCGACCATGCCTTCGAAAGAAAGATAACTGCAGCAGCGTCTTTCTTCTCTCGAGACCATTATCATACTCCCCACATCACCATATGAATGGTGCTCAGTGTTTTCATTCATACTTCAAGGCCTCGGAAGGCACCGAGCGATTATGATTCGGCCTCGATTGCGAAGGCGAGAATGCACTAATGCATCGCATAAATTTCCGCCTCTTATCTGGCGCGCGCTCGATGACAAGCGAATCGCCGTCTTCCGCCGCGCAAGTGGATGCGCCGCGTCTTTCTCACGTTACACGTTCACGCGTTGCGCCACGCCTTCCCTGCTCAAGGAGCTGCCAACGTCAAGGTCGATTATCAACTTCGTTTCAATGGTCGCGCGTGGGGCACGTCGCCTCGCGCCGCCGTGCTGATGCAACGCCGAGCGGCGGCGGCGGCGGTGGCGGCGACGGGGTGGCGGTGGTGGCGGTGGTGGCGGCGGCGACGGTGGCGGCGACGGAGTTTGCGGTGGTGGTGGTGGTGGTGGTGGTGGTGGCGGTGGTGGCGGCGGTGGCGGCGGTGGCGGCGGTGGCGGTGGTGGCGGTGGTGGCGGCGGTGGCGGCGGTGGCGGCGGCGGTGGCGGCGGCGGCGGCGGCGGCGGCGGCGGCGGCGGCGGCGGCGGCGGCGGTGGCGGCGGCGGTGGCGGCGGCGGTGGCGGCGGTGGTGGCGGCGGCGGTGGTGGCGGCGGCGGTGGCGAGGGATACGCGCGGCACAACGGGGGCAGCGAGAACTCATCTCGCAGGGCTTTCCGTTCTTGCGGGCGTCATGTTTTGATTGGTCGGCACTCGCAGTCTCCGTTTTTAAAAAGATGAATAAGGATAGTTTTATTTTCACAGCGTTTTAGAGGCGGAAACCCTTGAGCAATAAATGAAGGAAGAAACACAAATGACGTCTGAACAACTACTAACATTTCCATAACAATAAACACTGCAAAGGTGAATTCTGTTTATACACTTCCTGATTCATTGTTGATGTGGTGTGTGCAGTAATGCTAAAATATGCCGTATTGAAAAATATATAATAAAATGAACTGAAATCGGAATTACATTTTCTCAAATTTCGCCAAGAGCTCGTTGTGTATTTCTAAATATTAGTCTCATCTATGACGCTGATTAAGAGGAGGATATCCATTGGAGGCGTTAAGCAAGATGTTCTCGGTCAAAGTGGTTGGAAGTGAATAAAAGGTCAGGGGGACCAAGAAACGAAGACTCCGGGTCTATAGCGGTGATGAAGGCGTGACGAAAATGATGAAAGAGGCGGTGAAAAGGGAGGTAAGCAACGCTGTGCGGAGAAAATGGGAGCCGCAAGGGCAGACGTGGCGGCGCGGACGGCAAAACGGAGGGCGGCGAGGACGTCCATGTCGCTCGATCGCGTCCGGTGCCGAGGACGGAGGCGCCGCCGCGCCGTCTCGCTCCAAATTGAGCGCAGCGTTGCGAAATTCGCCCACGGGACGGGGCGGGGCGGGAAGGAGTCTTCGGCGGCCAGGCGACGCGAAGGCGGGCGTGGGCGGTGCGGGTGCACTTTTATCTTTCGTCGCGAGGACACGAATAAGGGAAAATGGCTCACTTTTTGTGGGGTCGCCGGGAATGAAAGCGCGAGGATGCCGCGGTGGCGGTGTTGCAGGCGGCGCAGGCGGCAGCGGCTGAGGGAGGGGGGGGGGCGGGCGTGGAGGGTTAAAAACATGAAACCAAGTGTAATGAAGGGGCTTTCTCTGCCTTTTGTTGCAGATCCCGGGGGGTGGAAAAACGCGAAGAAAGCAAGGAGGGCGGCGGCAGCCAGCAGCAGCAGCAGCGACCGGGGGCAGCGCGCCGCGAGGGGACGCAGGGAGGGACACCCCGGGGAGGCGCGGGCGGGGAAGCGGGGCGGAGGGGGCGAGCGGTTTTTGTAAGTGCGCTGGCGCATTGCGACCGTCGTTTGTCCGGCACCAGCGCTGCGTGGCGTCTTGGGCTAATTACGTTAAATGCGTGCTCGCCGCAGCGGCGCCGCCGACGCACAATGCCCCGAACGCACCTCCCCTCCCCTCCCCTCCTCTCCTCTTCTCACCCCTCCCCCGCCCTCCCCGCCGCCGTTCGCGCGGGGGAGCCCGCTGCTGCGCCCCGGGCCGGGCCGGCGCGGCGGTCCCCGAACGCGGCGCTTCCGCGACGCTGCTCTCTCGTCAACCCCGCCGCGCCGCGCCACGCCACGCCTCGCCACGCCTCGCCACTCCCTGCCCCGCAGCGCCGCTCGGAAATGGATTAAGTTTTCGGCGGCGGCCACAATGGCCCGCGGCGGAGGTGCCGCTCAATGTTTTTGCTGCGGATTTATTGTCAAGTGTGAAGAATCAGGTCACTTTCGCGCGCACTTTGTCACCTGACAATAAAATACACTGGCTATGGTTGTAAAAAAGCACAAAGGATTATACATAAGCCAACAGAGGGTATTAATTAGAAGTGATACAGAGGCCGCCAAATTTGCACTATTATATTCCTTGGAGTCATTTTTAATTGAATTTTTTAGTGATCACGAATTTCACACTTTGCAAATTTTTCGTGTATATGGAGAAGAAAACTTTTTAATTAGCATATGATGATGATAATTAATTTGAATATTAATTATGAAATTCATATTAATTTAGAATGCCAGAATGAATTTCAAAGTCCGCTTAAAACGACTAATAATTTGAAGTAAGTAGAAAATACACTTAACTTCAAAGAACATAAAGAATAATCATTTTTATTCAACTACACTGTAATGATTTCCTCACTAAAGCATTACTCGTACAATGCAAGTGAAACGCAATTGGCTGAATCTAAAGGGAAATAGAGGGTAA
Source organism: Gryllus longicercus (assembly GCA_038098605.1). Taxonomy (NCBI): domain Eukaryota; kingdom Metazoa; phylum Arthropoda; class Insecta; order Orthoptera; family Gryllidae; genus Gryllus; species Gryllus longicercus. The sequence continues at coordinate 11,517,053 of JAZDUA010000003.1, read as the reverse complement.
TGTGACAACGTGTTGCCTGCTGCTTCCCGGATTTTCTCGGTTTGCTGAACATCGGAGCTTCCGCTGGCAATGAAAGGACTTCCGGAGGCCTCAAATCGGCAGGTGCTCACACTATAAAAATGCAATCACCACTGCCCAGTAAAATACTCCACGCCAACTATCTCAACACATACCTGGCAGATTTAGTTAAAATATGACACGAAAACTGAACATTCTATATTCATTGACATTATTTTGTTATCAATATGGAACCTTGAAAAATACCAACATATATATATATATATATATATATATATATATATATATATATATATATATATATATATATATAACTACATATACTTGTGAAACTTAAGTTGTAAATTACGAAATGAAACAAAAAAAGGTAAAATTAAAAAAAAAACGTTTCATTCTTTGTTTTCCAATAAAGCCTTTTATTTATTCATGACAAAACCTATCGATAATATGAAAATTGTGATATGACTTAAATTATTATTAATTTGAATACCGTATTTTTTAACTATCTCTTACTGCATAAAATTGCTTATAGACTCTTATTGTATAAAATTGCATGATGATTGGATAGTTATTTAGCACGTGTAGATTCAGAGAAGCTGTAAGCCGAATGCTTCGGTTGACAATGCACTGCATGTACAATGAGGATTAGCATTGATTAGCATTAAAAATATTTAACACGCAAACCCCGCAAATGATTCAATATTGCTGGAAATAATGACAAAATATATACTTATAGTACAATTTTTAAAATTTTATTATATACAAAGAGATCTTATCATTTGTAAGGTTTTTAAAACAAATTCATCTTTGCACTTCGTCATTTTGTAGTATATGCGTTGCTAATTGTAATTATTATTTTATGGAAAAGAGTTTTATTAAAATAGAACTTTTGATCCTTTTATATAGTTTCTGACGAATTGAGATCGTTTCAAAATTTAACGAACAACCTAGGCCAAATCTATAACACGTCTGTAATAGTAATATGTAAATGTTTCCCCTACAGCTCCCACGCTGGCACGAGAAGTGCTGGGAGAGGGCTGAGCACATGACGGCGTCCCCCGCAGCGACAATGATGTCGCCGCCAGAAACTTTACGACGACGACGACGTGTGCTCGGCAAAGGCGCTGCGGCTCACACGCATGGGCCCGCCCGCGCGCGGCACGGCGCCAGTCGCCACCTTCCTCCCCTGCCCCTCCCCCACCCCTGCCCCTGCCCCTGCCCACGGCGGCAACGCCTCCACGCGAGTGCCCGAGACACGTCGCCGCCCGCCGCCCGCCGCCGCAGTGCGCACTGGCACCGACCGCGCGGGGCAAAGCATTTGGCGAAGCGGGCGGAAATTCCATTAATCATATTTTCGACATTACAATAACACACATATCTACTAAAGTATGGTACCGTAATAATTATGACTGTTTAAATTAATGAATAATAGTTTTTTCCACGACAATTAACATTGTAGTGTAGTGGGCTCTCTGGTAGGCGTAGAGACTACCAAGTATATGGCTAGATAATTATAATAAAACATGAGATAGAGGCTTCTGCCTTGCTCACAGCACTTCGCGATAAATTTACTAATTTAGGAATTTCATTCGATACAGTGAAGTGAATGTCGATACAGTGTTCGATACAATGAAGTGACTATTGAAGTATCGTCAAAGGGAGAAATTACAAGAAGCGTGCTTAAAAAAAATAGCCATAAAGAAAATGATTCTGTGTGATGTAAAATTGGCTGTAAAATTGTATTCATAATCTTGTTTTAAAAAACCTATTCTGTAAAATTTTACAACAGAATTATACCCTTAAAGTAATAATAATTAACATTAAATCCTTTTAAATATGAATTAACAACATGCGATACTGTTCTTTTTTCAATTATTCCAACATCAACCACGGAGAACGTTTTGTTTTTTCCAATACGAAACACAGAGCTGATGACATCAGTAACAGCATTATTATTCCTGCTCATCTGAATATGATAACGATGGTTCAATACGATATTGCTGAGGTTCGGAAGTTCGGAGTAGAAGAGTGACTTTTCGTCCCGCTACTCGTGGAAAATCTCTCACTGTGCAGCGACATCACGAGCTTCAGTGGCACTGCTGTGCCGACTACCAGCGAGGGGGCCGCCGTCGGCACCGCCGCCGCCTCCATCGCCGCTGAATGTGACGCGACGGCAACCACATCGACCGACGCGAGCGCGCGTGTGTGCTACACGGGTTTACAACTCTCGCACATTCGGGCGAGATTTACGGCAGCCGACAGCCGCGCCGGGCACTAAAGCGCGGCTACACGTTTGTCCGGGAGCAATTAGTCGGCCGACTCGGCGACTTGCCGGCGGCGGTGGCGGCGCGTGAGGACGCCGCGATCACGCCTGGGTGCGACACGGCAACACCCCCTCCATCCCACCCCCGCTCATCCTCTGGGAGCGACCCCTCGCTCTGGCGGTCCATCTTTGGGTACCGGGTTCCGAATCCTGTCACACTCTATGGACATTGCCTCGGTTGAAGAGGTTTGGGGTCGTCTTCTGCGATCTCTGCTTCTTATTGTAGCTTTTCTCCATTCACACCATAATATCATCATATCCTATGAATTTATTCATATTGCATCCCGGTCTTATTCTTAACACAAAAGATTTCTCTCAGCACACTCATTTCTCACAGTTGCTGGCACTTCTGTAGATATCTAACCACATTTCCAAGTCAATTCGCAAACAATTCCAAAGCATCCGCTGACGCATTTTGTCATCCTGCTCTCCTGGGTGTAATTCTCTACTGGTAGTTGTTCCTTACCTTCAATTCACATCTACCGGCCTCTCTCTGGCCTAGCTCTCGCTTACATTGGATAGTGCTACTCACATCTCTTGAGAGATTATGCCCTTTCTATCACCTACGCGAATTAGCACCTCTACTTAGAAACCAGTCCCGTCTATCTACATACATCATTTCTGGAATCAGCTCTATCGTCACTCTCCTGCACCTCGCGATTGTTTTAAGATACCAAACAGTACATTTGCGAATATCTCTTATGCCTCTGCAATCTCTCGGAACCACTTTCAACACTATCTGCTCAGCCAACCAGCTACCGCGTTTTAGTCTCGATTCCCTCCTCTCGGAACACGGCGTTGCCACCGAAACAGGCGCTGCTACCGCCGCCAACACGCTCATTCCCCTCCTTTTCTGTCACTCGTCCGACATCGCTCCTGTTCCGCCCGCTCCGCCCCCGCCCCGCGCCACCGCGCCCCTGCCGCCGCGCCGATCACGCGTCGCGCCGCCCCCGCGCGGTCCTCGCTCCTCGCCCACATCCCACCCACCGCCCGCCGCGACGAGACGAGCCACCGGAGGGGGCGAGGGCGTCATAAATCGTGAGGCGGCGGCGGCGGCGGCGGCGGTCCGGCCGCAGCCACGGCACATGTAAAACGCGCCGGAGCGGGGCCTACACCCGTAACTGGCATCCGAACACTCGCCGCCCGTTCTTAAACAGTAAACAGAATTACATTAGGAATAGTTAATTGTATTCGAACATGCGCCCGCGGCGCGGCGGTGGATGTGGCCGCGCGGAGGCGAGAGAAGGGGGGGAATGGTGGCAATGAAGCGACGGAAAGGACACGGTGGTAGCGAATAGGACGGGGCGGATAGGCGAAGGGAGTTGATCGTGTGACAGGCCGAAACGTAGGGAGTAGGGTGACAGATCGGGTGATGGTGGCAGCTGAGCTTTAGAGTGGGAACCGGGGGTGGCGGAGCTGTATTTATAGCAACGTCGGTGACACGATGATGGCGAGAATGACGGCAAATGAAAACCAAGAGGAGTCATTACCAGGGGTAGTAGCATGGGAAGTAAAGGGGGGTGCGCGTTTGGAGGTGCGTACTTGAGTGGGGGCGACGGGGCGGGGTGAGTGGGCTGGGCTCAGGGGGCGGGGGGCGGCCGGAGGCTGCGCGGCGGCAGCGCGCGTCGCGGTGCGCGCTACACGCGCTCGTAATCTTAACTCGTATTTTATAAGCCATAAAGCTTTTGGTAGGAGCAATAAAATGCTAAAATATTCGGGCGCGAGTGTGGGGGGCGGGGGTGCGAGGGAGCGGTGGGCGTACGCTGGCGGCGAGACGGCGTGAGCGCGGGCTTCTCAGAGACAGCGGCCCTGTCAAGTAACGGAGCAGCAAACGTATTACTTTCTTCTGTCAACAATCTGTTGGCTTCTGTGAAAGTGGAAGGATGATTCACCATTCTGAACTCCGAAACTCGAGAAACGGTATATAAGCGGTCACAACTAAAAAAAATTGAATATACGATTCATTCCTGGGAAAAGTTATCCTATCATTTCGAATTAATAAGTTCGCTTATTTGTTTTTCAATAGGTGAAGTTGTATATCGAAATGAAACGATTCTTAATGCAGTAGCTAAGTTCTTTTGAATTCGCATATAATTTGGCCTTGGAAATATGATAAGAGGAAATATAGAACAACGAAATATCTATCCAGTCTAATCGCACGCATGGGTAGTTTCTAAACACTATCGTGTTTAGAAGAACTATATTTAGAACTTTAACAAAGTATTTAAAATATCTACTTTTGGTCTAATGTCTGGTAGGAAGATAGGTACTAATTAAGCAGAAATTGGAAAATAACGTAAAACCATAATAGCGGCAATTCGTCCGAAAGAGCCAGTTTTCATCGTGGGTGACATTGGCTCCTTTCTGGGCGTCGGTCTAGAATGAGACGCAATCCTGAGCAGTCAAAGAGTTTATTGCATCCCTTCGCAAACGGCGTAGATTTGGCGTCCCTCCCAAAGAGACCGCGCGCCCCGCGTCGCCTGTCGAGCGAGTGGGCGCATCGCCCGGGGGCGGCCCGGCAGCCTCTCTCTCTTTCTCTCTCTCCCGCCGCATTACCATACCCGCCGGACCTGTCACCGTGTCGCTCCGCGGCGCGGGCGTTCTCTAATTGGCCGCCGCCGCCATTTCCGGCGGAAGGCTCTCGCCACGCGGCGCCGCCGCTCCGCGCTCTCCGCGGTGCCGCGCTGCGCTACGCGGCTCGGCCCGGCTCCCGAATTCCTGTAACGGTCCGGCCGGTTCAATCGCGCGCCGCGGAGAGCTGGAGAGCTGGGCGGCGGCGGCGGCGGCGGGCTCGGGGCTCGCACCTGGCACCCCCCTCCCCGCTAGAACAAAAGGCGACCGCTCACCGCGCGACACCGCGGGGCCGGATCAAAGCGCGCCGCTCCGCCCCGCCCCGCCCCGCCCCGCCCCGCCCCGCCCCGCCCCGCTCCGCCCCGCCCCGCCGCCAGCAGGGGTGGACGAAGTGCGGCGTCGACGCTCGATGCCCTTGCGTTCCGCGTCTTCCCTTCGTAACAGACGAGTAATTTAAAATTACCAAACCGCAAATAAAATCAAACCTTTTCATAGATTTATTAAAACATTAATCTCAGAGACAGCTTTCACTTACTGTCTTTCCAATCGTTAGTGCAGACCACAACAACCAAGACCAGTGGATAACACTAAAAAGACAGATTAACTGTGGTGCACTTTCTTGGTGTGGACCCCACTGAAGATTGAAAAAAAAAGTTTTATATTTTAATAAATCTAAGAAACGTTCGCTTACATATATGATTTGTTTAATTCACAATATTCGTATTTCTTATCAATTACCACAAGATTTCTGATACCACCACTGAATTCATACTTTTCGTTCAGTTGACAGAACTAAATTCACAGTACCCGTTCATAACCATTTCAAATTGATTAAAAAAATAGGACTCGTAACGTGGTAACTATTTTTAAAGCTACTCTTCCTTAAATAATAGCAAGACTCCTTTGATACACGATCGAAAGTCTCTGCTAAATGCCAATCGCTTGGAATAATCCTCGCCCCTGGACTAAGATCAAGCCTACTCTCTCCGGTCTACGGAAAGTTCGTTATCTCGAGGTCGTGAGCTTCTAACGGAGCTACATTCGTTTTCGAATTATGAATTTTGAAAGCACTTAAGCTTTCTAAAGTATCCTCCAAACACATATCTCCTGAAGTGTGTATTTCTACATTCCCAAACGTTGCTGGTTAGTGGACATGATGCGGTATATTCCAAAATAGAGATTTATAAATGAGGTTTCGAAGCTTGGAATCTCCTGAGAGAAAGATCAGCTTCTTGCTTAGGTCAGATGATGCTACAGGAAGAATGTTACAGAAGCCTATCATTCTAAAACGTAAATATTATTCCTTATTTCAAGGAATTTGATTCATCATTTCTCTTTTACCCAAAATACTCAACCCTGAATGTATTAGCATCTATCAACTTTTTGACCTGTACCACTTTAGTGACGAGAAAAGTTTATCCACTTTTATTATTCAAACATCACTGTTCCGTATCTGATAGGTTTAAACAAAATTTTGTTAGCATGTCAATTCACTCATACTTTCACAATGGCCAAAGCAAGTGACAAAAATATAAATTAAGAAAATATTGTGTGTCTAGTTTGCAAATTGAACGCAGCACCTTTCGTGAGTCGGCAGCTTGGGGCCTAGAAAATCCCCAAACAGCGCGATCGCCATACTATGAAGTCGAATGGCGAAATTCTCCAGGCTATCTACCGCGCAGGTGGCTACAATCGTGTGCGAGCCAGCGATAGCCGGTGACAATTGGGTGGCGCACGGCAGCTTCGGCCACAACGCCCCCGCCCCCGTCGCCACCCCCGCCGGCACACCCGGCTCCACCTCCACTTCCATGGCCACCGCCGCCGCCTGACACGGCCGCGCGCGTGTCGCGTACCGGCGCAAGCGCGCGGGCGGGCGCGCGCGTGAGAGACGCTGCGCGAGCGGCGGCGGCGGCGGCGCGGACGGCGGAGCGCTGGCGTGTCGCGGCTGGCGTGTCGCCGTGGCGTGTCGCGCCGCTGCCGCCGCCGTCCGTCCGCGTGCGATAGCCGCCCGCGTCGCCGCCACCGCCGCCGCCGCGCCGACGGCCGATGGCGGCGGGATAAGCGCGCGCGCCCATCCGTGTTGCCGCTCGCCGCCCGCCCCCTCCTGCCCCTCCGCGCGACCGTGCTCGCGTTTCCGATACGCCCGCAGTTCTCCACTCCCGTTTTCTACCTTTTTTTGCCTTTTTTCTGCCCTACCAATGCGACCCGCTTTTTATGCCGCGCTGTCACACCCACGCCTCCGGACCCGCACTCCGTACGTTTCTGGAAAAGCGCCTGAACAAGAGGGCAGTCCGCGAGTATTAACAAAATAACAGCAACTACATATGCGGCTATGAATATTCAAAGGGATATTGTCATGCTGATGAGGGTGTGCGCCGCACTTCGCACAGCTTAATGTTGGTCTGTCACCCCTGTTTAGCGCGCATGCCGGAGCGTTAAGCGGTAGAGTTATCGATCTGATATTCGGACCTGAAGTGCAAGTAACCATTTTTTGCACCAATTTATCATTATTTTTAACATGGAAGGAAACGAAGAACATCACGAGTATCTCATAACTACAAAAAAGGGCTCAAAGTGCGGTCGTAAATTCTTGAACAATCTCCCGTGCGTCACACACGCATAAACAGCGAGTCTGGCAAATACGAGGAGAAATCTTTGTAATTTACGGGGTGTGATGACTACTGACAGTCGCCATTCAGCAGCGTCTTTTGGAGAAGCCAACGATATGTTTGAAGTTCCAATTATCGACTCAGACCGGAAAGAACCTTCGTGTATGTGTGTGTTCAGCGATGTTCTAAACGCAACGGTTACACCTTCAAACAACGATAATGGGCTCTGGCCACACGTCCCAACAAGGGATTTACAGTGGCTAAAAATACTATTCTGGATGAGCTAAATTTTCAATCTTAATTAAAATGTCGTTAATGTATTTTAAATTTTAATTGCTAATAGATTTTGCCGCACGAGTTTCTTTTCAATTTTCAGGTACATTTAAATAAAAAGTACTCGCCATTTTACAACCATTGTGTCTTTAACAAAGTTCCTTATGACTGATATTATTGTGAAGACGTGCTAAAATGAATTTAAACACTCACGAAAATTTTCTTTCAGAAATGATTTTTAACAAGAATTATTTTTAATTATTTAGTACTATGTATATTTCAATACTTTGTGCTTTTAGAAGTATGCTTAGATCGTTTCATAAAACGAAATAATCTTGTGATAATTCTGAAAAAATTCACGAGAAGTGCATTATTTTCTATTTACACTACAATACGTCAAAACTTAACAAAATTTTAACTAATCTATAAATCTAAAGCGTAACCTCGTCATATGAAGGGACCCCATAACCCACTCTTAAATATTGAATTGGTCATGAATATCCGTCGAGCTATCAATGAATAAATTTTTGTAATTAACGTAAGAGAATTGATTTATTTTGTCCACCTTATTTCATTTATATTGGTTATAGATGTTTTTATTGTTTTTGCACTTAATGTCTGGCTTTGAAAATTGGCCTGTCGAACCACACTCGACATTCTTTGAAATATATCAGTAATATGCATTTCACTGGCCACGACAGAGCCCGCAATTCGATGTTTGCGCAGCGTGCGGCAGGGGCGAGGGCGCGGGCGAGGGCGCGGGCGCGGGCCGCCGAGTGGACGCTGCGAAGCGACCGTCGCAGTCCCCACCTGCGGCCACCTCGCGGGCGTGCCCCTGGCAATTATGGTTTTAAAACCTGGAAATGTCGATAGCATCGCGTCAATAGGAATCGTCGCCATGGCGACGCTTCAGCGGCGGTCAAACAGCCGGCTCGCACTGCGCGGGAGGACAAAGGCGCCATAGACCGCCATTCCGATGTTTTTCATCTCGAAATATCTCGAAGCCAACATTCTGGAATTTTAAAATAGTTAAGTCGGAAATACTGTACTGGCTTTTCATTGAGAAAATATGCTTCAATTCAATATTTTTAGTTATTGTTGGCACTCTACCATTGCCAGATACCCAATGAATTGTGTGCGTGAAGAAGAAATTGGTACTTTGTAAACAGAATTCCTGAAAATATTGAAATAAAACTATTATCGTAATAAATAGAAAGTGAGCCTATGAAAATATATAAATAGAAACAGTAATGCTTGTATCACTACATGTGTATGCATGTGCTATCCAATTAACATAAATATCTGCACTTACCCAAAAAGTTTAATACCTTCTTATTCCATTTCTTACTTATTTGTATTCAACATCGCCTTTTATAAAAGAAAACATTTTTCATACTTTGATACCTTTCAATATTTATCAAATTTTGTATCATATAGCCGAAGTTGTATTAAAATTTAGTGCTGACAGAAATGATAAGATTAACTTTATGATAAAATATGTCTGAAATGCCGATAATCAATATTTTACAATGAAAACATATTGGCCAGTTGCCCTTTGGAAGGCAAAGACTCTACCTCCTGGTTGACGATGGCATGCGGCACAGTCAAAAGTGTGCCGCCTTCCTCAGTCTGCCCTCCGCCATCAGTGACGCGGGGGACTTCCACGCGGGCGGGGGTCTATTGGACCCATCTGAATCGGGGCGTAACGACGACTGATTCGGGCCGAGCAGGACGGGAACGAGTGAAGGAGGTGGACACGACGCGGGATGCCGCCCGCCACCTACCTCCGTCTCTGCTTCCCTTCCTCTACACACTCTCTCACTCACTCTCTCTCTCACTCTCGGTTCACTTTGCCCTCGCTCTTTTTCGGTCCATTCCACTCCCCCAGGACGCTCAACATCGTCCCGCCCCGCCTTGCTCTACTCTGCCCCGCCCGGCATCGGCCCGCTCCGCCCCGCCCCGCCACCCCTGGCCCCTCCCGTCCCGTCCCGCCGCCCGACCAGGTCGCCTGTCGGAATGCACAAAAAGTGAAAAGCCTACCTCCGAATCGCTTGTCTTCATATCGCTTGTCATCGTGGCGTGCACGACAAAAGTCGACGGTCCGTTGGTTTTTAGGCAATTATTACAGGATTCCTGTTCACTGGCCCTCTTTTCCGCCTGGAGAGAAGTGGAAGTGGGATGATGAACTTAACGTCTTTCTGATGTCGTCTTGCTGATGGCGGGTTCCTTTTTAACGTTTTCCTGTGAACGTGATTGCTGGAAGCTACATTTACTTTTGGCTTTATTAGAACTCTAGGAATGTCGGGCTACTACACAGTATATTTATGTGCACATATTTAAGTTCTCCAATAAGGAGATGACTTATTTGGAACATGAAAACACGGGCTTTCACCTGGCTCCAAGAATCTTAAACAGCAATGCAGGTAATTGTTGACTTTAGTTTGTAATTGACCTACCAACCCCTGAGCGAAGCATACACTTTCTTAACACTAGTTGTGAATGTCCGGGAGCTAACGGCAACCTGTAAAGCGAAACATAATTAAATATAGTTAATTGGTTAATGCTACTGTGAGCGGAATGTAGAGGAACCAGATGCTTCGTCGGCCACTGAACTTCCAGGTAGAAAGGAAGAGAACCAGCGCGGCTTCAAGATGTGTCACATTATATTTAAATAAAAGCCGGAACAATGCATGTAGGTAAAGGTGGTCTAGGAGCCTATATCTTGAAGTTAATGAGGCGTATAATACCATAACGTCAAGGGACAGCCAAGGAAGTCACCACTACAATTATTCTGAAGAACTCAGATGTCAAGCAGACTGAGAGTTTGTTCGTGTGCTAGAAGCAGTTACATGAATACTGTCTAAACTCCTACAACACATATCAATTCTGAACTGATATTAATTTAATTGACCTGAACTTGTATATATCGAATGGTGCAATACAATTAGTTATGCAGTTTGCTTTAAACATATACTTCAAAACATTACATTCTATAGAAACGTTTTCTAAGAGAAAATACTCAATAGAAACACGGATATTTAATATGAAATAACAAAGCAAAGTAAAAACAGAGAAAAACACATGTTTTGAAATATGATATGCAAACAATATTCATCGTTTACGTCAAACACTCTTCTATCAATCTGCATCCTACTTAACGATCATAGCTTCCGGTTATCACCGTTTAATAATGATTTCTGGCGTTACATCTTCACAATGTCATAGATCCAGTTTCAACCATCTTAACGAAACTCAACAACAAGAAACATTCAGTAATCCGTGAAAATTGAATGTGGTCTAAATCGATCACGCCCAATTTACGAAAATAATTCCATTTTAAGAGGCCCAAAAGAAGTACACAAAAACCAAACCGCTGGCGACGAGCGTGGAGTCGGCCCCAAAGCCGGCGCGCGTCCGTGCGTGCCCTGGCGGGGAGGGGGCGGGGGCGGGGGCGGGAGCGGCGGAGGGCAAAAAGGGCGAGCGGAGGCCAACGCGGTTTTGCCACCGTCATCGTCGTCCGCCGGCGCGGCGTTCGCCACGTCGCGACGCGTCGCCCGCGCGGCGCTGAGTATACGTATGGATGCGCTTCGGTTATTTCTCGGCGGCGGCGGCGGAGGCGGCGACGCGAATGAAACGCTTTTTGATGAGAGTCCTTCAAGTAAAAATGCGGCTCCCGCGGACATCTTTATGTCGCGCTTTGAGCCCGCGCCGCGCGCCTCGCACTCCGTCGCCCGCCCGAGCGCCAAGGGGTGGGGGTGGGGGAAGGGGGGAGGGGGGAAGACTGGACCGACGCGGCGGGGAGCCGAATCCACCTCTTGGCCAGTGGGACTCCCCCTCCTGTCCTCTCCTATTTCTTGCCTTCCTTCGCGGCTGAAGTTCGTCGGACTACAACATACGTTTGTTGGTCATGTTGACGTATGCGATTTGTGAATGGTGAAACTGGCGGTCGTCTGTTACAGTTACTGTTATTTGCTACCGATATCTGCTAATCAGAAACTCGCTTGAGTTTTATTCTGAGTAACAGTTCATTCATTCAGAGCATACATGCCTACACGATATATACCAATAATTTGAAATAACGTACAACATATCGTAAGGAATTTTCGTATGTAATATTATTGTAACCTGATTTAAACGAAATTAAAAGTCGATGGAAAATAACATATCTGCTAGTTCATATTCCTTGCGATTAATATAGAACTTTCAGTCAAAAGTTCATTTTTTGGATACGCACTATAAGTTAATCATGCAATAATGTATTTTGGGAAATAATTTTTTGATGTAAAAAAAGTTCTTGAGGTAATGCAAGTAAATATTGAAAATGTTAATAAAGAATATTGTCCATATATTGTACCTCACTCCCTGTCCTTCCTACTCGGCCACGTTTCTCACACACCCGTGTTTAATATACAGTTTGGACCTTAAGTGGCCACACAAATTGCTTGGGGTTCGCGTGCATTCCAGGTCAAGCTCCTCAGCAGCTGCTGGATAAGATTGTTTACTCAGCGGCGAAGATACCTCAGCGTTCTCACGATGGCCGTTCAGCGAGCGAAAGCACCTCTTGGAGTCGAGAATCCGCGAACCTCCTCCAGGGCTAAGCACCCATCGATAACGATGGCTTATCGCCCCGCGGGACGCGCGCGGCCGCAGAAGCTGCAAGTCGGCCCTTGCCACTGAGAAGCTAGGGCAAGGTTCTAGGTGTCTGTTACCGTGTTGCAGTGATAATAATAATAATGATAATGATAAAATTAATAATAATAATAATAATAATAATAATAATAATAATAATAATAATAATAATAATAATAATAATAATGTCGTTTCAAACCGAAAACATTCTACATTTCAGAAAACTAAAGTCTCCTGTATAGTATTCTGTTGACATCTCGATATTACCATCTCAAATTTTTAATTACTAAGTGGTTCAATGGATACATGAAAAATCCTGAAATAAAATCATTAACGCTGCGAAAATATTTGAGAAAAGAAGCACTATATTTTAGTGCGAAGATTACATTAAAAGATAATTTCGTAACTTGATTTTCACGTTCAATTAATTTTGTTATGACACATATCTATTCGAATCAAAGCGGTCGTGGATAATCACAATTCATTGACAATATACAGTTGACGTTTTATTTACCTGGGACAACAAACACAGGTATCACAAGATAGAAAACAAAATTATATGGCATCATGTGCGCTGCCTTATTAGCAAGCCCATCTTCAGCTTTACTACTCAAAATTCCCTAGATCTTAAATACACCTTCAAATAACACTTCGCAGCCCAATTTCGGTGTGCTTAAACAGTTCCAGGGCCCGACCTACAAGGTCTCCGGTGGCGAGGCACGTTTTTCCCTGCGGCCGCAGGTGCGCCCGGCTGCCGCTGCGGATCCGGGGCTCGGAGGCGAGCGGCAATTCGAAACAATAAGACGGGGCTGATAGCGATCTATCGGAAGTGCGGACAGCGGCGCGATAGCCATCTGGCCGCGCTGATTGTCACCGCCCGCCCACGTCTCGCTCGGCCGAACGCGTTCGGCTGCCACGCCGGCGCCGTTATGCCATCACGACGGCCCGGTGACGATCAGGGACAATGGTGGTGGTTCCAGAGATGATGGTGACGATAACATCGGCAGATGGGCTACAGTGGTGCAGCGCACGGAGGGAAGTGAAGGGTCACCAGGGAAGTGGCGATGTCGTCGAAATTACGAAGGAAGACACGTACAATTTACTGGAAGGTATTAATACGCGATAAAAACCTTTGCAGTCCCTTCACTGCCATCACTTCACTTCATTTGTCACTCGAATGGAGAGTAGCCAAAAAATGTCTTCAATATTTCCAGTATATAATCCAGCTTGCTATTGTTTGGCGAGAATTGTCATGTTTTAGTTACTAAGTTCACCGCAAGTCATGACGTCGTCGCCGTGAGAGGCAGAAACCGCCATTAACTCCGTCTCCTGGAGCGAGCGCGTTGTGCTCGATATCCGTGTCGAATCTGGGGCATCGCCGTAAGCATCGCTGGCAGCGGCGGGCGCTGCGGCGCAGGCGGACTCGGGAGTCCCGCGCTTCGACTGGCCCTGCCGCCAAACGTAACGCGATAATGGAACGAGAGCGCGCCTCGACGCGCGTGTGGGGCCGGCACGCGACGGCACGCAGCGGCGCGGTGCGGCGCGGGCGGCGACACGCAGGCGGCGGCGGCGGCGTCGCGGGTCGCCGGGTGCGGGGGCCTCCGCCGCCGCTGCCGTTCGGGCCCTTTGATCGCGCGGCTGAGGTGCTCTTTTTTTCTTTCTTTTTTTTTCCTTCTCGATCTCTCTCGCTCCCTCTGTCCTCCTCGCTGTCGCCGTCTCAGTCCCTCGCACGTCGCCGCCGTCGCCGTCTCCCTCAAACCCTCCCGCCCCCTTTTACGTAACGCGGCGCGGCGTTTCACAATCGCGGCCGGCGTGGAGCGCGTGGATCGGCGCGGCGCGGCGTGGCGGGGCGAGGCGCAGCGCGGGGCGGCCGCCGCACGCCAGGGAAACAAAGCGCGCTCGCTCCCGCCCGCCCTCCTGCCTGCCGGCAGCGGCGACGCCGACGCAGCCCTTGCCCTGCACCACCCTGCCCCTCGCCCGCCCCGCCTCGCGCCGTGCCGCGCCGCGCTCGCACGTCCTGCTGTTCACGGCGCACCCTCTGCCCCCGCGCTCTCCGCACGTCCTAGGCTTCACAGCGCCTAGGGACGAATCTCTCCCACACATACCTCAAATTCATCATTCCTCTCAAACATACCTCAAATTTGAGGATGAAAAGAGATCATAATTTCATACTCTTCGCTTACTCGTAATTCTTGAAAATCACTTTGATATTGTTTTAAAAATCTGTATAAAAATTTACTCTTAAAATATAATGGATTAATTATTTAATAATAATGGTGAAATTCAAATATTTAGTATGAAATAATGATTTTGAATGTCGATTTTTTTCATACATCATATTAAATACTCATCGCTAAAACGTGAATATCTCCCTCTGACGTACATTTTGTTCATGCATGAAAAGCAAAAGCCATTTAAAGTATCTTTACCCAAGAAGTTTAATGGTATTTATTAAAGTAACATTCGGAAATAAAGAACAATAAATACATGAAAGTGACACTAGCGTAATACGACGGTAACTACTTCTTCACTGCTGACGTATTTTGTAGCAATGAATTATTTATTATCCAGATATCTGAAGATGCAAGTTCCTTTCTACTTACACACAAGAACACAGAAGCACACGTTCCAGCACAAGAAAACGGCAGTGAACCTCTTTCGCGTCGTACAATTGCCGGCAGGAGTCTAATTGCCCGCAAACGCACGCATCGCCGGCAAAAGACGAGCGCGCCGAACGCAAGAAAAGCTCGCTTACGCGTCTGCCCGCACCGGGGAACACGTGTCACGCGCCGCCGCGGCGGCAACGTGCGTCGGGCGGCGTATGCGCACCGCGTCGCGCGCGCGGGGGACGGACTCACGCGCCGTTCTCACGCGCGTGGAGCTCGGGGCGCCGACGAGGAGGGCGCGTGTTCGCAGAAAGCGACCGCGCGCTCGCGCGCGCGCGTGTGTGTGTGTGTGTGCGGGGGACGTTGGGACGGTGGGGATCATTCAGGACGCTGCATGGGAGCAGGGCTCCGCAAGGCAGGGGCTAGAAGGCGGGACATCAGTCGGGACTAGGACAACGACCCGCGGTAGCGGGGCAAGTCGTGGCGACAGGGTGGTGCTTAATAGAAAGGCGGGACAGAACGAGACAGAGTAGGGCGACAAAGGACGGGACAGAGCAGAGCGGGGCTGAGCAGGGGGGGGCGGGGAAGGGCAGGGCGGGGCAGAGCAGGGTGAAGCGGGGCAGAGGAGGGCGGGGTGGGGCAGAGCAGGGTGAGGCGGGGCAGAGGAGGCCGGGGTAGGGCAGAGCAGGGCGGGGAGGGGCAGAGCAGGGCGGGACGGGGCAGATCAGGGCGGGGCAGGGAAGAGGCGGTGCGGGCCGAGTCGGAATGGAACGGATTGAGATAGGTCGGGTCAATGCGATAGGGGGCGGGGACACAGGGGGGCACGGGGCGGGGTCACGGGGCGGGGATACGGGGTGGGGACACAGGGTGGAGGGCTAAGGGGACCGGTCGTGTGACATGGGACGGTGGAGAGACGAGATGAGGCCTGACCAGTCATGTAGCGGAGGGACGAGACGTGGCGGAGTGGCAGGTCGAGTCGGGGCGACGCGGCGGTGCCGCGGTGGCGGGGCTCCGTAAAAAGCGCACGTGCCGCTGGCGAAGAGGCGAAGACGGCTGAGCGAGGGGGGGGGGGGGGTATGCGAGGGGACGCCAGTTTTTCCGCGGTTCCGTGAAGACCGCGTTGCCGCAGTCGAGGCACCTGCCCTCCCGCCCGCCGCCGGGCACCGACGTGATATCTCGGCCGATAGGGAAATTAAAGTCTCCGGACGCGGCCGGCGCGAGCTGGCGCGCGGACGTGCACTCGATTTCAGTTCATTCCGACTCTAGGCGCAGGAGAGATACCAACTTAATTGGAGCGCCCCACGCAGAGAGAGTGCTCCGACGTTCAGGGAATTTCTTGCTGGCGATGCTTACAACGTTCCGAGAATACACGAGTGTTTGTGAGCATGAGTGAACGTGCAATGTGTGTGCAAGAAAGATTATAAGAAACAGAGAAGAATAGTGGTATACTTTCTAGGAGGAAGTGAGACAGATAAAAGTGAGAAAAAAACCTGCAGAAAAATATGGGATGAATATTTTGTATGAGACTCATGTGAGGCAATACTCTATTTTGCTAATAGCACAGAAAGCCATTTTGAATAATTGAGGATGCTCACTATTGCATGTGTGTGTGTGAAGTTCACACCTTGGGAAGGGGGCGGGATGTCTCAGACAGGACCGTTGGATTATTTTTATTGAAATAATTAAGTTCTCAGTGCGAATGAGGATGATATGATTCAAGCAAAATGCTGTTTATCTAGTAAACCTGCCAATTTAACGCGCTTCTCAGTCCCAATATCACGAGTGTAAGTAACTGTAACGTAATGGATGCATGATTAAGTATATCCAATATTGTCAACGTAAGGAGTATTCACTTCTAATTTCTATGTTTCTTCCCATGAAGGATAATTCTGTATAGTCTACAACCACTTAAAAATGCACAAATACAGAAAAATCTGATGGTCAACTTTCATATCGTGGATATGCTCGTTCCTTAGACTTCGCTAAAAACAGCAGGAAGTTTCATGTGGATCACGTGCGTGTCGTTTAGGAAATGAGGAAAGTTGTCTAACAATAAGATCTAAACCAGAATTCACGTCTTTGTTACCTGAAAGTAGAGGGCTTGAACAAATTGCAGGTTTCTTCGCTGTCATAACTCTCGGCCACGTTTCGCACGTGCCCCGCATCTCATTGCGCCCCGCAGGACAGGAGAGAGACATTCCGCAAGTGACCCATGAGAGAAACCAGCTCGTCACTGGGTATACAGCAATTCAAGGCGTCATTGGCTTCCGCGTTTGTGAAGCTTTTGGGATTCCTTTTTCCCATGACCTAACTATGCCTCAACAATCACCTTTCCATCTCTCACAATCACGAAATGTTTATTCGAAAAAATAGTAGAATTTCTAGTATTGTAGATTTTATCTTATCTGTCGTACTGTTATGAACCGGCTATCTCGCTACAATCTCTTTCATTTTCCGCATTCATACTGCTTTCTGCTCCAGATATGTGTATCAATTCTGTTCCATATACAATCATTTCAATAGTGGTCGTTATTGTAACTGTCTAGCAACGTTTCTATCTAGATCTTTTTCGAAGATAATCTAGAGGACTCGTGACGACGTATTGACTGGCAATTAATTGGGCAGTTGTCGGCAAAACTCGCACCCGTTTGCGTCACCCGCGTGGTTCTAGTTAAGTGGTCACGCAGAAGCCTCCCGAGCCGCGCCGGGCCGCGCCGCGCCGCGCCGCGCCGGTTACACCAAGAAGGCAGCTCCGATTCCACTTCCTGGTGCTGGCCGCGCTCAGCTGCCGCTAACCCCCGTTCTCGCTAACTCCCCTTTCCCGCTAGGATTCCGCAGCCGCTTGCTCCAGTCGGCGGCGGCGGCAGCAGCAGTGCCGGCCGCCGCCGCGTCGCTGCCTTGCGGTGCCCTGCGGCCTCCTCGCCTCTGTATGCGCGACGCGCGCCGAGGCAGGTCAGGCCGAGAGTTATGGAACGGCCCCGCGGCGGCGGCGGCGGCGGGGGCGGGGATGGCTCTCCGTGCGGGTGACGACGCGACGCGCGAGCCCCGCGGGGGCCTGGGAACCGGCGACTGCCATCGCCGCCGCCGCCGCCGTGACGCGGCGCGGCGCGGCCGTCGTATGTAAAACTGGAAAAAAAGATGCTTATCGCCTAATTAAAGTGGGGAATACCGTCGGAATCTCTCGGAAAGCCGGGACGGCTCCAAAAAATGTTTCACTTCACGTACGCAGCCACAGATGAGGCGGACGATAGCGCGCACGGCGCCGGAATGAGCAAGCGAGGAGAAGGCGGGGGCGGGGGCAGGGGGGGCGACGCTGAGCCGCGAGGGGGATGCGAGAATGAAGAGGCAGCGGGGCGGAGAGAAGTCGCGGTAGCAGTGCGGAGAGCGAAATGAGATGGGAAAATTAGAGGGCACGGAAGAGAATTTCAAACACACGGTGAGTATGAAACAGTTAATAAGGTGGAATTGAAATCTACAAAGATTAGAATGGGTGAACAGTGGGGAGTTCTGTAATGTAAATAGAAAACGCGTGAACAATGAAAATATTCACTTCGAAAGCAAGTGATAACATGAAACGTGTCGCCCATGTACCTGAAAGTACATGCCCTGCACATTAAGCTAGAGACCTAACCAAGGATGGCTAATGAGCTAATGAGTTGAAGTCGGTGGGACAACCGGGATTTACCTGCGGGAAGAGGCACGGTGGATACTGCTGTAAGGTCCAGCCCACTTGATATTTTCTCACATAGATTTTTGTATTTATTCTTAATTTTTCACGTAATCTTCTTGTTAATTTATAGTTATTAATTAGGTATGTAAATAAGATATTAAATGACGATTGGCATTATTTGAAGTATAACGTTCCTATCTTCAGGGAAGTAATTGCCCTTATGAATGATTTAAAATAGTTGCAGAGATAAAAAAAATGGATATTAAAGTTACTTCCGTTTTTTACGTTTTTACGAACAGTACTGTTAAAATTTTTTCGGTTCACATTCTTTAGAAATTACCGACAATTAACCTTAATTTAGATAATTATAATAAGCCAACATAAAATACAAAAGTGTAGAATGTGTTTCCTAATCGTACATTTATAATAATGTGAACAAATTAATTTGTAGCATTTAATGGCAGCGCATCAGCAAAAATTCGCATAACTGAATGATGATCCTTTATCTTTTTTCAATTGGTAAGAACTATAATAAGGAAGTTGTGTGTTCGGCGTTTGGGAGAAGGCGGTGATTAAAGTACCATCTGCCCCCCACCTCGACCCGCCCTGCCTGTCGATATGCCAGTTAGGTATTACTGATGGCGAAATTAGATGGCAAGAACGAAATGAGAGACAGGGGAAACGGGAGTGACTAGGATTTGAACGGTCGCATTTATTACTTTTTATTTGAGATTTAACTGACAAAACAAGTTTGTCAAAAAGTATCAGCACATTTAAGAAAACTCTTATTATCTGACTGGGTAAATAAAAAAATGTATGAACTACATTCGTCATCGAAAACACGATATTAATATTTTGGCTGTTGGTCAATTTGTTCTGAAGCATCTCCATTTTTTGGATATTTGGAAGTTATTAGAGGATTTCATTAGGGTGCTTCTTTTTCATTCAAAAAGAAAATTAAAAAAAGTAAAAACATCTAATAGTAACATCGTTTTAAGAAACATAGACTTCAGAACATCGATGTTAAAAAAACATGAGCTTCAAAACATGTATGTTAAAAAACAAACATCAAAATAACATCTTAAAAACATCGGTTTCAAAACACCGATCTTAAAAAAAAACGTCTGTACGACATCAATGTAAAAAATATCGGCTTCAAAACATCCTAGTTAAATACATCTATGATTTTATAAAAAGCATCGATGTGTCGGACGTGGATTCTCATCCCTAGTGGTGGCGCGGCGCGACGTGGCGTGGTGTGGCGAGGCGTGGCGCGGCGCGCTGCGGTGCGGTGCCGTGGCCGTACGTGCCGGTCGCGCCCGCGGCCGCAGAGCCGAGCCGGGCAGGGCCGAGCCGAGGCGGGCGCGCTGGCAGCTCCTGTGTTTACGAGCGGCGCCGGCGCGGGCACAGCCAGCGTCGCGACGCCCCGCGCCGCGACGCCCCGCGCCGCGCGCCCGTCACGTGCAGGCGACCGCGCTCGGATTCGTGCGCTCCGGGCGACGCGGCCCGCGCTGAATCCAAACGAATTCGGGGCCTCCGTCGCGTCGTAAAAAAAGAGACGCACGATTGCTAGAGCGAGACGGCAAAACATGTCGAGCAGTAATTCGAAATCACATTTGCGGTCTATTCTTAAGGTGTCTTGCGGCTACGAAAACACACATTGCGGCTTCGAAAGAAAACACATCCATGTTCACGAATCCGTGCCTGGAATACTTCAACACTTCATACACCAGGATTAACGTTAATTATCTTGGCAACATTCCCTTAGCTACGTACATAATCGCACAAGACTGGTCAGAAAAAAACAACAACGATGTGTTGCTTAGTGGTTCGGCAGTCCACGGCCGGTGTGACAACAGCGCACCGCGATTTTGATTTTTTTTGGTTCTTTTTCGCCAAGACCGGGAAGAGCCACAGCTTTTGGATTATCGCGTGTAGGCAGGACCGCGCGTCGCCCCCCCCCGCACTCCACGCCCTACATCTCCCCCTTCTCCCTACATTCCATCCCCTACACCTGGTTTTTGTATCCCACTCTGTTTCCCCGCCCCCGGCCCCGCATCCCGACTGGTGTGTGCACCCCGCCTCCTTCACTTGGCCCCTCGCCTCCTGCACCTCCATCCCTCCCCACTCCATCCCCTACACTCCTTCACCCCACCTCCTGCCTCCACGCTGCCTGCCTTGAGCACCCCGCCCCCTGCTCCGTCATCCCGCACACCCCGCGCTCCTGTACCTCGCGCCCTGCACCACGCCCCCTGCGCTCCCAACCTGCCTCAAAAGCCGCCTGGCTGCCGGTGGCAACGATCGCGAGGTGTACGGGAGCGCGCGCCGCCTCTTCCTTTGGCCGGGCGCCTCGAGCGATCCACCTTTTTAAGCGGATAAGGGAATGGGAAAAGGAGATCAAAGGGGAGGGAAGAAAAAGGCAGTCCAAGGATGATAGGCCGAATCAGCGGAAAAGGAAAGCCCTCGGGGGAATACGTGATGTGGTGGGACACCTATGAAACGAGGTAGGTGAGGCAATGGAGATGGAGAACTCAGGAGGAGAATAATCAAGAAAGCAGGAGGGTCAGAATAGGCTAATAGAAGGATCGTCAAGGGGGAACGCTCGCGGGGGCGTCGCGGTTGTAGCCTTCGTAGAAGTGCGAGTTGTGGCGAGAGCGGCGGAGGTTAAGCAGAGAACACAGAGAGAGAGAGAGAGAGAGAGAGAGAGAGAGAGAGAGGGGGAGAGAGAGAGAGAGAAAGAGAGAAAGAGAGAAAGAGAGAGAGAGAGAGAGAGAGAGAGAGAGAGAGACACGTAAGCACGGAGATGGGGCGCCGCGGGGAACGGTGAGCAGGTCGGAGATCAACGCCCCAAAAGCGCCCCGCCACCTCCGCCACCCGCACAACCACCTCCGCACAGCGCCAACGTGCCAATATCCGACCGCCACTCGCTGTCAGGCGCCAACCAACGCCAATCAAGGGGGCTGGGTGTTAACGAAGAACCCAAAAATAAATTGTAATTTTAATTGAAGGGAAATTTTATGTGGTTAAGCACTATCGCGACATGTATTAACAATAAATATTATAATCAACTGCAACAATACAATCGCAACTTGTTTGTGAGAAAACCTGTCTGGAAGAAAAACAGGAGATTCCACGGAGTTGTTAGGCATGAAGACAGTTTCATATTTTGAAACTTATCAGGTGTTTACAAAACAATTTGAAACCATCACTTAGGATTAGCAAAGGTTCTTATAAGAAATCTTTAACGATAAAACAATAATTCTTACTTAAATAAATTTAGAGAAGAAAAACAACGCTGAGGTCCGTCAATGCCCCTGATTAATATATGAGTGCTAACACACATACGTTTGAAAAACGTAACATGTGTAATTCACCCATCTTTAACACTTCATTGCATTCTTTATTATTGTGCATATTCAATTAAACGAAAAACACTTAACATTATTTCAAGAAAATTCAACTTCAGCTCTGCCACTATGAACGCTCAATCATTTGATTCATGCCATATTTTAAGAGTTGTTAATAGTTTATCAAGCACAAGCTTGACTGTTGCTGGACACAAGTGAACATTTCAAATAATGAGATTTTTTCGTCTGAGTCGTTCGTATATTTATTTTTATGGCAGCAAAAATACAGTAATTATAATAACAAGTTACTTTACATTTATGTTGAGGGTAAGCCGTTCTGGAGAGGTAAGCTCCTATTGATAAACTCATTCCACACGAGCAGACAGGCTGTTAATATGTTGTCTTCATCCGGGTTCTCCACAGTGCACAACAACATTCAACGCATGGTCCGCTCCCAGCAGCCGACAGTCATCGAGGAGCGCGTCCCGGCGCGGTGCAGGCGCGCGGGCGTGGCGGGGCGGGGCGTGGCGGGGTCGCGGACGCTCCCGCCCTCGCCCCCTCTCCCCCCGCCCCCTCCTGCAGGTGGCCCAACCTGTTGACGGCGCGGCGTGGCGCGCCCCGCGACCTACATACTCCGCGGGCGACAGCGCGCCCGACTCGGCTCGACCAGCGAATTAGCAATTCTAAATAAAAGTGGATCTCCCGATAATAGATTCAGCATCGGTTATTGATAGGGCGGAGGGCGGCTGACTCGCGCGCCGGATTAATACATCTGCTGGGCGCAGATAAGCGCTGAAATATCGCCCGCGCCCCCGACCCCGCCGCCTCGCCCCGCGCGCCCCGGGCTCGCTGCTCCTGCCCCGCCCCGCCCCGCCCGCGCCCCTCAATGAGCCGGGTGATGTAAACCGTAATTTGTACGGGCTACTCGTAACCTGTAATTTGCTTGCCACACGGCACAGACCCCTCCCCGCGTTCGTGCAGGCTCCGCCGCCCCCGGCACCCGCCGCCTCCGCCGCCCCCGCCGGCCACCCGCGCGCCGCCGCCGCCGCCGCGCGAGACGCAGAGGAGGCGAGCGCCCCGCGCGGGGTCCGGGCTGCGAGGGGGGGCGGAGCGATGCGGGGCGGGGCGGGGCGGGGCGGGGAGCGGCGAGGTGAGGCGCCCGCCGGGCGAAGCACGCGCTGCCCCTGGCGCGGGCGGAGAACGGGCGGAGAACGGGCGGAGGACGGGCGGAGGACGGGCGGAGGACGGGCGGAGGACGGGCGGAGGACGGGCGGAGGACGGGCGGAGGACGGGCGGAGGACGGGCGGAGGACGGGCGGAGGACGGGCGGAGGACGGGCGGAGGACGGGCGGAGGACGGGCGGAGGACGGGCGGAGGACGGGCGGAGGACGGGCGGAGGACGGGCGGAGGACGGGTGGGGGACGGGTGGGAGACGGGTGGGGGACGGGCGGGGGACGGGCGGGGGACGGGCGGGGGACGGGCGGGGATGGCCTGGCGCTTCGCGGTGCGTTGACCTTCCACCGGACAGCGCCCCTAGTCTCTCACCCTCGCCCCTCCAGCACCGCGCCAATGGCCGAGGTCTCCATCTGGCACTGGGTTATTGTGCCAATGAATACGCAATATCCAATTTTGCATTCTTCTGCATACTGATTGTAAATTTTCATCTAATATGTGTGAAAGAAATCGCTTTAGTAAATGCCATAACGTAATCTTTGTTTACAAGTGCTTTCATGCTCTGGTGATTCGTGTGAAAGAGGGGTGATCGAATTGTCAAGCAAAAATAACGATACTTATTCCAAAGTGCATTTGCGAGAGATCGTTCCATTAATGAGAGAGGAGACGTGATGAAATACCATTTGGACAATGATGTCAACCGCTTTACATTGATCATGTGAGGAAAAGCCTGTGACCGGAATGCAAACATACGAGTATTTTTCTTGCTTAGTAAAGGAATTTTTCCATCTTATTTTTCTTCGTGAAGGTGTAAAATAGCATTGTGGTTTTTAAATTTAACCATGACTTCTTTATATGGGCATAGAAAGGAACTAAATTCCATAATCAATCTCTTGGGAATCTGACAAAGGAATCACAAGCCATCCCATTGTTACTAAGACAGAAAATTAGGCTCCACATTTGTTCCTTCAACAACAACAAAACAAACACGGCGATCCGACCCACTTCTAACTCGATAAACGAAATTAACGAACAACGAAGCTCAGAAAGAACGAGAATCGATAAAGGAACCGCAAGAGGAGCTCGAGATTTATGGATTCTCCTGTCATCAGACAGGGGACACACAGACTCCCGATTCTATCTAACCGCAACAAGCCAGCCCGCCCGCCCGCAGCCACCCCTTCTCGGAGGAGGAGAAGGCGGAGCGGCGTTGTGAGCGCCCGGGGAACAAAGCGGGCGCGGGGGGCGGGGGCGGGCGCGGAGGCGGGGCGCGGCGCCCCGCGCTGCCTGGGAGATACGCATCAGTCATTGACACGAACCGCAGCCCCGCGCGTCCCACACGACAGCCACGCGCGCCGCCGCAGACCTCTGGCCGGCCTGCCCTCGCTGAGCGACGAACGCTCGCGGCCCCTCGTCATGGACGAATGTCTTCATGCTCCCCGTCGCCCCAGAAGCGAAGCCGACGCTGTAATGCACGCGGAATCCGAGATGGAAGCGTGCCATGGTAGGAAACATGAAATGTCAGTCTTCTGATCATTGGATAATCATAGTGTCATACGGCAAAGCCACCGCCAAGGACAGTGGCGGATCCAGGGAGGAGGGCATTGGAGGTCATGCCCCCCCCCTCAGAAGGCCTAGAGTTTATATTTGTTACCTCTCTTTATTTGGCAGCATTTATTTAAATATTTATGTTGGAAATATGTTATTATTTAAAAATAATATTGTATAGTATCATCTATACACTACAAAAATAATATACAATATAATAACAAACATGTTTATTATTTAGCAAAAATCTATGATACTGCCCCCCCCCCCCCCAAGTGATCGGTTGGAAACACCCCTGGCCAAGGGGGGGGGGAGAGGGGGCTGAGAGGTACATGCGTTCTTCTGTTAATGAAATATAAACTAATAATGGAATTAATGTATCATATTACGTTATTTGAGTATGACTGCCTGTACTCCCCAGGTTATTCTTAAATCAGGTCATCGTAAGCAGTTTTTGGATGTGAACAAAACGACTATATTTCAAATTGCCTTCTATATAACTCACTCGCAAAAACAAATACCTTTCAACGGACTCGAATTAGCAACACATAAAATTGCAGAGCAGTGAGCATCGAATCAGACTCGATTCTCAAAAAAATGTGAAGAATGCGTGTCAATAAATTACTGAAAAATCAAGGTCTAAAAGCAGAACACTATGTATTTTTCAATAATACAATTATTTGACTGTAAATTCTCACAAATTTGCATGTCAGAATTATCAGGGAAGTTTAGTATGGACCTATTAAAACACTTAAACTAACGATTAGAAATAATCGAAGGTGTTTTCTATATCCATTTTGTTTGCAAAGAAATGTAGTTTGAACACACCACTATACTGTGATTTTTCTAACTCTGCCCCTCAAGGCCCTACTTCACTGTGGCGCTATGTCAATGTATTACACGACTTTCTCGGACGTGCCGCTAGATGTCGCATGATCGCGACCGTATCCAACACTGTTATACGAACGCGATCCTGAGACATATAGCATCACGTCCGAGAAAGGAGCGAAAAACAGTGACATAATGCTACCGTGGAGTAGGGCCTTGAGGGGCAGAGTTAGAAAAATCGCAGTATAATCTTATTACTCTTCCTAAACCCATCAAACTTTCGAGTGATTTGCGTATACTACAAAGTGCTAAGATAATACTTTACAGAAGTTTCTCAAATAGCAAGCCATCTTGCATACTATATCCCTTTTCTTCAGCAATCTTAGTAGTCTTAAAACTACGGAGTCTCTCGTTCAGGCAGGGCATTGTCAAATTTTCATCGCCATTTTTGTCACCCTCATCCCACCCACGGTCCTTGACGACCAACAAGCACACCAGTCCGCGAGCATGACCCTGGCGGCACGGTATATCGATGAAGAAACAATACCGGCTAAATCACGCCGCAGACAATGGCATTGACATTGTCCGCCGTGGCAACTACGCGGCTTTGTTCCTTGAAGGGCGATGTGCTCGCACGTTGCATTCGCAGAAGATAAACGTCATCGTATCATACATGGCATAGATTAACCATCCACACTAACCGAACAAGGTTCGTCGCAAACATACGACCAGGAAGAAAACTCTAAAGTAATATTTTAAAAATATTTTCCTATTAAATAAAATAGCATGTTTTCTAGCAACTAACTTTCTGAAGATTAGAGCAGTTTTATGATCAAATATTTAGTGGAATGATAATTTTAAGATTCGAGTAAAGCTGAGAATGCACAATCGTACTCTGAGATCGGAATCTCC
Source organism: Gryllus longicercus (assembly GCA_038098605.1). Taxonomy (NCBI): domain Eukaryota; kingdom Metazoa; phylum Arthropoda; class Insecta; order Orthoptera; family Gryllidae; genus Gryllus; species Gryllus longicercus. The sequence goes on along the minus strand of JAZDUA010000003.1, from coordinate 11,490,547 downwards.
CACGAAAGAATGGTAAATCTCACAACAAAACAATTTCATGTTTCATGCACTTACTACTCTCATCCCACTCTCACCCATTTCTAACGCACAGAAGACGTTCCCATGTCCAACGAGTACTTACGCGTCCGGCTGAAACATTCGTTAAAACCACAGAAGAAGCAAGAATGCAGGAAGCACTGCGCCGCCTGCGGAGGGAGGCTTTCCCAGGCGGCAGGGCCAACACGGATCGTCGTAAGACGCGTTCGCGTGGAGCGAGGCGCCGCGCATGCGAAAGAGCCCAGCCCCCCCCCCCCCCGCCACGGCCGCCGGTCGCCGCCTCCGCGGAGATAATCAGGCTGCGCGCGGGCCGGGGCAAACGAGATTGAACGTGCCACGAGCGAGAACGTCTCGGTGCGCGGGGAGGTCGGGGCGGGGGCCAGAATTTGTTTTGGTTTTTTGTTTAAAAAACTAAATTAATACCTTCAAGAGAAAATTAATTCAAAAAGCAAACTCTCCTTACAAATTCGGTGTGAAAATTTCACGCCCCCGGGGGAACGAGTGATTTGAAAAACCAACAGGCACAAAAACTCGCTGTCGACGGCGGCCGGCGCCGGGGCCTCATTACCCGCCATTACCCGCCGGCGGCGAGGGGCGGAGCGGGGGCGGAGGCGGGGGCCGGGGCGGGGGCGGAGGCGGGGGCCGGGGCGGGGGCGGGTGGTGGGAGCGCTCGGCGCGGCCGGCCGGTCGAGCGGGCGGACGGGCGAGCGGGCGGGCGGACGGGCGGGCGAGCGGGCGGACGGGCGGCTGGGCGGGCGGCGCCGTCGGTCCGCCGACCCGACCGGCCAGCACGCGGCCGCCACGGCGCCTGGTCCAGCCCGGACGGACAAGTGGCAGCGTGGCTCCAACCGGCTCCAAACAATCGCATTTTCTCTACGGGTATCAAGTGGATTTGAAGGTTGTTTTTACTTTTTAGTTCTCTACTACGCGGCAAGACGAATTTATAGTATACACCGGCGAGTGCATATGCTTTATATGATTGTTAACAGCAAGAACAAGAGAGTTGAGAGCATTCAAACTCGCATTTGTAATTAATTTTGATGTAATAAAGATTAACTCTAAGTAGCTTCTCAATATTCTAAGTGGCAAGATCTACATATTGTTTCTGTTGTGTTTCTGCGTGTTACGTTTTTTTTTGCAAAGGAAGTCAATTATCATCTGCTCCTTCATCCCAAAATAGAAGTATCTCGAACTCAAGACCTGGCAATTGCAAGTGGGCTCTGGAGCCAGCAGTCACGTGCAACGCCCTTCGCGACACACGAAATGCAAGAGACAAACATCCATGTCCACAACGGGATGCGAATCCCCAGCCCTTCGAGCATCGAGGTGTTCTGTAGGTATGGCCTACTCATCTCGCCCGTCATGCCCGGCAGTTCGTTTGTTATTAATTTTTATTTTGTTCTTCTTATTTTCGTGGACGCTGTAGCCCTCCAGTGGCGAGGAAGCGTTGGGTAGATGTGGAAGGGACCCTCTGCAGGGCCTGGCGCCAAGGAGCAGGTAGTCGTTCGACCCGCCTCCCGGATGTTTCACGGAAAACAATTCGATAAATCTACCATGTTAATGTGAAATCTCCAGTAATTAAGCGCGTCTAATTTTTCAATTTCGTGTGGATATACTTTACTGGCCGGCCCCTCTTTTGACAGCTTCTTGTAGTGACAGTCCTGGAGTTCTGTTGTGCAGGAGGTGCACTGATCACGAAGGAATGCTAATGAGTGATGATTAATGGTTTGAAGCTGCTGATTCACTGGAAATATAATTTAGATTTTTTGGGGTTTGTTTTTAATCATATTCACAAGGTCTTACTAATCATTTGCTCGCAGAACTCAATAAGTTATTCGAAGAAAAAATATGAACAATAATAAAGTATTAAGAAAAAATGGAAAAAAAAATTGAACACAAGAAAAGCTTCCTACGATATTAATAACAAAGTTGACACAGTAAGTGATCAATTTTCACTCTCATAATTTTATAACGTAAAACCATTCACAACATTCTTGGAATTATTCGTAAAAGAGAAATTGAGCATGGCAGCTTACATGATAACGTGAGAAAAATTGACCGAAACGAAACTCTTAGCAAAGGGACAAAGGTCAGTCATACTAACCCAAGGTCATCACTACACGTGTTATTGCATGGAATCGTTAGCACTTTAGTGTACCCGTATGGCTGAATGGAATCTTTTACGACTACGGATCTTTATCAGATCTTAAACACAATGCACAAGAAAGTTAACATCACCTGAGTCACTTTATAATCGGCAACGCCTTGGAGAAAATTTGAGCGCGCTAGCAGTGTTAAACACAAGCCCTGGCGCACGTTTCAGCCCTCATGGCAGAGAGCAGAGAATCGAGCACGATCAACTCGCCGGATATCACGTTTTGCCCTCGCCCAGCAGTGGAGCTGCAGTAACAACGCCTCGAGTGAAGTACAATCCGACTTAATTGCTCAATCATAATCATATGTTGTTATACAAATAAATGCTCGAAGAAATTACAGCATTTTATTGACATTTTATATAAAATTATTTGTTAAATTTGAGGAGTTAACATTATTTTTTCTTAGTAAGTATAGAATAAATTAGTGTGTAATATATTCAGATAATAAGTTATATAACATTTATTATAGAACTCTTCATTTTTTTACGTCCGATCAGGTTTTATTATTAGGTATTAAATAGAGTAAAATCGTTTCTTTACTTGCTCTTCAGTCAAACCGAGAATATTTTAATAAATAATTAATAAGATCTGGATGGATGAATTGCTCGTCGTTTTTAGACAATAAATTAAATATATTGGACTTGTGCTGAGAAAAAATGATAATTTACAGAAATTTTGATAGCTCGGAAAACATTCCATTTTCTTGGTCTTCAATGCAAATAGGAGCCCTAAGTCTCTGGGAGTTTTTACAACATTTACACAAAAAAGGATTTACGTCCGTAAGCAAAGCAATTTTCTACAAACCCTGACATTCCATTATCCGTCATAACAGTAGCCAACATTTCCTTATTCAATCAATCGTAGCAATTTATTCGGTTGGAAAATTAATACATGCAATCAATTTTCTCTCTTATTTTCTAAACGTTTCATTCTCACTGCACTTCGCTAATATTCATTCCCTATTGAAGGTGTCAAAATTTCTGACCGTGTTCAGGTTCTAATTTATACAGTGGATGAATGAGGCATTTATCATTATACCTCCACTCATCATGGACTTCTGTCTTGCTTCTTTGCTTCAGCTGTCTTACAGAAGCTAAATCAATCATGAGTCCCGAAACTAGGAGGACCGATCCAAATTAAAATGAGAGAATGGGCAGAAGAAAAAACAGTAAAATGTTTTAACATAAACATTTCATTTAACATTTTTCTCTTTCAGATTCACGTATTCATAAATTAGGGGTGGTGCGGTGACCTTCGGGAAGAGGTAGATATTGATAGCTCAGAACAGCCTCGAGTAAGTGCGTAGGGATGATGCGATACTTGCTTGGATACCATATTTGGTACCATTCCCTACAGCAGGAAAATACCAATAAAATAATTTTCGTAAACCTCAAAAATCGATACTTCTGCTATCGAATGATATCGATATAACATTTAATTCATGTTTTCAGAATTTCAATAAAAATGCAAAAACTTTTAGAAAATTTTAAAAACACGTTATAATCGTTATTTTTTTCACAAACATCCTTTAATACTATATAATATCCTAACATATTACAAAGAAGACTGTTCGTACGGTTTATAAAATGCCATCGACATTTAACTCTGTAAAGGTGTTGCATAAGGAATTACTTCTCATGGGTGTATCAGAGTTAGCACGAAAATTTTAGAATTTTGTAAATTGTTTTCTAAAGAATTTAATACATTCATGTCTTATTCACACGTTATCGATGTGCTTAACTTGAAAACGATTCGCTGCTAAGAGTCTAACGCTTTCTGCTTCATAATTAACGTTTAACAGAATTAGAATGTTTACCTATGCACTGTATCAGCCATACATTGATGTAACGCGTAGTTCAGCATCTAGTTGAACGAAGTTATTTTGAATATGAAGCCATTTTCACTTTTAAATCGATAACTTACAAAGGGTGAAATATTTGCACGGGTCAGTACAGACTTACATTTAGTTACATCCTTAATTCTTTTTAAATGTTCTAATGTACAACTTTCTCTCCGACAGAAGTCTCATAAAGTGCCCCAAAGGGTAAGAATGAATGCATTTAAAATAAATTTATTGTACTCAAGTAGCAACTGTATTGAAAAACCTGGACATTGCTCTTTTGATTTCGATATTCAAATACAATATATTCTTCAATATCTATAATACTAATTTCGTATGCGCGCAGAAATTGAGAGAAAACAAAGCAGCTGGATAAAAATGCAAAAGCAAACATATTCGATATTTGCTAAAAAAAAGTATTATTCATACCGCATAATACTGTTCTCATACTGCGCGTTCTGTCTGAATTGTCATACTCAGTACACGAGTGCTTACGACCCAGCTGATGTCATACGGCAGTAGGATCCTTAAAAAACTCCTCCATTAAATACTTACCTTTCACAAGTAACGTAATGGAAGAAGCAACATTTGGGTTTTCGGTAGCATGTAAAAAACGTTGCACTTTCATTGTACACTAGTCTGCGTTGTTGCAGAATTCATGTAGACTGTTTTTGTTAAAATATTTAATTTACTGCGGTGTTCTCCGCGAGCATATTATTTCTTGTTCTTCAGCAGTGTGCGTGCTACAGTGTGTAAAACCATTTTGTCTGGTTTGTTCAGCAGCTGCTTTGCTTTAGCTAGCCATTTAGTCGATACTACCCCTACAGATGCGCAATACCAAAGTCCTATATGCATCAATTGCGGAGAGCGCCGCAGGGCCCCAGCCGGAGCGGCTTCCGATTCGTCGCGTGCGGGGCGTGGCGCGAGGCGGAGGCGGAAGAGCGCTGGCGCCGCGAGGAATCGCGACGAGGGCGACGTTTCTTTCCAGAAGCAGGAAAGCGCTGGCGGCGCCGGACAAAGGAATGCGGGAGCGCCGCTCAGCGCTGCGCGGCGCCGGCCGCGCCGGGGTGAAAGGCCCTGCCTCTAGGCGAGCGAGCGGATGGGGGCGATGGCGGTGGTACTTGGTGGATGGTGAAGGTTGTTGTGGCAGTACTAGTTTCGGTGGTTGTTGTTGTAGGGGATAAAGTGATGGTAGTGCCATTTTCGGCGGTGGCGGTTGTAGTTTATGGTGGTGGTGGTGGTGGTGGTGGTGATGATGATGATGATGGGGGGGGTTAGGTCAGGGGATAGCGATGACGATGACTGTGTGTTACAGTCGACGACGTCGATTTTGTTGCTGATGTAGCGATTCAGATGGCAATGATTCAATTGGAAATGATAGCGATGTAAGTGGAGCTGTGTATTAAGATGTCTGCTAATAATAGGAAAAGAGCGGATCGAACAAGCTTATTTCGAAGGCGGTGATCATTGTGTAGGTGCGACTGCCGCAGGCGCCGCCCACTGCCGGGTCCCGGCGAAACACCCTCCCCTCCCCTCCCCCACCCACCCACGGCGCCTCAACCGTCGAAGCACGTATGCAGCGGATCGTCGGTTATCCGCAGTCCGATTATCCGGGTGTCCAATGTGTTATCCTGATGTGTATTTTGAAAAACGAAAATTGCGCTCGTGCGGAGGTCGTCGCGCCCGGGCCGCTGGTCTGGGGGCAACGTGCAGAGGAAGAACTGCAAGTGAAGGAAAAGCCGAACTAAGGTACAGGAAGGAAAAGCAAAAGATGAGAAACGAAAGAGAGAACGATAATAAAAATGAGCAAAAACAAGGGTTGGAGTTTGGCAGTTGTGCGTTTCAGTGAAAACACACCAGATTATTGATACGTGGATAGCAGAGGTGAAAGCAAGAATAAATGTGAATAGTGAAGAAATCAAAATAATTGAGTGGGGGTGAGAGTAATAAAGAGGGAATGACAGCATGAGAAGACTTAAGTATAAAATTTTAAAAGTGCATGTTAGTTCCGGTTGAAGACGAAATACGACAGAGAAATAACTTTAGGTTTCGTTAAGAATATAAAAAACAAATGAGGAATGATAAGTAGCGACCAAAAAGTATTTATATCTACTAGAGGTCAGTACACTCATCAAAATGTTGCATGTTTTTAATGTTAATCAAATTACTTCATTTAGTTTGTTGCAATTTATTTTGACAAAGGCAAGAGTATGAGAAAAAAATACCGGATATTATTTCACCAACCACGCTCTATTAATCAACTCAGTAATTTTCATGTAATTCACATGTTACTGTTTGGTAACTGCATTAATAATAAAAACGACCTACATAACTGGATTCTCCCATTTATGTAAAATACTTCTAATTTCATTTATTTTCATTTGAACATCTACCGCTATTTCATAATTTGTTCTCTTCGGAAGTACATTCTTTGACAGCTCAACCGTATCTTGGATTAAAAATTGTCAAAGCAAGAATTTATGCACTTCGTTGGTTTCGGTGAAATCCAAATTGTTAGGAATTATCTTACGAGATGCCCAGGTTTAATGTAGTCAGAAACTCGGCAGCAGATCAGGTTCAATTAATGTTTTAAACACAAATAGAATGAAATAAAAAACGATAGGAATAAGATGGTGACGAAACGACGAAAAAATTACAAGGAAAGTTGATAGAAAAAAAAATTGATAGACCCCATAATTACTGATACGGCAATGCGAGGAAGCATTCGAGTGGCGACAATCTACACTGCAAGACAAGTTCGACTGCAAGACAAGTTTTTCTACAGTCTTCGGCTAGCCTCTGAGGGTTCTGGAGTGACCGTCCCGAGCGCCCCAGTCGTAGGGATAGATAATAAATAAAATGATATATTAATAAGATATATGAAGTTCGTAATATACTCACAAAACTACTACATTAATGTTCTGGCTTTACCACTTATATATTCATAGGAATCCTCGAAGAGAAGATTATTGAAACTCCATATTCATTAGTTTCATGTGGAAGGAAGTAATACTCATTTTTTAAATGCATTGATATACAAAATACTGTGAAGAACTAAGCGATAAAAGTAAAGTACTTGCTGAAATAAGTGATTACAGATTACTGTTATTTATTGTGTAATGCATATTAGAAAAGTAGTATTAAAGGAATAGTTCAATTCTATAAAAAATATTGTTTCTATTTTAAGCGTTTTCTACTTTCGGAAAATGTAAATAAACTGAAGTCCTTAGCCTACGATTCTTGTGTTTGGTATCATGAATCTTTGAATTATTTCTAAATATGAAAATTAGTTTACAAAGTGGTTTTATTCTATACCAAATATGATATCTATTGATAAATTTTATTAAAACTTAATTCATCAAGTGCACAAAAGGTTCACGGGATTAATATATATATATATATATATATATATATATATATATATATATATATATATATATATAGTAGAACTATATATTTTTAAATAAACCATTCGGAAAAGAGACCAATGGCTGAAGTTTCGAAACCTGGGGATTCAGCAAGAAACACTTTATACATTTCGATGTTCTTCAGTGAATGACCGCTCCATATATTTTCCTTTACAAAGTTTTATGATTCTCAATAATTCACTGCTCTGTCGAGTTGGTAAATAAATTTGTTGGCTGGACCTCAATAGCTATTGTCCATGCACGCACATGATATATACAAAGGGATTGTAAAATGATTTGCATATGCCGACATTTATTTTAATGATAGCACACTGCTATTATGAGCATCTGAGCTTAATGTACCTAATATGAATGCAACGAACTAGAAAAACTAGGTATCGCATGTGCTTTTGATACACATTTGATGTCGCTGTAGTAACAAGCTGTAAGGTGAGTAGTTAATATAAAACATCTAATAAGGAATGGCTCGCAAGATTTTCATCAGCGATAACAATGCGTTGAAATTTTGTGCACATTCAATTGACAACATCAAAGATGAAAAAAATAAGAAAGTTACCTATGCCTAACATAAAAACTTCAGGGTATAGCTATTTTGTACGCATATTTGCATTTATTTCATACAATAAAACTTAACTAAATTATGAAAACAAGTTCAATAAATGCATTATACACAATTAGACATTATTCTTCCTGTCAATTCTCGAAAATGAATATTTTGTGATCGATGCTCTCACAAAAGGCTCGATTTTTAATTTAAAAATGCTTAATTTTTAATTTGGTTTAAATATTTGTGAATATTTTGCGACAAATTAAATTAGTTTATAATTTTTAAAGAGCCTTAGAGACTAAAAATACAGGAATAATTTTTCTTTTTGTAATTAAACTATTGTTTCATTGATCTTCATAGTGGGGGAAAAAATATTGCATGCACTGCAATTGAGAATTTTTGATTGAATTTTATTCTCGTATTAAAATTAAAATTTGTATCTTAATGTAACTCACAATTTTCCTTTCCAAGGCAGGACACTTGATATAAAGTTAGAGATGTGAATGTCAAAGTTTCTTTGAATCGGGGAAAAGTTTCCCCTACGATTCTCTAAAAAGCATGTTTTAAATTTTAATAATCTGTTAGCATTCTTTGTACAGTATCAAACAACGAGAGATAATTCTATTATATCAAGTTATAATAATGAACTAAATTGGAATATTTAATAAGTGGATTTATATTTCATTGTTCCATTTGGTGAATAATTTATTATAAATATGTTATCAATTTGAGATTAATAGAAGCTAATGAAAAATTGAAAAAAAAAAGCTGTTTGTGAAAATCCATTATCGTAATTTGTAATTTCATACTACTTAATGTGTGAACTCGTGTTACAAAATTAAATGCAGCATTTGGACTAGCAAATTGGAAAAGAGGAGTAATAAAAATATTCGAGGTACGTTACCCGTAAATAAAATTAATACCCTATGAAGAAAAATCTCGCTGCCTACTTGGAATAAAATAATAAATGTCTTAAGTATTTATAGAAAATAAATCATTTGGATATCTGTATCAAATACGTAAATATCAAAATTACACCAAGTAATATTTGACGATTTCTTGCATCATATTTCAAAAAGAAAAAGAAAATACAGAACCTTCCTTTCTATTTTGTTCATAATAATATTTGTTCAGAATAATATTTCAGTGGGATTAATACGAACCATAATTGGATTCTTTTGTAATGTTGTTACTAGCATATTTTAGTATCAGAGTAAAAAATGTCCACTGTAAGTAATAGTAGAAGGCAGCTCATATCTCAAAGTGAACTAATGCATGTTTACAATAAGGAATTATCAGAGCAAAAACTGTGTATGTAAAAATGCAGATTGTTGAAAGTGAAGATTGCAAACCACCTCTATTCCCTCTGGGTAGACAAAGGGTCCGTAAGGCCGAAAAGGCGGCACTGCCACCCTGGGAGTGGACGCCCCTGGCCGCGAGGCGCGGCGGTAGCATTTTAATTCCCGCTGCTCGTCCCTTGTTCGAGTTCCCGAACCGTGTTTCGGCGACAGAGGGTCTTTGAGGCACGTACCGCACCGCCCGCGCCTCGCCGCGACTGTCCACGCCACCAGCGCCCAACAAGCACACGGTCGGGCAGGAAAGACGTGAACTTGCTTTAAGATGGAAGCACTAGATACATTTGCGAAATAAGACAGCTGTTCGCGTGTTCGGGTATTGAGTTGTGATAACGAGGAAATTGCGATAAGTTCACTCAGAAGAGGGGGAAATGAACCGTTCATTTGTGACTATACTCATCTTCCTTTACTTGTTTACTTTCACTTACATAGTAACAAATTCATATGATACTACTTCGCCCATATTCGCCCACCCAACCAACCACATATATACCCACAACCACACCCATATGAAACAGAACAGCAGTTCCCTAAGAAGAAGAATACAATAAAATAGAGATTAATAGAAGAACGGTCATAGAAAATCGTGTTTCATATTCAGCGTTAAAACTGTTCTACATTGCAGTTTCCTTTCCCAAGAAAGTGCGGTTTAAAATAAGAAAATTAATTAACATATTTGTATAATCAATGGAAGTAGTGGCAGCATATCTTTGACTTATTTCCGATTTCACCATGTAGTGAATTTTTCCCCCTCTGTCCTAGCCCCATAAACCTGACTATATAGTCATAATACTCAGTCTATCGACTTACAAATAATAACTTAGTCTATTGAAGAGTATGTCTAAAGAATCATCATTGTATAGATTTAAAAAGCCTAATACACGTATACATATATACTAGAGAGTAAAAATTATTATGTTGTGTTTCGTTAAATGTTTATTTATTAAAAACAATGGTTCCAAATTACTGTTCTTTTCATTGGGTTCCTGCCCACGTTATATACAAAAAACTATTATAAAACGACCAAGTATAATAATACAATAATAATAACAATGATAATAATGTAGAAACGAAATTGTTTGTTACTAAAGGTATTTTCAAGAGATAAATATTTTATATCTAAGGTAGATATATATTCCATCTCTGTCGAAACACAATATTTACAATTACTAAACTCTGCTGCAGCTCAAAAAACGACTGTTTTTCAATTACTTAAAAATATCGAATTCAATAAACGTTTTTTGAATTCCTTATTGTTTTAAATTTTTGCAGTGTAATGCGAGAAACAATTCATTGTACGCTGAGAACAAAACGAGAGGCAATTATTTTTAACGAATTTAATTTTCCGTTTCAACATAGGCACAAAAAATAATATGGGTTGTCAGAAGTGTATACCGACATAAAATTCTTTAGAGAAAAAAACGTACTTTGTGGATAAACAAATAAGTAGGTCATGGCAATAATATGTCGACATATAACATGTATCACGTCAGTGTATCATACTAAGTTAACAGGTTCAAACAATTTTGCAGAACTAAGTATGTTAACGCACAAAATTTATATATTACTTTTCGGTAAACATATGTAAAAACACTGTGTTTAAAACTTATCTACCTTTATCCACCAGTGGCATCAGAATATTATATTTTTTCTGAAAGCAAATAAAGGAGATAAAGTGTTCTTGGCATGACTTTATTGAATACTATGACTAACGGACTAAAGCTTTAAACAATTTTTATTAATTAATAAGTTTTATGTATTTCAATTACAATTTTTGAGAATTTGATTATTAATGACGAAACAGACAGCGTTTTTGAAAATTGTAATATTTGTTATATTAATGCTGTAAGCCTTCGTGTTCAAATTTTAAAAAAAATCCCTTAACTCCGCTGCGTTGGCAGGTCAGTGTCAGACAAACGACCTTCCTGTGGAGTGTTCTTTTATTCAGCTTTCCGCCCAACTCCGAGACCAGGGGGGCGAGTGCGCGAGACGGACGAGCGAGTGACGGCTGACAACGCTGCCCCCACGAACCCTCCGCCGCCACGCAGCACCCCCGGGAGAGCGGCGAGCCCCCGCCCCCGCCCCCGCCCCCGCCCCCGCCCCCGCCGCCGCCCCCGCCCCCCGCGGGAAACTCCCGGGCGGGCTCCCGAGTGCGCCGAGGATCAGGGGATTGCGGCTGGCGACCGCATCTCTTCGATGGAGTTTGTGGTGCTTCTGGCTGCTACAGCTCAAAAAATAGCTTATGCATTCCCTTTGTTCTTCACAACGTCTATCTGTACACACGGTATCACAAAACCAATTTATCATAACAGGATTAAGCTGCTTTTAAAAACGTGTTCCTGCTATATGGTAATAACGAGACGTATTCATAAATTAAATGTGCATTCAAACAATGTTGGGTCACATTTTGTTGTTGAAATACAAAAAATATGAAAACTTAGTTAAAATATACGTTTTTCAGTTTAACCGGGTAAAATAATGTTATTAATGATTCGAAACAATTTTTTACTGTTTAACTTCCTGAAAAATTAACAGTATTAAAGAAAAATTTAGGAGAAAATAATTTCACGTTCGGATACCATGGTTTTAAAAACCAGATATTGGTTTAAACCTTCTACCTTCATTTACTTAATTACAGTAATTTTCTCTGACCTGCCATAAACATACAAAATTGGTTTCTGCATTTACATGCAATTTACTCTGTGCTCTCTGCCTTTTAGATCCACCAACCACATAACGCAAATAACATCGAAACAATTGAAGCAAATATATTTGTATTTATTTTTTCAATTATTCCGTAAGTAAAAACTTTAGGGGGACGTATTCAGTTATCAACAACTCTACGCCCCTACATAAGAGGTAACTATATTTCAAAAATGTTAATGTCATCACACTACATTTACTTTGCATACTGTATTTTATTTCATCACACTTTATTTTCTCTTGCGGGAACGATACCTTCGTGTTACGAAATCAATGTTACAAATTCAAAAATCTTAAGATTTATTACTATTCTTCTCAAATTCTTGCTACATTTATTTAGTACTGCCCCCCCCCCAGGCAACAAATTTAAACTTTTATGACTTACGCGGGTTCCGAACCTACAGCCTTAGCGTCCACGTACTTGAATTCACCGGGGTTACGAGGCCGACTCACTCGATGGGACTATTTGCAAACATTTTACGATTATGTGATATAATAATTTGATATAACTAATAATATAATTGAAATTGACTTGTTTATGTAAATACTGTGTTTAATGTTCATCATTAAATGTATGTATTTTAATTACTCTAACTTTATTAGTTTTCGCAGCACAATGCTAAAGATACTTAATCATCAAAATTTATCAGCATCGCATTCAGTAATGTATCATTTTTTTTTAATTAACAGACTAATTTTCACAGAAAAGTTTTAAATTTTCGAGGAACCTTTTGATAAATCATTGGAGTACTTTTATTCACAAATGCAAAAAAATTATAAAAACGCTTATAATATAAATATTAATGGCTTGAGCTATATTAAAAAATACATTTGTGTCGTTTTAGAAATATCAAAAGGATAGATGAAAAGATAGTTGACGCCATGTTATTCGGAGCATTTACCTATATCCGTACAAAAAATTGGAAGAAAGAAAATAGATCAGTTTTGGATAATTATTTTAAAATTACCTATATTTTATTCAAAATTAGGCAAAATCTATGAATTTGTCAAAAACCTATATGACATGAATTAAAGAAATAATTGGGGGAAACAAATTTTATTCAAGACAAAATCTCGGTCTTCAATAATGTTTCAAACTTCAAAAAACGTCAAAGAATTTCAAACTTTTGCAATTTTCGAAAATTTAGAAATAACAGTAAGAATATGCTTTGTGCCATATTTATATTGTATTTCACTCTAAACTTCACTCTAAGAAATGTTGGGCACTTTTTTTTAGTAAATTTTGAAAGTGTCCCGGGTGCTTTAGACGAAGTCTCCGAAAATTTGAAGAATTCGTTTCAAATTCTCAGGGCTTCCAGTCAGACCCCCACCAACTGCAGTGTAATCATTTTGAAAAATGCCTACTGATATAGGCGCTAATGTTATTTAGAAACGGACAGACGATTAAAAAAAAACACTTTTCGGTATCAGGGACCTCCAAACAATTTCCGATAAAATGTGGAAATCGATTTTCCGCCGAATTAAGTATCCTCCTAGATTCATTGCTCCGTACGTCTGTGAAAACTCCTTGCGAAAACGATTGCATTTTTCGTCGTAATACAACGTAGAATGTAAGATTATTTATTCTCACATCACTTGCGATTTGTGGGTTTACAGTATCTTCTATATTGTTTTACTTTAAAAATGTAAAGGTGTTTTAGAACTTGTAAAGAAAATTCACAAGAACCGAAGACTTGGGCTGCACTTTACTTTTTGAATCGTCGTATCAGAAGGAAGTCCAAGTGCTTAACCCAATCACAAACACGAACCACAATATCACATGTTGACATTTTAAAGGGCAGAACCATGCCGGCCGTGCATGTCGCTTCGTCACCGCTGTCCCGCACCGCGCCACTCCGCTCTCTATTCCCCCACCCCCACCCCGCCGCCGCAACCCCTCGCGCGGGCCCGCGGAGCGACCGCGCCGTGACGTCACCAACATCAATAGCGGAGTGCGCCGCGCGGACTTAAGAGGCTTTGGCGGCCGCAGTCAACAGGAGCGTTTGTCTTAGGACCAAGGTTGCGCAAAAAACTCAAACACGCCTCGCGGCGGCGAGACGGCGGCTCTCGTGGCGATGGCTGGGAGGGGCGGACACGGTGACTTTGGGCTTGTCGAGGGCGGAAGTGACTGCGCTAGCGCTGAGCAGGAATGCCAGCGCGGCAGCGGAGCTGCCTGTGATGATGATGATGATGATGATGATGATGTTGGCGGCGAACGCGTGGCGGGATGGCGTGAAAGAGTGGGAGTCGCATGGACGTTGTTGACGGAGGCGGTGAGGCAGCGAGGGACAAGGCAGCAGACGGCGACGGCGACGGCTTCGTCTGAGAGTCAGAGAGACGTGGAAATCCGGGAAAGCCGCAACGAGGCCTCCGCCACCGCAAAGGACAGACGTATGCTGCCGTTGCAGTGGAAGCTGCTGCTGTTGTGGTCCGGAGCCGACTCTTGAAAGGAGAATCCGAGAAGAGGGCAGCTTCCAAGAGAGTCAATGATGAAAGCAAATGATGAGGATCTTCTAATGAAGCGGCCAGGAAGGAGATCGCAGCGCGCTTTTCGTGAAAAATGTTTGTGAATGGTACTTGGATTGGGGAAGAAATTTCCATTAAATGATTCTATCGTCCGGCAGTAGAAGTGTGTGTGCGAGATATTTCAATTCTCATCTTAGTTCGATATGCTGTGACCTTAAATTCAACCATTTAACTTTAATCTTTTAAAAATTCTTATTCCTGCTATAACATTACTTTCCTATTCGATATTGAGCTAGTAAAAATATTTGGGTGTATGAGAATCACGAGTTTATTGCTTTTCTTAATACCGACAATGAAAAACAAGTACGATAATTAGAGGAAAGTACTCAAACCCGGGCCCCATTTTGATTCCATATTTTTAATTCCAATTTTCTGCAGAATTAAATCAAAATATTTGCAACGCTTACCTAGTTTTACAAATGTTATATTCTTCTTGAAATTATTGGCCAAGTAGTTTAAGAATAAAGAAAAAAATGTCCGTAAACATTACATTATGTGGATTTTTGAAAAAAGTTTCCGAATGTGTGTCCCCCACAAACGCTTTAAGAAATGAGTAAAAATAAATTTTAAAAACTGCAAATATATTGAACTCATTTTATAAAATTACAAATTAAAAATATACATAAGAAATTGTCTTAAACCTCTTGCGCATACTCTACATCTTCTTCACCTGGCAGGGAAGAAGGGAGGACTTCCAATTCGGAAGAGCCACATGTCGTTCGATTCCTCGTAGGAGGTGGAATCTAACTTTTGCTTTTTGTTTAACTTCAGAATTTTCTTAAATATATCTTTTTTCGACTTTTCTGGAATTAAATTTTGAATTTGTTTCTTGACCTCTTTATTCTTCCCATCCCCTTCGAAGATACAGGCTTCAGAGTAAAATTTTGTTTTTTTATTAGACTCCTAAGGAATAAGTAGGGCCAAATACCTTAACTGTTTTTACTTTACAAGACGAAAAATTGAGTGCCCGCGTTAGGAAACTTTCGGGGGTTCGTGTTAGCCACTAGCGTGTTTATATTTCACATTCCAAATACATTTTTACAAGGGAAGTAAAATAAATAACATACCCTACATCAATAGCTTGTAATGTTCCCTTAGAAATAAAGTACTGGTTAGAAGACTTGCCGATGAAGTAGTAAAATCAGGCAAGTGAGAATAAGCACTTGAAAAAACTTTGCTTTTCACTGTTGGCACTAATGGCCGACTGTCCGGCTTCGCTATTTTAGTAAGTTTCTAATACGCAACAGCATTCTACAACGTTGTAAAACAAGGGTCTTCTATTAGGAACCGCGCCCGTGTTTTGGTACTTTCCTCTACTAATAAGCGATCATTTATTAAAATGTCCGTTCAAAAGCTTTGGAACTTCGGCATTGCACCTTACATACAGTATACAATACAGTACAACCGCAGTAAAGCATTTTAAATGTGCTACAGTATATGTCATCCTTCATTTTATTGTTACTTGGCTAAAGAAAATAAATTTAATTCTTTCCTTTTTCTTAACAACAACATTGCATTTAATGTCAAAGAATCGGATGAAAAATTCATAGACAATATTAATATCAAAATAATAGGTAAAATTTTTAGACGAAAAGCAATAATGAAAGTATTTTAAATAACATTTCTAAGCAGAATTTCGTAGTTACGCCAGTTGTCATTGAAACGTTTTAAAAAATGCAGCAACTATAGCCAAGGCAAGAGTGTCGTGTTAGAAACTGCATGGCATTTGAGAAAACACTTTGCCATTCTTCTGTTATTTATAATTAATAACATCTGAGAAAATCCCAAAATGAGACCATTGTGTTAGCATTAGGACTATTTGTATTCCAGAGGGCCCTACGCAGTTCAAAATATTCCAAAAGAAGGAATTTGTAGGCTCAGAGAAAACACAAATACACGCATTGGAGTTTAAACACACAGGAAACTATTTCCATGATGATACTCCCCTGCCGGGTTGTAGAACGGGTCAAACACTAATCGACAAGGTACGTTTTCGTAGCATAAAACTTTGAAAGCATGAAGGCGGCGGTCATAAAAACGCACCGACAGCAGCGAATACAAATTGACTCGTTCGGAGGGGCCGCTGACTGCGGTAGCGTCGGGGCCTCGGGATGTCGGCGGGACGCGGCGCGGGTCCACCTGGTAGCGGTGCGTCAAGTCGTAGGGCGCGCGGCTTCGCCCACGCTCGCCCGCCGGGCGGCGGCGGGGTGGATGCCGAGGGAGGTCCGGCTGGCGGCGGCGGCGGTGGCGGGGGGGGGGCGGAGGCGGGCGGCGGGCGCGCTTTGTCCGGCGGTCGGGCGGCCTCGCCCGCAGAAGGACGAACCCGGCACCTCGCCCGCGACAGCCGCCATTGTCCGCCACAATTTATCGCGGCCGGCGCGTTCGCCGATGAGGCTTTCTTGCCGCCGCCGCCGCCCGGGAGGAGGGGAGGGGAGGGGAGGGAGGTGAGAGAAGGAGGAGGGCGACGTGGGCGGGCCGGAGGGCGGGGAAGGCCGGAGCGAGGCGCGAGCACCGGACCGGGTGGTTGGGTGAGTTGGTGGAGCAACGCACGGAAAGAGAAAGGGAGGTAAATAAGGAGCAGAAAAACTCGAAGGGGTAAGAAACGGTACACACCAGAGGGTAAACTGCCGGCAGACGAAAGGATTAGACACGGAATAGGGGTCTGACAACTGACTGGGGTTGGGTGTGTTAGTGCGACAAGAAGTTGAGGAAACGGAGTGTTGGGGGTCGGTACGTGGAAGAGTGTATTGCTGAGTGACTGGGTGGTGGGTCCAAACAATGTCCAAGTTCTGCCGGGGGTTGGGCGCTTGGTTCGCGGAGCGCCAGTACGACGCGAGAGCACGTCTGCCTACGGAAGGCGCGCGACGCATCGCGTCACGTCACGCCCCAAGTATCTGAAGCGAGCACTTTCGGAGTCCCGAGGCCAGAGCCCGGCCCGACGCCATTGCCGCCGCCGCCGCCGCAGCCACCTGCCGTTCGCGTGGACAGGTGCCGCGCCGCGCCGTCCAGCGCCCGCAGAGATCGTTGCGTCCGACGTCGCACGGCCCCACACGGCGCTCCCGCCCGCGCCGCCCACTCGCCCAGCCCCGCCCCGCCCAGCCATAAACGCTCTTTTCGACTGTCGTGCAGCTTTCACAAAATGCTAAGGACTTCCAGATCGAAACACTGACGCGATGCTCTTTGTTGGAATATTCCTTCTGTAAGAGCTTATGGTCAGTACCCCTGCTTCAAATCTGCTTTCATCATCATCATTCCTTACTCGCGCACGAGTACCAAATGTCTGTAGCAATGCCACAACAAGAAAACTGGCCACATAACATATTGTAGAACGAAGTCAAAGTAAATTGCAAACATAGTACATCGTTTCCTTTAGATGCCTCCCTCCCCCACATAAATAAAAAAAGTTGTAAAATTATTTCACGGTAACGGAATACATATTAATTGATTAATTGATAATTTAGAAAATTAAGGAAAAATAAAATATAAAACAAACCTAGGTTAAAAATTTCAGTGTTTGAGAATTCAAGTATATCAGTGGTTACATTGTTATATACTGAATCACAATCTTCATAAACAATAAGTAAACGCATTTTAAGGTGACATTGAACATCCAGGGTTATATGAATATTTTTATAACTGCTGATTTTGTTTTTGAAAATAAATTTAAAATAGAAAAAAAAATTCAACTTGTTTTATAATCACATTTCACGTCCTGGAAATTTTGTTTCTAAAAGCAACAAGTGCAAGGTCAAGCTTCGCTCTGCTCCTTTAATGGGGAAGCAGCCGCACCTCTCCTGCTGCCGGTTCGGGCGGCATCGCGCAAGCAGCGGCCATCGGGGTGGCGCGTCGCGGCGCGTCGCGGCGCCGCAGCGACGGCAAAGGCACGCCGTACGCCCACGCCGGCGCCGTGCGCGCGCCCACTCGGCTTCAGAGGCGCCGCGTCGCCACGGCGCGGCGGAGGGCCCACGGGTAATATGCACCACGTGCACGTCGCGGCCTCCGATGGCGACGACCGCGGGTGTAGATGTTGACTGAGGGAGGGGGGGGGGGCGTGCCACTAAAATTTTGAACTACAGTCACTAGTTTTACTCTTATTTCGATTTCTACTATTAACTGACGTATTGACGAGACTAAATCCATCCAGGAGTAAGCTTCGAGGCTGACTGTAAAGGCGCAGCCAAAATGAGAGGTGCTTTCGAAGACTGATAACATTCTTAAGAAACAACACGGCACAGAAATGATTGATCAGATTGAACAGAAATGATGTGACTATTTGCGACACTCAAAGATTTTCTGGATCTTTTCATTATGCAGTCGATTCATTACAGCCAGTAACCATTGCAGAGAAATTTTTGGCGCAGTCACATTTTCGAAATTGGTAGTTTGTGATGCAACTGTGGCTATTTTTCGTGTTGAAAAGTTTATTATCGAGTGTATAACGGTTTTAGTGAAAAACTGCGACATGACACGATCTCTTTTTTATTTACTACGTGCATCTTGTTAACTTCAATAAATGAATAAAAAGAATTGGATTAAACTAAAACTTCGCGGAAGAAACAGCATTTCAACCACTTTTGATGTCCTCCCAAATGTTCCGTTCCAGAGACGCCCACGGTGACGACCGTGACTTCTGCCTTCCTAGACGCCATGCTCATTGTACGGTGTCAGAAGCGTTCATGGTGGCGGCTGATGCAAAACACATCGAAAATGAATCCGGGCGGTAGTTCTCACCCGGGGGTAGTCGCGGCTCATGAGTGTAGCTAATGAAAGAAGGCCACGGCGAGTTCATGGCAAGGATAAAGGGAGTGAACAATAGGGGTTGACCGTCCTCGGAAACTCCATCAAAGAAATACCACAGCTCACAAAGTAAACATGTAGAGTAGAGACAATGTCGGGATAAAAACAATATATTGCACTCTTGCTTTTACATTCACAACAAGACTTATTTAAACTTAAAAACTCCATTAAAACTCCAAACACGCATTAAAACTTATTTAAACTTTTAATAATTGAAACCAAATATTATTGCGTATACAAATTAACATTCCTCTATGTGAAATTGCAACAGCGTCGGAGCAAACACAGAATAAGGTTTGTCAAAACATTTTATTTTAAGTTAAAATTTCACTTCATAGAAACATGAGTAGGGTTTTCATTAATACTGTCTCTCGGAGGGGTGTCTCAGTGACCCTGTGACTCCCATCTTTGGTTCCTCCAAATCTCGTGCTTTCCCTCGGCTGGTTCCGTGGCCGATTCCCGGCGCGTCTCAGAGCTTGGCGCAATTGCACGTCACGCAAGTAGGCTTCGTGTATCTCCGTAGGTCGCGGCCGAGGTGGCTGTCACTGGCCTGCAGGAACACAGTCGCCCTCCGCGAAGGTTCTGGCCAAGAGTTCAGGCTTAGTTCATGCAGAGATGGCACTCGCGGTTGAGAAGGTTACAATCCAACAGAATTCTCGTCGTTTTGTAAACTATGTTTATATTTTGTGTGAGCTACACTTTAACCTTCAAAAGCAATGTCAACACGAATGTCGACACGTTTGTAATGGAACAATGAGATGATACTTTTTCACAAGTATACAGAATGTAAGAGTACATATCATATTCTACGTAATCGAAATTTCTTAATATGCTTTTGTTATTGTTATGAGATTATTTCTTATATTTCTTTCATTCAAACATAAACTATTTTCACTGTATATTTTAAAATACGCCCAGACGTTATGTTAAATGAAGTCTCCATTATAGTAACTACAGTAAAACACCACAAAAATAAAATATTTTTATTTTTAAATAATATTTTGAGGTACAAGTCAGGGTAATGATAGAGTTGGTACTCTAATTTTTGCTACAATTATTGACAGCAGTGATTTATTCATGCATCATCACGTGAACAAGAGAGAATCGAGATTGCACTCACAGTATGAGAAAATCAACAACAGCAAATGGAAAGAAAAAAGGCGGCAGAAAAACATTGCACTGCGGTGAACAAGATTCCATTTTTGCTTCACCACTCGAATTGCCTTATTTATTGTTCGAGATTTAGATATCACATGAAAATATTCCTCCTTTTCTAACAAATTAGGTTTTTTAATGTAAAAAAATCAATAATTGGCTAACACTTTTTTCCACCCTCTGATTATTTAATTTTTCTTTCAGATGCTTTTTTTCAGTAATTTTCTAGGATAGTGGAAGGGAAATGTGTGTTCTTTGTTAAGTATTTTTGTTACACATATTTGGACTGATTAGATTGTTAATGGTCATTTAGTGTCAGCTGATATACAAGAATCAACAGGGGGCAAAGTGTAATATGCTTCCACATGAAAGCAAAGCGACGCCGATAATTCTGCACGTCGGAAGCAAGTCCGATACCAGACACACAAATCAATCTCTCTTTATTTTCTCAACTGACAGAACTAGTGCAACTGGCCTGAATTCAATTGATTATCGAGAAAAACTTTTCTTCGCGAGCTAAAAAAGTCAGTTGAAGTATAGGTTTACTTCGAATCTCGAAGACGTCGAAAAAAGTTACCGTATCTTTTATTCCGTTCCTTCTTCTACACTAACGTCTTTATTGACAGTCAACATTGTCGGTTTCATTCATATCTCGGAATTTCCATTTTCCATACTCTCTATTTCCGGCGTGAGGAGACAAATAGTCATATAATTTAAACGCTTATCATCGACCACATGTTCGGTAGAACTAATTACAAGATATCTGGGGGAAAAGATAATTTCTCTCCATAATAGATGGAAAAAATGAGAGCGTAGAAACGCGCAGCTGTTGCATGTAAAACCAGACAGAAAACTGTGGAAATGAAAAGAAATTAAAATAATTTTAGGCTTGGAGGAGCTTTGAAATCCTTTTCTTGTAGTTCCGTTATTACAAAAGTATCAATCAATGTGACATGCATAAAATAGGTAATTTTCTACAAGAGAAAATCATTAGCGACAAAAAAAAAGAACCTGTCTTGAACCATGCAGCGAGACATTTATCAGGCGCAGTATTCAAATTTAATTTACCATTCCCCATTATTTAACTTCTCTTATATTTTTCTTTGTATAGATGAAACACGTCATCGTCATTCTTATTTTGAGAACAATTTTTCATAACAATCCAAACTATTTGAGGTACATAAATATAGGTGTCCATCACACCTCAAATCAAACATAATCAGCAAAATATTTAAATAAAATTATTTACCATATGTGATTCAGTCCGAAAATGTTCATTAATGGAAAAGGGATATTCATAGAAGAATATTTTGCTTAATAGCATTACATCCTTACATTTTAATGTAAACTTTTCCTTAGGAGATTTACTTCTTAAATATGTAATAAAAATAACGTTTCATGTGCTTAGAAATTAGTATAATACGATGAAACAATTTGATACAGTAAAAGATAGTTAATAAGTACTTCTAACAAAAAAAACAACGTAATGTTAGTATACTTTTCGGAAAACCTTCCACCCAAGAGGAGATTTCACACCTTCATTATCACTGAATGTAATCATACGGAACGAGGGAAAATCCTTAGAGAATTTTGCATTAGATGACAACATACTTTATCCTACGAAAGCGTAAAATCACCCTTGACGGTGCTTTATTCCTATCGCTCAACACGGAAGCGCCTGCGGCCACGCCAAGAGCCCGTTCTCGCGGAGGAAGACACAATCAGGGGTTGAGGCGGCGATAGTTCGATACGCTTCGCCCGCACCCCCACCCATCCCGCCCGGGCGCCCGCCCCCGTTCCCTCCCGCGCGTATTCCCCGCACGCCACACTCTAACGAGCGCCCGCCGACTCCAAAATGGCCTCCGCGCAGCGAGGAGGAGTCCGTAATTTTATTTCCCGAAGGACGCACGCACGCGGACGCCCTCGCCGTCGCCGTCGCCCTCGCCACCCCGACGGCACACGCCCCCGCCTTCAAAGGAGCTACCGGGGCCCACCCGACCGGCCCCCTGCGCCCAGACTCCATCGCCGCCACCGATATCGGGCACGTTCACACCGGCACACTGCAATCGACCACACTTCTCCTCTTAGACCCATTTCTGCGATACTCGCTGCATATTTCCCGCATAGAACAGTTTCAACGCCCATTCCACTCCCCTTTTCTCGACTCGGTACTGAGTCACTTCGCCATCTAGAGCATTATCGGCTTCGCCACTGCAACCGCCACCTCTCCACCGGCAACTTTCAGCGGCCATCGTCTCCCCCAGCGCCACCACCAGCGCCGGCCCCCGCGGGAGGAAGCACTGCGTCCACTGCCCTCGCCCCCGCCCGCGATGACTCCTCCGCCGCCGCCGCCGCCGCGGTGCCTAATGCATTCGGGAACAAGCTCCTTTTATTGCGGCAGAGGTTCCCCAGCTCGCGCGGGCGCCGGTCTCCGCCGCCGCCGGCACCGCCAACGCCACCGCGCTCCGCCGCCGCGGCGGCGGCGGCGGCGGCGTTGCTGCCCGTTTGTTGATATATTACAATGCAATAAAGCGAGCGCTCGCGGGCTGTATATCTCTCTGCGGGCGCGCGGGCGAGCGGTGCGGCGCGGAGCGGAGCGGGCGCGGAAGGCGGGGCGGGGTGGGGCGGGGCGGGGCGGGCGGAGCGGCGGCGAGCGGCTCCTCTCTATATTGCGCCTTGCAGTCAATTAATGCTCGATCGCGGGGAGGCGCAGCGCGGGCGCGAACCACGGCGCCGCACGCGACGCGCGCGCCGCCATCACGCGCGTGGGGCCGTGCGCACGCGGCGGCGGCGCTCAGGGCACGCTCGGCGCCGCACCAAGGCGAGCGCTCGGGAAACTTTTTTTTTTTGTTTTAAATTCTTAATTTTAAAACTGCATCGAGAAAAAATGTATATAGCATAACTTATGTAAACGTATCTATAACTGTATGTAAATGTAACTTTAACATTAGTATAGTTGGGATGAACGTGCTTGATAAAGATAGAAAAATATTAGATTGAAATTATTCTGGATTAGCTGAATCTAGTGTGTAAATATGTAATAAATATCCACGAGGCTACAGTCAACTGAATATTTGTTTGGACTGTTTTTCACTAACGGCATGTGTGCAGCGAACAAGAATCTATTGACTGCAAACAAGTATTTACCTCAGAGTGTCTTAACGTGGGTGGGTACGCAGGAAGAATTCAGGGGCACCATGAAATCGCCGAAAAGTTTGAAAACGCCCCGTATCCTTTCGTAGTAAATCATATTATTTCTGTAAAAATTTTCAATGATTTCTCTTTCTTAGCCTGACAATGGGGAATTGTCATACTACATTGGGGAAAGAAGTTCTCCTTGCCATTTCACCACTGAGTGATTGGTTCAACATAAAATAAAAGTAAATACTAATGGTAACATTTAAGTTATAATTTCATTCTCCTTGTAATAAGTTTTATTTATATAATAATATTATTCGTTGTGTAAAAAAAACGATTTAATGGAAGAGCGGTGCCCAGAAATGTAGTTGACCTCCCGTTCTATTTTAGGTTGTGCAAACATAAGATCTTCTTTCTGTTATAAATATCCTATATTTTGACGTTATTGTTGTATCGCTTTCAGTATTGTGGTTTTTAAATTTAAAATTCTCTACCAGGCAATAATGAAAAATTCAAAGGACAATGCGAATAGAGTAATGGTAGATACGTTGATAGACAAACTGAATACTTTCCTATGGAAAATACTGAATTTCATCACTCTTCTGTTTGCAAGATGAAATAGAGGTTTCCGTTTCAATGTCCTAAGTGTTTCATTTTTCATGAGCATTATAAAAAAATGCAGATAAATTATTTGATTGAATTTGACTTTTTAACAATAAAAATAATAAATAGTATCCTTTATTACCTGATTCACAATGTCATATTCCTTTAAACTCGGTGAGCTGAAGAATTCAGTTTCATCTAGCATATATTACCGTTTCTGTAATAATGCGTCAGGAACTAATTCAACAGCATCAATAATGAGATTCAGATAGATATTTGAATTGAAATAGAATTACAAAAACTATCCCTTTGTATGCCGAAAATGTTTTGTAGTTTCAAAGACCGGTACCTATGTGTATTCCAAAACCCGTACACTGACGCGATGAAATCAGATTTGACTGAATAATTTCGCGTTACATCCAGGTACTGCATGTTTCAAGCGTTCAATCATCTGACGAATGCCACAAAGGATAGAAAGAGGCCCTTTTACTCGATTGTATGATTAGGAGCTTCGGCGGAATATACGAGATTAAATACACTGCAACACAGGGCAGGCGGCAACTGCTTTATATTCCTCGCCCGCGGAACTATTATTTCGCAGCGCCTGCTTTGCATCGTTACAAGCGCGTCGTTTCTTGGCACAACAGATCGCTGCCTGCGATCGCGCAGAGAGACTGTTTGCAGCCGCCTTCGCCATAATGCTATTCGCACGCCCGCGCACGCGTGCCCGCAAGCACGCGAGTGATGGCGTCGATTCACCGGGGTTGCCACGTTGACGTATTAAATGCCCAATTCTAGAAATTAAATCTTCTTTTTTTTTAACAATTCAAGAACTTCTTCATTTTTATTACCTTGTAAATATGTTTTTATACTCGTGCACAGTGGCGTGCTCAAGGGGGAGAGGGCTACACCTCCCTCCCGGACGCCAATGATACATATTCAAAATAATTTTTATAATTTTCTTGACTCACGAAAGTCAATAAATGTATCAATTGTTAACGTAATATAGTATATTGACAAAAGTCATCGAATAAAAATACATTTTATATTAAGTATAAATGAAAAATTGTTTATCACAAAACATCTACTCGGCTGGAATCGATACCTGTCCCCCTCTTCATTTCTAGAAAAATCCTGTGTGCGCCTCAGCTCATGCATAACCCTATATTTATAAATGTTTTCCTAACAGGTAGTAATGATACTGCAATGAATTACAGGATATCAAAACCGATATTGTTCTGAAAAATGCTGCATTATAGAAGGCATAGCTTTTTGTGAAAATCTCAGAAGGATAACGATTATTAGATTAGAATTTGTTTTTTAAAGTTCTAGGTGATATAATGTGTGAATCCACGATAATTGGAAATAATCGGATTAACTTTGCTATAAAATGGATTGCAAAATAATGTCATCTTTGTTATATAAATTTGACAAAAATATTTTCATTGACTATTTTACTTTTTTCGAAATAATAAAATTTCAAACATATCACTTACATAAGATGTCCATACGTTTCCGGCCTGATCAAGCTATCACACATCAGTAAAAAAATCTTCCGAGCAGTTTAGAGTCTCATCTTTAATTTTTGTAATGATATTGTTACAGCCCACGTCACATTTTTTTGGCGAGAGGCACTTTAGTTGATGCGGTGTTTGAAATCTCATGGTGTTTAGCTTCTTCACGACAACGTGCCTGTTCTTACTCGTCAGATTGTGAAGAATGTTGTGAAGGGCTATGGCTTGGTGCTTCTTGCAACTCCTTAAAGTCGGACCATTCCCACTACACTCCAGATTGGACACCCAGCGGCGTCTACCAGTTATAAAAACTAAAGAAAAACCTTCGGGCAAGAAAAGTTTCAAACGAGTGTGAGGTGAAAAAAGCTGTATTTGACCATTATGCGAACAAAAATATTCCGTCTACTTTTTCAAAGGAATTGATAATGTACATATGTGAAAAATGGGTTGAAGTAAGGGATGATTAAATTGAAAAGTTGCGTAATTGTTTTTCTTTCTATCAAAAATAAAAGATAGTGAGGCCAGAAACTTATGGAACCTTCCACCATATATTACTCATCTTTTTGTCAGGCCTGTTATGCATTGGACTTGAGTCTGCTATTTGGACGTGCCACAGACTTGAGGCTAGCAGGGCAGTGCGTGAGCAACAACCTCCAACACTCCCTGCGCCAGCGGCCATTGAACACCGCTGTCAATCCCAATTGAGTCGTCAAGGGGCGAACTCCGGAGTCTGCAGCGATGAGCTGCCTTAGTTCACAATGACATTTTTCTTTCAGCAATGAATACTGAGCTGATAACATTCGTTGCATTTGGAATGAACGTATTCATACATAGAAGGAAAATGTAGCAATGATTTGAGAAATCCCAAAATATCGAAGTCCTAGTTTATCAATTTAAAACTGCTTCATAATAACTTTGGACTTTATCTTGGCTCATAGATGCAACTGGAAACTCATTTAAATGTGTGATTCCTCTCTGAGAGAAGATTGTTTTGTAAATGTTGCATCAAAACTAAGCAAATGTACAGAACACCTTTATCCAAAGCACTTCAAATATGTAATAAAAATATAACATTATTATATTAAAATATTAAATATTAAAAAAAATTACTTATTACAATATGAAAAAATACATCTTAGGAAAATTGTTTTCATTTTCCACTCGAGAGGATTATATTCTTTTCTTGATAGGCAAATGTGTGTTGAAGGACGATTCATCACCATTTACACAAGCTCATTATCGCTATTGCAGATAAATGTATAAGTTATGCACAGATCTATGCAAAAGTTATAACATCAGAGATTTAATCTGATGACGAAGTGAAGGAACACCGGATGAGAGCATATCTTAAACACACAGGTTCAGAAATTTGAGTTGAGCTCAACGATAACACATTAGCTACCACGGTGGTCCGAAATCTGAACCGAGAGCCCTGCATCAAAATGCAAACAAAACAATCGATTTCCCGCAACGGCGCACGCAGCTCGTGTGCAACTTCACAACCCGGCCAGTCCGCTACCTCTCAGTTCGTGGGTCGGAGACGTCACCACCCACACGGCGCGCGACCTACGGCGTCCTGTTGCGGGAGGCGCCTAGTGTTCCTGCAGCAGCGCGCAGTCGGGGCAACGGGGGTAATAAATATGATGCTTCCGTCGATGGAGCGGCGAGGACAGGCAACAAGCGACGTGCGCGCCGGGGGCCTTGCTTTTTATCTCCGCGCCGGCCACCCGGCGAGAAAGGCAGCGGCTTCCGAAGTTTTGCTCCGGCGAATCGGCGAATGCTAAGCAGCCGCCTTTCTACGCCGTTAGTATGCTTCCTTCTTTGGGCCCCTTTATGCATTCTAATCACTTGGTTTCGCTCTCATGAATATGGAGCTGCATTGAGGAAGGTGCTGAGATAATCTCCAGCATTGGAGAGATAAGTAATGCCCAGTTAATGTTACTTAAAATTATTTCATTTAACTATTTGTGTGTATACTTTGAATGCAAATCCATGTGAGAATTATATTACATACACAAAAAATATGTTAAAATTTGGAATAGAATCGCGCGAAAAAGAAATTTAAAAAATAATTTATGTGCAGTTTTTTAATAGTTTTTGTTTATCGAGTCAACAGCTATCTATCATGGTTCATGGAAGAAAATGAAGAAATATAAATAGGGCACGCCCGCAGGTTTTTATTTATATAATATTTGTAAACCTTACCGATTCTTATTGCTGCCAGGATCCTTTGAAATTACCCCGACGAAGAGAAACAAGAAGATAAACTTTGTGATACAGTCTCAGCTTCCCAACACCTCCCCCGTCGGGGCTCGAACCGGCGGCCTTGGCTGCGCTGTGCCAATGCCCGGCGTTGTTTACAGCCCAGTTCCTCCTGGCACCCCTTTACGATCCCGCAAAAATTGAGTAAGGAGCTCTGCTTCACGCGCAACAAGCAGGCTGCGCTCACGTGCGCCCCACCGCTCGCCCCAAACGCAGGCACCCAAGACGTCACAGATTCGCAGAAATCGTGCATAAAGTATTGAAGCGGGAAATAATTATATTTATTTACGTGGCAATACTGGCAAAATGGTTGAAAATTTCATATTCGGACTGGTCTGAAATTATTCGCGATTATTCGTTTGGCTGACTTAACATGTTAATAAATTGAATGTTCCAAATAATTTTCTGCCCACATTTGGTTCCTTTCTTGGACATAATGTCCAAACATTTACAACTAATTCGAAAAGTGGAAATCGCTACACATATTCTGGGTCAATAGGTGGCCTTCCTGGAGTATCTCTCTCCAACCTCGCAGATCCGGGATAGTCCGCCTTCCAACGAGGCGCCCCTTCGAAACCCAGTGGCTGGCCGAGAGGCGTTCCCACAGCACAACCACCTCCCTGCCTCCCACTCCTGCGCGTGCTCTCGCCTTCGGAGCCTCTCCACTCCGCGGAGTGCCCAGCGCGGCGGACCGTTCCCACAGGAGGCAGCCCTTGCTCCCACCCACCCGCGCGTCGAGGGCCGGGCCAGGCCGGGCCGGTGGCGCTTCCCACCAGCGCGCCTCCCCGCCGCGCCGGGCGCAAGGCTTCGCGCCTCGCCACTCGGCGCCGCTCTCATCCGCCGCGCTCCCACGCTAACTCAATAAAGTGTTTATCGCCGCGGCTGCCATGGCAACGGCGGGCCGCCCGCGCCACCGCTCGACGCCCGATGGCAAAACGCGCGCTCCGCGCTGTCCGCCGACGGCGCTGTTGGCGCGGCCGCAGCGCGTCGCCACGGAGACCGCACGACACGCGCGCACGGCAGCGCGCGGCGGGGGGGGGGGCGGGGGCGGGGAGGAGAGGGTTCGCGGCTGGACGGGTAGACGTCGTGTGGATAGCAGGTTTGCCAACGTTTCGACCAACATGTCATTGCCTTCTTCAGGGCTTTCATGATTCCAACTCTGAAGAAGGCCGTGATAGTATGACCAAAACCTTGGGAAATCAGTGTTAGACGTGTCATCGTCGTTTGGGCAGCCGAGAACAACCCCTGACTCCGGCCTGGTAATCTACAAATTTCACCATCTAGACGGTGAGAATTTCGCAAAGGATATATATGAGAGAATGGTGATGAGGATAGTACAGACACTGATAATTGCGAAGATTCGTAGAGGATACTCAAATTTAAAACTGTTGTTGTGGAAATAATATCGGGCAGGAGGTACTAGTGACAAAATAAGGACGACTAAAATTGTGTAAAATATTTACAACAGTTATAGATGGGTAAGAAGAATAAGCCGAGATCTGATGGGGAGAGATGGGCCGTACTGGAAGTGACCAAATGAATGGAAATATTTTATGTACCGGTAAGAGGTTGGCTAATTACAAGTAGATGATATGACTGCTACGCATGAAAAACGATGTATGTTTCTCTAATTCCTTTACACATTTAAGAATATTTTACTACGATCTCTCACTACGTCATCTATGATTCATTCTTGCCCTTCATTATTATTTTATACAATACATTTTCTATGTCAAATTTGCAAATACCCAGATCACTTAGAATGACTTCGTCTTCCCTATAATTCACTAGTCAATTTTATGTCAGTAGAATTTGACGAGCAATCCGTCGAGTAACGTTCGGTATTAAGATATTTTAGATGATAATGAATAGTAACTAGTGAGATTGATCGAAACAACAAAGTTCTCTATACGAAAGAGATCGCAACCCATGCTGGACTTACGAAGGGGCTGGTGGTGCTACGGTATCACAGCGGCGAGAGTGGTGGTCTTCGGTGGTTGGGACGTTGGGACGGCGAGGCGTAGGGGCGTAAGGGCGTTTGCTCACCGCAGGAGGACGAGCGGCCGGGAACCTCGCGGCGCCGACGGTGAAATATTCACGCGGCGGACAATGGATTGAGCGCCCAGCGCACGGGCCCACGCGAAAAGCCCACCGCCCCGCGGGAGGCGCCGCTCGAATTGGACGCGGTCAGGCGATGGCGGGCGAGGGGTGCGCTCTGCGGCGCCCACCTCGAGGAGCTGCGTCGCGCCCGGCGAGGCCAAAGGCTTTTCCATTTCATCTCCATTTTCCAGGAAAGTGGCAAGTGAAATTGGGTTCCATCCCACCCAAGTACATCCAACTAAGTGACGAATGATATTGGAACCGGAGCGAAGCCAAGGTTTCCAGATGACATTTGCGGTTAGCGCTATCTAACCTTTAAATTACGAATATTAATGTGCTTTATTTACTTGTACGCCACCTTCAGCAGGACCGTCAGACGAAGGGGCACGAATGACCTTCAGGTCCGTTCGGCGCACGCACTGGGCTCTGCGGGCCGATGACATTAGAGAGGGGGAAGTGGCGGGTGAAAAATTTTCATGGAAAAGCCATGAATTGACCGCACCGAACGCGTTGGATTTCCACAGACACTAATTAAATTACACAAATGTTCTGAAGTCAAATTACATTTAACCAAAACCACATACCTATCACGCAGGTCTGTGAAATAGGAAGATCTACTTCCTCTCGCCGCGACCACGACCTACCCGGAGGGTTTGCTCTGAGGTTCCGAATCGTGCTCTTTTCAACCCTGAGCTAAAGTTTCTTGAAAAATTAATATAATTATATTTTAGAAAAGAGAATCATCTCCTTTGATATATTACGTTCAATTCTATATGAGTTTTCATTGTTTGTAAATTCAGACACTATCCTGTAAGTGCGAGGGGGAAATGAAATATAAGGATCGTGGTTAAAAGGGGGCATACATATGTATTAACGTATTGCCCTCTTAAGCACTCAATAAAACTAACATAACTCAATTGCAATGCTAAATTTTAAGTATATTTGTGCGGTAAAAATTCCCTGTTTTAACATCACAACTCCCTCTTATATTACATTAAGAGAATTTGATTTTTGAATCCTAAATGAGCGTAGCTTAGTGGCACTACAATAGTAAACTTCAACACAACAGCGTCCGGATAATGTACCTCCTAGTAATGGTAAGATTCCACGCACAACTCCAAGTTTGAAAGGGAAACTCTTTGAAAACTTGGTAAGTCTTTCTGACTGTATCAGTTATGTTTTAGGGAAAAAAAGAGAAAATTATTCAAATAATTTTATTGTAATCATCACTTTACAATTTTGATGACAGGGTGATACAAAGGAAAAACATATTAGGAAATGACATTTACGTTCAATAACAATAGCATTGCTGGAGGGAAAACAGCAGCTAACGAAAACACGAAGGTGAAATTGATGCTGTTGGAAGACTCCTTTCCTTATTATTTAGTATAGAGGGTATTTTGTACATTGTATATTCAAGAGTCCAGAAGGGATGTCTGGTTCTTCTAAATCAAAGAAAATTTATCCAGGATTTCTTCTAAGACAGTAAAACCAACTATTTTGTTTCGTAAATCGAGAGAGAACTAACGAGTATTTAATTTTAGATTACAATTTCTTTTTTTATTTTTTTTTATTTTTTTTATTATTATTATTTTTTTTAATTTAAGGTCGCATCAACTACTAGGCCATTAGCGACCACTCTTGCGTGTAACCGTATAGTAACTATGAGGATGACACGATATGATGATGATAGGGGTATGAAAGGACGAACACAATACAACAATGCCCGAGGCGGGACTCGAACCCGCGATCCTTCGGTCCGAGATCACTACGACACTATTGCCATAGCGATCTCGGCCATCCGGAACGCCAGTATACACTTGTTAGTGATGAATGTGTTGTATTTGCTGTTTGATTTCTTAATCCCAAGTAAATATGTTACTCGTTGAAGAACAATTCATACCATTAGTTTATTTCAATTTATACCAATTTTGAGACGAAAAATACACATTAAGATTTAAACTGCCCATCATTCACATCCATGCCCACAAAGAAATCTATTTTACATGAAAATGAGAAAGGGGAAGTTTTTGAGTCGGATCGGAGTATAATTGATTTCGGGATCTGGTAAGAGATTATTTCACCGTTTTTGAAACAGAGTACTTAGTTTAAGTTCTCAAAGATGGTCATTATTTCTGCAACAGATAGGAAACTACTTATAACTAGTTCATTACTTGAAAATTATCTATTAACAGAAAAATAAACTTACTCTCAGTAGCAATCGCTATTTGCTCAAACAATATTTACATTTCCTGGCAGGAAATTACTGTTGCACTCCTAATCACAACTGATGAAATGAACTAATTTGAGAAGTAATAACGTAGAAGAGCCTTGAAAAAAAGCGTTCTAAGTTGGATATTAAAAAAACGCGTAACAGTAACAATTATTATTCAAAAGCTATTAATTTTTAACAACTGCTTCCATCAGATCTAAGCTAGAGAAAACCAGTCACAGTCGGAACAAAGGTCAATTTGTTAAATTTGCCTCTATGCCCCAAAACATCCTGTGGTCTGATTGGTTAACAACTTAAACGCCGTCCAAGTCCACGTCTTCCTTTCCGTCCTTGTGCTTAAAGAGGAAGGCGAGTTCAAGTTCAGCTCCAATCGCCGGAGCAGGGTGCGCGGCGCGCGGCGGGTCACGTGACCGGCGCTGCGAGTGCCGAGTGGGCCGCCATTTGCGGTGGGGCGGGCGCGTCTCGAGAAATCCGAGAAAAAAGCACGCCGACCCAAACTGCATCCGAGAGGTCGGAGACTCCAAACCGCAGTCCGAGAGCATACAAATTGAGCCCTAAACGCTAGTCCATCCTGCGACGAATAAAATAAATGAACTCGCTGCCAACTAGCGTATGCGCAAACCGCAGGCGAATACACTGCTCTTTGTCTGTACTTATCATTCAAACGGAGTTTCAAATGGTTCCGAAGACTGCAGATGCTAAAGAGAGCATCGAAACTTTCTGAAAAGAATGTCAAGGGCCGGAATTCATGACATGGCGACTGTGATGAGTCAAGTTATCCTCAATGCCCCTTAATTGTGAGCAATGCCACGAAAGAATACGGAGATGGAAATTGTTTTAAGGCGAAAAAGCGTCAGTGTTCAGAAGTTCCTCTAAATTCCATCAATTCTAATAACTATTCCAATTACAAGAGTTTCTACTGGTAGTCACTATTTGAATTGATATTTTAGTAAATAAGATGTTGATTTAATCTTTCACAACAGTAGTTAAACAAGAATTGATATCGATTATATACAGTAAAACTTGCACAAAGCGGAACCTCAAGGGACTAGAATTATTTTCCGTATTAGACAAGATTCCGCTGTATAGTATGTAGTATATTTTTCGAGTAGTAGCAGTGTAATACAGTATAATTTGTGATTGGCAGCACCATGATTTAAGTTCATATTAGACAGATTGCCGTATTATACACCTTCCGCATTGAGCAAGTTTAGTAGTAGTAGTAAACTAGAGTAAACTAGAGTACTAGTAAACAAGTAAACTAGAAAACATTATTAGTACACATTGAAAATAAAATATTTCAGATCGTTATACTTAATAGTTAACAGAAAAATGTACCACTTAAATTTGTGAATTACGGACTGAAAATATAAATATTTTCTTTTCATATGTTTCATCTTTTTCGTACTGCTTTTAGTTATTGCTGTATCGCACAAATTTTATTTCATACTTTTTCAGAATTGTGCTAAACTACTGTAATGGGTGTAATTCACTGCTCTGATTAACGTAGAATATAGTTCTGCTCAGCGAACTCAGAGGCTACTTCCTCTAAGCGTCCTAAGTGTTTGTCTCCTAAAAAGCATGTAGTCAATTCCCTAAAGTCATTAATAGCCAGGAAATTACTCTGTCCCACCAACTTTTGACGACTTCGTGTTGGTAGTTTTATGTTTTCACCACTTTTTCCACAGGACGAAGAAAAACGTCTTGCGTCTTCTTGCAATAGATATCATCAACGCCTTACTGTTAATTATTCTCAATTACGACAAACGCCGGTTCCTCGCCATATGCCAGAAGACGCGACGAAAAACTTCTGCGTTTCGACTGTACGAGTGCCCATGCATTTATTACGAGGAGCTTTCTAATTGTGAGCGTGTGAGGGGAGAGGAAAATAATTGTCACACGACACGAAATTTGTGCCTCGTCGTTGCTGTTTCCTTCAACGTAAAAGTTTTAAATTGTCGTCAGAAGAGTAATGCGTTTAAGCAGCGACGAAGAATAAAAAACTCAGCCAGTTTTTTTTCTAAGAACTTCATATAAA
Organism: Gryllus longicercus; assembly: GCA_038098605.1. Classification (NCBI taxonomy): domain Eukaryota; kingdom Metazoa; phylum Arthropoda; class Insecta; order Orthoptera; family Gryllidae; genus Gryllus; species Gryllus longicercus. Next base: position 11,456,116 of record JAZDUA010000003.1, on the reverse strand, counting down.
ATTTTGACTTCGCTAATATTTCAAATTTTATCTCAAAAAAGGAACATCTGTTTGGACTGACCCTGGACATCAATAAAACGTTATTGTTATTATTATTATTATTATTATTATTATTATTATTACTATTATTACTATTATTACTATTATTATTATTATTATTATTATCATTATTATTATCATTATTATTATTATTATTATTATTATTATTATTATTGGCGTATAGGTCATTACTGACCACGCTACACGATTAACGTGTGTAATTTTTCTGGGATCAGCTTTTCAGCTGTATGCCTCAATACGAGAAGGTCCTTATGTCTTCAAGTGTGAATTATGATGATGATGAGGGGTGAAGGGACAATCTCAAATACGACCATGTCTACGCAAGACACGAACCTAATTATTTTTTTAAATTAAAAAAATATTCTCAATTTGTAGTTTACAAAAATTCCACTGCTCTGACTAGAAAGATACAGATTCAAGCGCTCCAATCGAAATCTGCTCTCTCTCTCTCTCGCTGTGACCTCTTAGCAGAGTAAGATTTTTCAAGTTAGGCCGCGCCACTCGTTAATACCTCATAATTACGTTTCAGATAAAAAAAGGACACTAAAACCCATAATTTAAGAGGAGTCTACAGCCACAGAAGAACGACGCGGGGCAGGTCGCGATCGCGCAGGCGCCACCGCCGCCGCCGCCGCCGCCGCCGCCGCCGCGGCGTTCTCCACATTCAACCCCTCGCTGCCACCCCCGCCGCCGCCGCCACCCCCGGCGCCGGTGGCACTGCGTTTGAGCCGTGCGCGCCGCTGCTGCTGCTGCCGCCGGATGAAGTTAAATGACCCGACCGCGGCGCGAAATTTCATTAGAGGGCGAAGCGGCACCCGCTGGCTACGCACTGTTCGCGTCCACCCGCCGGCCGTTAACGCCGCTGCTGCCACCGCGCCCCGCTCCGCACATTAGCGCTCCGATTTTATTTGAAACAATAAGCGTGTTAAAAATCTCTTTAAGGCAACCAGTTTCACATTTTTGGGACTCACAATGGAAATTAAAACCATCAAAACTACATCTAGTTAGAAACTCCGTACGGATCCAGCTCGGCCGTAAATCTGTCTTAAAAGACGAGAGCAAGTTATCATCACTACACTAACGATTAGTCACTTTAATCTGAAATATTGTTACCTATTCGAAAATTCCGATCCAGAACTATGCCCTAAATGTGTTGCAATATCTACACAACACCTTATCCTATAATGTCGCGGTATTGCTAAGAAAAGAAACTTACTGAAATTAGACACAATTATAAAAATTGTTAAGCTCTGCAGAGGGTTGCGCTAAAGAACTAAAGTAGTTAGAAATTGTTCACTTAAGTGAGATAATGTAAAATAAAATTTGAAGTCAATATAAAATAGTCATTGGGAGTAATATGTGCTAAAATGTTATAAACTGTTTGTATAATCTGTAATGTAACCCATAGATGTATACTTAGTTGTAATCACTGATGACCTTTGTTATTAAAAAGCAACCATAAATAAATTTAAAAAATAGCGTGTTACTTGCCGAAGGCGCGGTAGAGCATCTGTTCAAAGGCGGACAAGGGTATGACTCAATTTTAGTGGAATTTTTTTTCATGGTAAACATTCATTTGCGAATTATTTTAATTATCACTTCGAATAAAGAAATTTTAATAAATATAATATCATTTAATAACGTATTGGTGTTTTATTTAATTAATTATTAATACCATGAAAGCAATATTATTTAATTTAAAACCATTAGAATATCTGATTCAGATTACTGAATTAAAAATATTAGAGTTTTTTGGGAAATATAGAATATTTTATTATTTAAAATACATTTTAACTAACATTCAGAGTTAAATAAAATTAAAGAAAAATTCATTTTGAAACGTTTCTAGGTTCAAGGGAGAGGGGAGGACGTTTCTCCCGGGTTTTCCTTCTTGGTTTTGCGCAACTTGTTATTGCTGTTTGGAGCAGCAAGAAAGTTTCGGTTATACGAAAATTTTCCAGTTTCCGAAACGCTTTGGAAATCTCAATTGTTTGCATATGACATATCTTTGGTTTAAGGGATAAAAGTTAGTTTATAATACGCTATTTCTATTTAATTGATTCTGCTTTAAAAATAAGCATACATAAGAACGAAACAATACTAAAAAAATAAATGCAGTTTACTATAAACTATAAAATTTTGAAAGAAATACTCTAAACATTTCTTGGCGGTTAAAACCAAGTTTGCTATTTGCCTCTCAAGATCAATAAACATTATGACACAACAAAAAAATCTGGACTGAATGAAAAATTATGAGACGAAACATTAAGGCGGCGTATTTATTACAGTAGAAGATGAGAGATGATAATTATAACAGCAAATGTTATCTTACATTGTGCACACAAAAGTGATTTTCAAAGCGTTGCAGTAGAATTATTCTCTTCAGATTTAAAAATATGAATGTGTATTCTGCGTCACTGATGATTTGTAAAATCGTGTTGTAAAATATTGCACACTTTATCGAGGCAGTGTAATGTGAATACTACTTTCCTGTTAATTTCATTGTTCTTTCTTCAATGAAGATACACATACGTCAGCCAGTTCTTTTCTTTCTTTTTCCTTTTTTTGTTGCCAATTTCCTTCATCAGAGTGACAATTATTGCCAAGTATACGTTCTGAGTGTCGTAACATCCAAGTAAATACTATCTTCCTGGAGTTGAAATATAATGCCAGTAATTGACTGATGATGACGTAAGGTGGCGTCAATTAAAATTATAAGAGACCGGATGAGGCTGATTGAATTACTGACACAGTTACGTGCGTACTTCGCATGTGCTTATTGCTTTGTATTTACTACTCAATAGCACTAGCAACTACTGGAAGAGTATTGCCGCATCCGGCATGCTCATATCTTAAAATTATAGCGTTATTGAGTACTGCTATTTCAATTTTTTAAATACAAGATTCCTCTCTGAGCGTTTTCGTATTAGTAGGTTTTTTCAATCAGTTCACCACATTCACCACATCCCAGTAGAAGCAACTCATATAATCATGAAGACTAAATACATAAAAAGCCAAACTTCTTGGTACGAAATATGAAATAACATAAAGAAGGATTTTAAAAAATTATGCAGGACGAAGAGTGCAGTTCCCGTATTCAGTGGTGGAAAATTTGTAATGTTATTTATGGCAGAAAATTCTAATTCATGTTGACAATCTTAAGCGTTTACGACCACACTGTATCCAGTAGCCTCTTAACCAACTGGAGGAATGCACTAAATAATTGTACTTTTGAAACATTTTATTCCATTTGTACTGCATACCGTCAAATCTTTAAAAGTTTGTTTTACATTTTCAACTAAGAAAATTCGATAATGTAAATAACTTCACTGATGATACATGCGAATGCGGTTTTTTGTAGTGACGTTCCCACACTTTCTGCGCAGTGATCTGATGTTTATTTACATGAGTCGCAAACGTATGACACTTATACCTGTAATTTGTAAAACTTTGAAGAAATAATTCAATTTCGGCAACAATCCACAAGTATGTTGATTTTCAATAATGCCGTTTACACACTTCCCATGCACTTATAACCAAGTTGTTATTATTATTATTATTATTATTATTATTATTAAAAAGTAATACATATTATTCATTTATCATGAAAAAAGTTAAAAATTGAGTGTCACGTATTATGGGGAAAAGAGATATAATGACTCCTCAAAATTCTCATTTTTAACATTTTTTAATGCGAAATAATTTTAAGTGATTTAGGTGTCGTCAAGACAATATCCCACCCAAATAAAAAATCAATACGGCAAAAGCGTTTCTTGTACTAAAAAATATATTTTATTATTTTACGCGAAGCACTTAAAGACTGTCACAACACACGATTATGCTGATTTTAAGGGGCCCGTTCACGCCCTTCCTCCGGAAACCACGAAGTAATACACAAAAAATAAAACAATTATCGTATTAATAACTATTTGAATTGCAAATGTTATAAATTTGCGATGTTATGAAGGGATGTCGGTATGACCACGCAAAAGAGAAAAAAAATCTGTTATAGGCTTTTTTTTTTTTTTTTTTTTTTTGCTATCAGAAATATATATTTCATTGTTTCATTGAAAGCGATTCCTGCGGTCGAAATTTCTTGCTCCACCCTTGACGGCGCCTAAGTTGAAGCGCGCTTGTGTCGGTGATGCGGCGCGGGCGGCGGCGGCGGGGGTGCCGAGAGACGAGCCGGCGCGCCGGCCGCGCGCCCGGTCCGACGGGATTCTCACGTTCTCACGCCGATTATTAATCGCGAGGCGCGCCCGGCAGCGGCCTGGGTCGGCTTCTGTGCGCCGCGGCGGCGGCGGCGGCGGCGCCCACAGGAGCCGCCGAGAGGAGAACACGGGACGGCAATTGAAACACGGCGAGGCCGCGGACTGGGGGACTTTTCGCGAGCTCACGCTGAAATCCAGTAGTCTCCGACATGAAAAGTGGACGGTTTCGTGAATTTGTGACTTAGAGACGTAATCTAGTTGTTGGTAATTTAGGAACATACAGTGTTTCTTATTCTTAACCATTCCCCCTCCTTAAATATAAGCGTAATATGTGCACAGTATTGTATTACCGTTTTTGACTGAAGAGAACAAAATATGCTGAGATTATTCATTCACGTAAAGAAGGAAAAGAACTGCTTCGAAAATCAAACCTTGAGGAACCTCATATACAATTGGAATGGATTCCGAAGCTCAAGTCAACAACTTACTTTATGTTACTTCGTGCATTCGTCATTGCCATTGATTTATTAATGTAACAGAGTTTTGAAAGGTTTGTGTCAGTTTTACGTACATTTCTGTTGTTTGTTCTGCTTTCGTTTCCTTCTAAATGTTCACATGTAAGTGGGATAAGTGAATTAATTTAAATTTTTGTTTTCGTAGCTTAGAAAATACAGAAACTCCTCGCTTATGTATTAAGTGAACAGTGCAATTCCACAAATTTCACAAACTTGAGAAAAATAAATATTTATTCATAGTTAAATAAAACTAATTTCACCACTCGACATATTTCCATCAGAATTCGTGTCATCAAGTTTTAACATTATACAATATATTGTGTCGATAACTTTTTACCTCAATTTTATAAATATATTTATATCTGATTTATTCTGCTCGAAAAGAGTCTATTTAACCCCTGAAACTGAAGAAAAAAATGTACAAATCACACAAAACCTTTTTAAACGAATTTCATAAAATTAATCTCTGATACAACGAGCTTTTCCACACAAAGTTTCCACCCCAAAGTGTGGAACGGTAGAACCTCCGGAACAAGAAAATATTAATCCCGTAACTGAACTCTAAAACGGCCATAAATCATCCGCGTCATTAAGAGAGAGCGGACGTGCCCGCGTCCACTCGCCGCCCGCGCCGCCCACGCTGCACACAGATGCGACGCTGCAGGCTCTAATTGATGTTTTCTAAACACTGCCTCGTGTCCACATGCATCGTCGAGTTTCGCGCCGATAGCGCCCTCATTAACTTGATGTGTTATGACTGAGCCTAATTACGCCATTTGATTGTCGGACTCTGTCGCGCAGACACGCTTCCATTTTTTTAAAACAGCTCCTTGAGAATTGAATTTTGCATGGTTTTGTTTTCGGTGTTTTACCTACCCTATTCACCAACCTAGATTGCAGGAGCCCCAACGTCATTGGACGGAATTTTAAAAGGGCAAACTCATGACTGGAAAATAAAAGTTTTTGATTGCTTAAATAAGTTGCAAGAGAAAAATATGTGTCACTTCCAATTTCACCTCCATTTCAGATGCTCTATTTCATACAGATTCCTTCAGACTATATATAAAAATAAACAACGTTTAATTTTCGCATGGCGTATCACATTTAGGAGCCACCTCTAATAACGTTCACTTTGTGAACACGACTTCCCACTTCCCTGATTGTAACATATGAATGAATATTTTACCATAACAACGACCTCGGTCTACGCGCAAACATCTGCACTGATTAAAACTGCGCCGATAACGCAAAATGCGCACGTGTGTGCTGATGGCGAGGGAATACATTCACACAGAGATGAAATCTGCGGGCGGCCGACGTATTTCTGGGGCGATTCGACAGCTCTCTCGGGACCTGCCATCGATCAACAATTAGCAAGAGCGGCTTAGCGTCAAAGTAATCGCGGCGAGCGCTGTCGGTACCGCGCGGGGCGTCTGGAATTTATTTCTCCTTTATAGAGAACCCGGACGCGCGTAATAAAAACATCTTTCTCGAAGTTTCCATGGCCTGCGGCAATTTTGAACGAGGCGCTGCGGAAAACTCAATTACAACACCAACCCGAGTGAAGCCATCGTGCCGCGGGCGATTCTGAGCGTTTAAAAGAGAGATAGCCCGCCCAAAGATAAGTCCCGACCGACACGGCAGCCACGCCAGCGACAGGGCTTTTGTTATCGCCGCCCAGTTGTAGAGTGCACTAATAAAATAGCGCATTTTCCGTCAATAGAATTCTTATTCAAATTTTCCCCTAGAAATTATAAAGACCAACGACAATTGTACACATATAAACTAAATAATACAATAAATATTAACTTCTGAATTTATGAAACACCCGTTGAGAACTAGTAAAACAATACAAGCGAATCATAATGAACTCGATGTCAAATAGAAGATATATAATTTTCTCGTGAATCTGAAGTAATAATATATTACACGCTCTTTGGATCCCCAGACAAAATCCATATTGAAAAGCTTCTGGTTCAATTGTTAATCAAAAGACAACTATGTTTTTATAATAGACATTGAAGTTAGGAAAGCTAAAAGTACTAGGGAATAAAACAAAAATTACGGCACTACGGAAAAAAGGCATGCAATTTTTAATTTCATGATGTGTTCATAGTGTTAAGAAAGCAGTGGAAACACGCATTATTATATCTAGAAACTCCGATACTCCAACTCATCTCCAACGGAAATAACCAATGAAAACTTTGTTCCAAAAACGTCACATGGTAGACTTTGCCCAATGATAATCGATTGTAGTTTTTAGTACATTTTTACTGCTAATAACATGCTGCATAACATCTATCATTGACTTTAATTACAAATATACAAAAAAATATTCTGCACTCAGATTGTTCTTCAACTCATCGAAGCAATTACTAAGAATTCACAACAGAATTTTTTAGATATTTCCATGAAGTTGTGTAGTCTGTACAAGTGGAGAAGCATCGATAAAACGTGTAATTTGATTTCTCGTTCTAAAAGGTTTCCTTCATTAGAATCAATCTTTGTGTTTTGCATAAACATATTCTTCGATATAAACGAACAATAAACGCATCTTGCAATTTATTATTTGTCATCAAAATACTTTCTAATTATCCATTGGCTTTTTGTAAGCAACTATTGGATGCTTTGAAAGCTGCAACTTATAGTAGATATACATATCTGCTAGAAGTAATCAGCAAATCAATTTTCTAAGTAGAGAAGATACATTTTCAATTCCAGAGAAGATAATACCGCGCCAGCAATTTTATGCAGAACCAAACAAGTACTTATTCGATATGGAGTTATCAACTCGTTAAATATTACGTAAAACCATTAATCATTATATTACATTTGGATATCTTAAGAGTAGTTCTGTTGCAATACAATATGTCAACACACAATAACTATCATACTTTGGGTATTAAATTTCCTTTGAAAACTTAGCACTACTGTAACTGAAGTGAAGTATCCATGCGATGACTCGGCTGTATGTTCAAGAATATTATTTGATTAAGATCCTCAAATATGTAATAAAACGTATATTTTACACATCCTCTTTTATTACCTAAGCTGAAACATAATATGTAGAAAGGGATCGCTTTAGAGATACTACCCCCACAGTTTTGTTCTCTTCCAATTCTAGATATAAAATAAAACTTCGCGTTTGTGGATGTTAAATATTAAACTGAAATTCGCTCTCTCCAATAGTTATGAGAAGAAAAATACGATTAATAGTGAATACTGAGCACGGTCAACATAGCTAGTTCACAAGATCGTCATTTTTTCAATCTACAAAACGGACACTCTATCGGCAAACGATCCAGAAGACACGAGAGAACTACAGCAAAGCTTTTCACGCAACAAAAAGAGACCTTCCGCTGAGTAAAACAAAGAAGAAAAATATCCAGAAAAATAAGTCCTTCACTCCTCCTCCTGACAGTCTCGTGTTCCCAGAACTGCGAGAGTCTACGGCCGCGCAGGGGGAACTGAGGCGACGCAGGTCTGCCAGGGGGCGACGGGGGCGGGGGCGGGGGCGGGGGCGGAGGCGGAGGGGTGCGCAGCGGCTGCCTCGCGTCGCCGGACGCCGCCGTAATTAAAGCCAAGTTCGCATGTTGGCGTCGCGACGCCGGGCGGCGCGAAATTTCGCCTCCGCAGCCGCCGCCGTGAGTTTATCGCTGTGCGGAAGGTGCAAGTGAATTTACACGCCGGCGGCGGATGTGCTCCGCGGCGCCGCTACCGCCGCCGCCGCTGCCGCCGCCGCCGCCGCCGCCGCCGCGTTCGTTTCGCGTCGCGCGCCGCGAGGCAGAGATGTGGCCGCTGATGGCGGACCGCGCTGGCCGCGGATGGCGCTTCGCTCGAGGAAGACGGGCGCGGCGCTCGCAGAAAAACGCCTCGCACATACGCCCAGCGCGCGCGCGCGCTCGCCGAGCCAAGATCGGCGGACGCATGCACTGAGCGCAGAGAGCGGGACATGTTCATCAAATTATTATTATTATTTTTTCTTCTACTCACTCTACCTTTCAAGGATCCAGAAAGATTCTAAGGGGAGGGTCTTGTGTACAAAAACAAGCGCTTTTGATGAAAAAGATGGATTACGATTTTCGTAAACTATGCCTTGAATTAGTACTTGTATTAGCCATTTTATGTCCCATAAAAGGGCAATTGGCCTCGGCGCCGTTTGATCCCGGGTTTCTAGTCGGTCACCCAACCAGGAATCATCGATATCTCGAATTCCCTTAAACTTCGTGACTTCACTTAGTTAACGAATTCGACTAGCGATGCCGGTTTTGCGGTCGAGACCTTTCAGTAGAACCTCACAACATTCTCATGGATGACTGAGGGAAACCACGAAAATCCCAGTCAGATTGTTCGGTACGAGGACTGAACCCTGAACGCGAAGTCGGTGCACTACGTCCTGAGCTACTTCGCTCGTAAATTATAGTTTTACGAACCTTAAATAGCATATTATTGTCTAAAAAATGAAATAAATCTTATAATAATCTACGTAAATAAAGTATTTTATGTATATAATTCAAAATGGACGACGAATTATTCTTGAAACATTTCTAGGTTCCAGGTGAGGGTAATCTTTTTGGACTTTACTGCAGTTGAAATTTTTTACCCGTTCAATGTGAAGTACTTTCAAGATATCACAAAATTATTTCCTATCTTATTATTGTTAAAAATAACGGTTGCATTTAGAGAGATAAATATTTTTTGTCAAGTTCAGTAATATTTTCGAAAATTCTTCCACCATCTACTCAATGTTTACCATTTTCCTTCAAATGTAAATGTGACATAATTAATACTTTTTAATACAAATTCATATTGCACTAATAATTAGCTGTGTATTGCACTAATAAAACTGTGCCGTCGCACTTCACACCCTGCACAGAAAATTTAATGCAAAGATACAATGCAAATAAGTCTCGCCAACTCTCCGTATTTCAGCTAATTTCATAATCCCCAAATATATAATGGATTTTTTACACGTTTATTTGGCCAACGAGAATACGTCTTCCGTTTACGAACAGTGAATTCGTTCGTTCGTTTCTTCGCTGGCTTAAGATAGTACAAATAATGTGTTAAGTGTGGTAACAATAGCAAAGTTATATTTTGGGTGATTTTTAATGATATGAAAAAGTACAGTGTTTTGGTCACTTCCAATTATTAAACAAATAATATGAAATTAGTTTCAATTACCAACATTGTCGTTCGAAATAACAGTAGTGGCCTGAAAGAATTCAGTTTACAAATTATTTCCTAATATTTGCGATTGCTACGCAAGACAATTTCAATTTCTGTGAACCCTGAAATTAAATATCCATATGCCACAATATTTATTGTATTTTCAGTACTATGAATACATGTATAACGTATGTTTTATATGAAACATATTGCATTAATTTGTCTAACAACATATTGATAATTAGCTGTTGTTCTATCATAATTAGAGTTATGAAAGGATAAAATATATTGAAAGATTAAGATTTACAATGACCTATTTCAAAGTTTATTTCATATCACTAGAATTAAAACTGCACGGATATTGTTAATTCATTCACACTTATGTTTCTTCGCTGAACGAAAACACCTTTCATGTGAAAATGCATAGAGACGTTGCTTAGACGACTGCGCTGTAGACTGACGAGTGTGTTGCGACCGTTACGTGCATCTTATCTTTAAGCGGAAAACACGAAGAGTGCGAATGGGTCGCGAGAGGATAAATAATGCAACGAATGCCTTATAACGGCGAAATTCGCTCCCCGCAAGTGGCTTTGGAAGATACGTTTAATGCAACGAAGTCCCTGCAAAGTGCGCAAGACTGGTTTCTAAACGACGAACGCATGAAAGTCCGTGAAAGATGCATGTACCGTACGAGACATCCGTCGCACGGTCACATCGTGAAAGAATAAATATTTAAAAGGTCCATATGCGAGTGGTATCAGTCACGATCCAACCAATTGTGCAGCAGATGAAGGGAGAAAACCTACAATAATATTAATAATAAACAACAGGGGCTAAACAACTTTTGAAACATAGCACTGAATTGTGAACGGATATAATATATTGAATCACTGAAATAATGTATTATAATATCAATATCTGAATTAACCTGCAACGAACAAGACGTTTCTATAAAATTTCGAGGAACACCTCACATGTATTGAAAAAAAAAAGAAGCTTTATATAAAGATTTTTAGCTTTTTGTTTTTCCTCAAGCTTTTGAAGGTAAAGTAGTTCGTGGAACAGCAATAAAATGTTGAACAGAAGGTTTAAATTTCTATAAATATTTAATTTCAAAGAATATATTATCGGTAAATGAGATTTATCTTCGTGTTGACACTTCCTCAAATATAAGCTGCATGTTTTTTTTTTTTGCTAGTCTGAAGTTTTCGTTTCATATTGTGTTCTTATATTTATTGCTGGACGACTTCAACTGTTAATTGCATCGTAGTTTTATGCACATTAAAATGATTCTGACTGATTGTTCTCGCAATACGTGCAAACTCAACTTGCACATCCCATCCAATGAGAACCAAAAGTCTAGTTGCCAATGATAACACAAAACAAACAAAATAATTTTCCACCAAATCACAATCGCTGAAAGACAACTAATAAATTGTAAATGTGGGTAATTCACAAAACGGAGCGAATCAAACGCGTTTTAATCGCCTTCATCACACACTAGATATATCGCAGTCGTCCACATTCCAACTGTAACTGAAAGAACATCACGGTGTTCCAAAATGAGGTTGTGAGGTGGACTGGTAGAATAAATTCAAAGGAATGGCCGACTTGTAAGCAAGAGAACGTATTACAATTCAACTATCACAATTCATACAACTTACTATAAGATACTTTGTGCAATAAAGCAGAAATATAAAATGTAAGATAACATGCTCCAATGCTTGAAATTATTTCTTCTATGATTGAGCTTATTGTTATAAAATCTATATCACGACCATGTTTTTTCTCTTAAAACGAAGTTCGTTGTCGTTTGCTCTCCGAACACGGGTGGGGAGGAAAGTCAGAAATAGGGGGAAAAATCACATTCAGAACGAAAGGAAACGCTCGCTTCGGGACGAAAAATCAGAAGAAGCTTTCTTAAACTCCTGCCCACTTATGGACGAATTTCGTAGTGAATATTTTTAAGACGTAACTTCTTATTTTTCTGTGTTTTTCTTACGACCAACTTTGATGTAGTGAAGTACTACACTCCATGAAGACCAACCTACGCTTCCTCTTGGTATTCTAAAAACAAGTATTTTAATTTGTTTTCTTAAAATTCCTTGAAAATTAGGGTCACATGAAATCAACAACTACTTCTTCGCATTACATTTCCGATGAAAACAAAAAAGAACACCAATAATTTCCATCCGTTGCCTGTCACTACCGCCCTCGCTCCGTCGGCGGACTCAGTGCCTGTGCTGATGAGTCGCTGCGGCCGAGCCGCGCGGGGGAACGCTGGGGCGCGAGATCGCGGCGATTTTATTGCGGGCCCTTGCCTCGCGCCTCTCGCTTCCCGCCCGGCTGCCTGATTAGCCAACGCGAACAGTAGCCGCAGCCCGTAAAAGTCAATACTCATTACGGCGCGGGCCGGCTTTTTATGCGTGCGGCCGGGCGCGCGCGCGCGGTTGCGGACGCGGGCGCGGGCGCGGGCGCGGGCGCGGGCGCGGGTGCGGGTGCGGGCGCCGCCGCCGGGGCGACGCGAGGCAGGCGGGAGGCCGGTGGCGCCGCGCTGATCGGAAAAGAATCCGCTTAGGGCGGTGCGCAGGGCTGGGCCGCACCGGGCCCGGCACCGGCGACGTGTCCCCGCCGCCTAATGAAGTGACGGGCGCCAGGCGAGGATTGTTAACGCGGTTTCGCGGCGCTCGGGCCTGTGGGGACGGCGACGCCCGTTCCACCCGTTCGCTAGTCAACGGCTCGTCTCACGGGCAATGAGATGGGCCCCGCGGCCCGCGCCGGGTAATTCGCAGGGCGTTCGAGAAACAATTGCCATTTGTGGCAATCTGTTGGTTGCGATTCGAGGCGAGAGATGGGAATGTTGCAGGCACGAGCAATATATTCGGAACGTAGTGCCTTCGAGACAAATGAGGTTAGAGTTAACAATCCAAATTTATACTTTTCGATCTATAAATTTATTCGCACCTAGTTTTTGTATTGTTTTATTCCCTAGGACACCTGTACATACCAGGACATACCAATAAATGCCAATAGTTAAAAATGTGTTCCAATATTTTCTGTATCTTTACAGGACAAATTGATCTTTTTTAAGGAATAATGTAACGCTCTACTTGAAACATTTTTAGCGTTTAGGTATTTCTTATAGAAATGTCATTTTCTTAACTTGAAAACACATAAATTATTATTTTTAATGTAATAATAACATTAAAATTATTGAGAGTAACATATTTATATTAAAATTTGAGGATATTTGAAATTAACAATTTCAGACATTTATAATTATAGCTCAGTTAAATTAAATATAAATGTTACGTATAGGATTTCTTAAAATAATACGCTGAGGAAAATTCTAATTGAGTGCGAAGTTATATTCTTTCCCACACGAGTCAATACTTCCCATGGCTAATATATTCCCTTTTATCAAAGTTGTTTTGTTGAAGGTTTTGGGAATTTATCTCAAGAATTTTTTTTGGGAAGATTTTAGAGTTTAAGACTATGCATTTGTCCTTGCAATAAATGAAAAATTTGAAAACAACTTTTGCGTGTGGATTATATGACGGCAATGAGAAAAAATAATAAATGATTAATTTTAAACGATAAATTTGCTAAATTATAAAAAAATACTAGAATATAATTTACTAGCAAATTTATTAATATCTCTCAAATAACAAGTTTTGCAAGTCCATGTGCATTTCAGCAAGATTTCTGCGGGAACCACTGATTTTATTAACACATGTTGGTGAGTAGTCTCTCATCTCTGCATCATTTCAACACAAAATTCATATGCCAGTACATTATAGTGTACGTATTTTTAAAATTAGAAATATGGTACATAAAACCTAGGAGGTATGTCTATTTTAATTATTGGCGTATAAAAACAATTCCGTTCATATCGAATCCAGCTCACCAACACAAAATTTTACCGCACACATTCTGTTATAATTTATGTGAACCAAGATGTTTTGAATTTACACGAAGATTAAATTTTTATAAAGGAATTGCGGATGGTGATTAATACATAAAATTTTTCAAATATTCCGCCAGGGCGTAATACGCGTACTTTCAATGTGTCTCCACTATTCATGAAAATATTTATAATTCTGAAAGGCGTAAGCCCGAACAATGAACTTCTCTTCACGATAGTTCTTTCATAAATCGAACATAAGTATAAGAAATAATTTAGAACAATTTAGAGAATTTTTCCATCCAGGACAATTAACAGAAAACTAAATCCACCAAGAAACGAACTTGTAAGTACTTCGGATTGTAAACACACTTTTACATTTTTTACAATAATACTTCCTTAAGAAAAAATTGTATAAATGATAAAAAATCACTATAAAATGACCGTTCTTAGCTTAAATATCAGGGTCATAATTGTTTCACTCGTGTAAAAAACTCCATTAAATTCAATAGTCCAATATCTTTTATAGGAAAAAATTTTACTGATGGAAAAGAAACATCTAAATATTTTAGTTTAGAACATCATGACACTGAAGTGACAGAATATTTTATTCCAATTTTTTCAGGAGATTAAATAATTTTTCACAAGCTAATTACTAACTATGTGAGAAAAAATTAGTAAAATAGTAGTAAAAGAAGAAACATACCGTTGTATTAACTAGCTACTTTTAGAAATTCACTACAGTAAATGAATTAGAGCCTGATTGAGGAGCAGATTGTATTCACGCATAACAATTTTGTGAATGGAAACAATAAATTTACGGGGCAATAAGAGACATATATTTTTAAAAATGCATTGAATGTTACGTTTTAATGACTCGCCAGGCAGAATTAACAATTTGTGAAGTGGAGTGAAATGTTGTATGGTCATTTGTCTTCCCTTATCGAGCTAACAAAGACATCAAACGACTCATAACCGTCGTGGTAATTGAACCTGATACGTCGTGCGTATGCTTTGTTTCTTGAGACATGAGGTATGAAAAATTTTGCATCTGATTTCCCGGGCAGATTTTCTTCGCAAAAAACGCGATGTGAAAGAAAAGGTTAAATCAGTTACAACTCTAACTCCTTCAAATGTCTCACTTGGACACGAAACTTTGAAATATGGAATTAAATAAATGTTATACTCTTTAGAAAAAAATGTTTTGACAGAATGGAACAACTGGTGCGAATAAAATCTTATTTTACTTCAGCATTACGTTCTGATTCACTTCTGAAATAACAATACACTGAACCGAAATCCAAGAAAAGTACATTTCGTAGGACAGAAGATACTTATTAATATGTTGAAAGAAATATAAGAGTGTTGGTGAAAAAGTTTGGCCTATGTGTTAACTAGATTTAAGAACAGATTAGGTTTGCAGTAAGATATTGTAGGTACAACACAAAAACTCTTCAACCACTAGAAAAAAAACTTTCAAAAACTGTTTCCAAGAAGACTGTTTGAAAGAAGATATATTTTATTCTTTGTTAACACACCAAGGTATTCTACACGCTCAATTAAAAACCTAATGTCAGAGGAAACAGATAGTCGATGTCTGGCTCTCAACTCCTGCGTTACGGACCATGATCTCTGCCACTGCGTTCATTTATCCCAAGTTGCAACAGCGCGGGCTTTGTGAGGCTGGCGACGGCTCCGCAGAGAGGTTTTCGGGGAGGTGGATCGCGTCGCGACGCCAAGCGACGCCTGGCGACGCGTCGCCTTAGGCCTAATCGCGCTCGGGCTCGAAGCGGGGCCGTCTGCGAGGGAAGACGTTTTTTTTTGAGTCTTGACGACCGCTGTCATGGCGTATAGGGAATGGAAGCACAGCACACACACTTGAATTGAGCGTAAACAAAAAAGGAGTAGCAGTTGGGCTGAAGCGACAGGGCTTCAAGAGATTATCATTGATGCCATTTTAATGAACAAGTTTGTCACGTGTATAAATTTTTAATAGTTATGAATATTATTAAGCAATAAAAGGAATTACTGATGTTTTTCCAGAAATTATTTCACAGATACCAAAAAAATATTATTTTTAAATACCAAGAATGGGACAGATTATTGAAATTTTGGCCAGTGAATTATTAATATTCAAAGAACACTATTCATTTCATTTACATACAATATTTCATACACACATTTTTTTGCATTGGTTATGAGAAGATGGGCAAGTTACAGCCCAGAAACAACAGTCAAAACATAAAACTGACTAATACATATTTTCTACAAAATAAGCATTGAACTATATTTAAAGCAGCAAACTTTTTGAAAAGCAAACAATCATGAACATACATTTCCTCCTTTTAGTATTGTCATCAATCTGCCCATCATTTTCCATATCACTAGAAATTTCACTCGATTTCCTGCTGCGTTGTCAGGGCCTGAGGAAAGTACCACGGGCCCGCCGAGAGGCGAGAGTCGCCGCAGTCGCTTTGTTTGGACGGCGACGCGGCGCGAGGAAGTCGCCGGTCCAGAGACGCCACGACGACCACCGCCTTTGCAGACGCCGCCGCTGCTGGCGCCGGCGCCAGCGCCGCGTATCGCCCCGGGCCAAGTCCAACATCAAACCCGCGCGCCGCCGCTATCGCTCTCGGCAAACACGGCTACGGCCGCCCCTCGACAGGGGCACAGACCCCCGGCCCCCTTCATTTCGAACACCGCACTTCGGTCATTTAATCACACGCACTCGAGAACATATCATATTATGACTATTTCTTGGATCATACACAATGTGATCGAGTTAAATTATCATGATTTTTGTAGAAAACAATATTGTAGACTTCATGAATTATGTTTAGAAAATTTTCATACATGAGAAACACATTGGAAACATCTTAGAAGTGTTCAAAATATTATTTTATTAATGCTTTTAAGCGAATGAGGGGCACAAAAAGAGAAATTTCATTCAAGAGCAAAACATTACTTGCTCTATACGACGAAAGTTTCTTGTTCAGAGGAACTCAAACAAAAATCTCATTCTTGGGAAGTGGGAGCTCTGAATTGCAAGAAACGTCAGAGCTTATCACGTCTATTATTCAATAAGCGCAGCACTCAGGGAGACATAACCATAACACTGTCAAAGAGCGGGACCCATGAAAGGGTTCTCCCGAAGGGCCACACGAGGGGCGCCGAAATATGCCACACGCTGCCAGCCAGGGCTCACGAGCGGCGGCATGCGCGCATGTAAACAACGCAGCGGGGGCGGGCGTGTGGGAGGGGCACGGCGGGGCGGCGGTACGTGGGCCGCGAGGGCGGGCGAAGGGCGGTGGGCAGTGGGCGGGGCAGGGCTGGGAGGGGCGCACCGGGGCGGGGCGGGGCGGGGCGGCCCACGCAGCCCAACAACTCGCGCACTTGACGAAATTCGCGCGCGTTGCGCGTCGCCGCACGCCCAGGTTGCACTCACCTGCCTGACTTGGTGATGACCATCTCGGTGCCCAACTTATGGAACTTCTCCCACAGGTCCTTGCCCTCGAGCGTGACCTTGGGGTCGTCGACGACGCCGTCGTCCTCGGGCTGGATGGCGCGCAGGGGCCGCACCATGGCCGGGTGGTGGTGGTGCGCGGCCGCGGCGGCCGCCGCCGCTAGCACCACGTCCTCCGCCGTGGTGTAGGGGTGCGCGGAGGGCGGCAGCGCGCCCGGGTGGTGGTGCGGCGGGGGCGGCGGATGGTGCGGGTGATGGGGCAGCTTGGGGATGAGCGTGCCCGGGTAGCAGCCGGCCGGCGCGGCGCTCAGGGCGGCCAGTGCCGCCGCCGGGAAGTACTGGTGCGGCGGGCCCGGGTCGGGCGCGCCGGGCACCGCGGCGCCGCCGCCGCCCGCGCCGGGGCCCGTGGGGCTGGCGGCCGAGGGCGTCACGCCGCCCCCGCTCGGCGTCGCGCCGCCGCCCCCGCCGGCGCCGCCGCCGCCTCCGTTGCCGGCTCCGTTCCCGCCGCCACCTGCACCGCCCCCGCCGGCCGCGGTGAGCAGCGAGCTCACGCTGAAGTCTGTGGGCCGCTGCAGGAGGAACGGGTGATAAGCCATGCTGGTCGCTTTAGAGTCCAGTGCTGTAGGAGACGGCGTACAGGCGAGCGTTTCCAACTGATCGAATCTCATGGAGGAAACGTTGGTCAGTGTTTGTTAAGAGTTTAAGAGCTTCCGTTGCTGTCCGTGCGCGTGGGCGCGTGGGCCTGGGGGGCCCTGGGGGCGCACTGGGCCGAGCGGGGTCGAGCCGGGCCGCTGCCGCAGCTACGCGCGCCGCGCAGTCCCGGAGCGCGGGGCGCGCGCGGGCCCCATGCCGCGATCACTCTCACTGCACTCGCAAGCACTGCCACCACCGTCACTGTGCGGAGCGGAGCGGCCGCCGCCGCGGCGCCGCGCGCCTGCTCATCGCGCACCACTGCACTCGCGCCGCGCCGTTTAGGCCTAACCGTCTGCTTGCGCGCTGCACCGGGCGCTGCCACGAGGCGCCTCCGCCGCCGCCGCCGCCGCCGGGCGTTTTTGCGGGCTGCTCGCGCCGGACGCCGCTGTCGCCGCCGCTGCCGTTGCCGTCGCTCGCTGCAGTCCGAGCGTCGCCGCGTCGCTGCGGGTCGCGGGGCGTCGCGCCGCCGCTGGCACGAACTCTTTCCGGCGAGACGCGCGTCCCCCGCCGCCGCTGCTGAGGTGACCCGCCGCGCGGCCGTGGGGCGCCGGCGATGCCTTACGTGTTAGATGCAGCACCTCGCCGACACACACTAAAAGCGAAGAGCAAAGCTGTAGACTTTGACACCCTTGCCTTCGCGGGCCGAGGAGAGAAGCCACCGCCACCACCACCGCCGCCGCCGCCGCCTCCGCCGCCGCGCCCGCCGTGTTAATGACGGCCGGTGGTGGGGCGCGAGCGCACGGCGCAGACAGCGGCGCCGGCCGCGGGTGCGAGCGAGACGGCGCGCGCTACGCTCCGGTGATTGGGCGGCGCCTGGCCGCCCCCTCCCGCGGCGCGCGGGCCAATGGCGAGGCGCGACGCGCGCCGCGCTTCACACCCGCGCCCGCGACGCGCCCGCGACGCCGCCGCGACGCGCCCGGGCGACAGAAGTGGAGGGGCCGGCCGCCGGAGGAGTGTCGGGCGCGTCAAAGGGGGAGGTGTTTGGCTGCGGCTTAGCGTCGGCCGCCGGGTGTCGGGCGCGGAGCGCGCGGAGGGAGGGGGTGGAGGGGCGGGCAGGCGGGACGGAGGGGGAGCGAGAGAGAGGGAGCGACGCGGGGCGGGGCGGAGCAGGGTGCGCGGCGCGGAGGGCGCGGGGCGAGGGGGCGCGGGCGGCCGACTGCTCAGCTCGGCGGCGCGGCGCCGACCGGACGCGCCTTCAACATCCCCGCGGCGTATTTTTAAAATGTGGCGGAGCGGCGCCGCGCTGGACCCGCCGCCTCCCCGCCGCTGCCCGCCCGCTCCGCCCCGCTCCCCCTCCCGCTCCGCTCCGCTCTGCGCCGGGCGCCGCTCGCGCGTTCCCTGCCGAACAAAGGAATCGGCCGTAGAAACGTCGCCTTCTCGCCGGATCGCAAGTGCGCAGAGGAGGGGCATGCATCTCGCGGGATCGCGGAATGCGCTCGCCGACGCACAGTGAGGAATCACAATTTCTAGATGGACGAAACTGAAGTTTCACAACTTATGAGTTTGTCTCAAATAGGAATCAAGTTCGTGATATTCGAGAGAAATATATACACATCGTGAACGTGAAACGAATAAATACAATATGGTTCCAAAGCATATGGCGTTACATACTTCGTGCAGAATCCCAGTTAAAGCGTCTGTCTCGAATTCAACCACAAATTTTCTGATTTTTTTTTTCCGAAATAGCAGACTGGAGACGAGTGATTAGTGGAAAAATATTTTTTTAAAAAGAAGAATGTGAGAAAGTATTGATCCAAATATCAATATTTTAATTTTTTATAAATTTGTAATACCTTTTTGTAAATTTTTTGTTAATACGAAAACGAAACACTCTCAAAAACATCCGGAATTGTAAATTTTCGTCCAGCTAGAAATGAGTAATTCTCACTGTGCGGCGTGTCGTTGACAACCGCGACCGCGGGCGAAACGACGCGACGCAGCCGACAGACAAGTGAAGCGCGCGGGGCGGGGCGGGGCGGGGCGGGGCGTGGGGGCGCAGAGAGCGCGCGGTGGGTCGGGGTGTCAGCGCCAGATTCCACTCCCGCTCCCTTCGCCGCCCTCCGCGCACTATCACCCGCTACCCTTGGCCCTCGCGCGAGCGGCGGCGGCTGAGGGCGCGCGCGGAGGGTAGATTTCGATAATTTGATAGCGCTGGCGGGGGAGCGACGCGGCGCGGTGCGGGATGGTGTGGTGTGGTGTGGTGCGGTGCGCGGGTGGAAGTGACGTGGTGTGATAGCGGCGCTTGATCAGCGCACGTTGCGCCCAACGCCGTCTGGGGGAGGTCCACACGACGCCTTTGACCCTCCAGCTCTGCCAGAGATCTCTCTGCTCTTCCAGCCTTGCAAGGAGTGAAATAATAGACAGGAACGCGGATTACCAAGTGATGAAGGCCCCGTTGCATAGGAGTTTCATTATTTTTCAACAAAAATTAATATTAGTAGTTCATAAATGCTAGTTAATAGTAAGGTTCGTAAATGAAGGTAACTATTTTATTAACGTTACTCAAAAACAATTTAATACAGACTATTAAAAGTAGATAATAGATTTTAGAGAAAACATAATACAAAAATGTAGACGAAAAAATATTTAAAAAAATTATAATAGGTTTTCTAGAAAAATCTGTGTACAAAAATGTAAACGAAAAAGTGTTTTAATGCATATTTATATTGGGTTTATATTTGGATATTAATCTTGTAAATAAAAGGCTTCTACTTTTATTTTCAATTATCGTTATTTTAATTAGACGTTCAAAATTTAAATATTAATAAGGGCTCATAGTTCGGTCATGCTTGGGATTTCTGAAGATATTCTTCCAGCCCTAGAAACAAGGGCGGGTCAGCACCGGGGGAAATGGAACTGAAAACTAGAATTCTTAGAACTATTAAGCGCCAAAGTTACCACATACGTGCCATTGTGAAAATAAGAATTAGTATTAACGAATTTCGGGAATCTGGAATTTTTGTACAGGCAGTGTCAATATAACATAACGCCTATCAATACATGTAACGCCTGCAAATACTGATGTCATTTCTACTTCAAAAATTCATTAAAATATTTTATTAATATACATTTTCTCTACAGAAAGTAAGTACCTAGTACCTCTGGCCAATTTGGCAATTCCTGTCTTCAATATTTTCCTTTAATAATTTTTTTTCTGATGCATGGTCCATGTCTTCAACTGTAGGTTTCCACGACGCTACTATAGTCACGTGTTAGCTCTCACGTGACTCTGTGTGTTCGTTTGTCCACATTTCGAAATCCTACGTATTGTGGTCCGCTTCAGATGCGCGTACCTTTGAAGCATGTAATTAGCTGAACGGCCGGCATCCACAAACTGCCATACGGATTGGCGAACAGGCGTAATAACTAAATTTATAATCAATACTTATCCAAATAATACTGATTATAAATTCGAAAGATTTTTGGAAAACTCCATCTTTTAACTCCATTAACATAGTTCTCATATATTTGGGAGCTCTATACTTATTTACATACCACTACTCTCAGAGTGAGAGCGAGCAAAAACAGAGTGAGAGGGAGAGGGAGAGAGAAAGAAAGAGAGAGAGAGAGAGAGAGAGAGAGAGAGGAAGGGGGTCGGAGAAAGAGACAGACAACAGACACCCTGAATTGCACACGAGTCAGTATTTAGATAGCGCTGGAATGTTTTGCAGATATTCAGTAGAGTCGTTTCCAAAGCAGATACTCCCGAACTATCTCTCTTATCACAATGAAATGCAATGAGGAAAGTGTTAAGAATAATTGAATGAAAATGTTCGTTGTTATGAATATTATCTGAAGGTGTAATACTTCTCATAAGATCATATTTGTAATACTGTAATAATTTGTATAATTACAAATATTCATTTAAATAGATATATCTATTTTAAAATAAAGTTATTTTTCAATTGTTGCACTTAGGAATTTTCTCTACTTCTATTTCTTTTTATGTATTAATTAGAGTTTTTTATAAAATAAAAGGGTTCCTGTCTTATATCATTCCAGGTTACGAGGAATATAACAAAATGTGAAACGAAATATGTGAATATGACGATACAGTAATAAATCATATTTGGTTTGTATTATCGTCAATGTTCTCATTAAACGAAATAATCCACTCAAAAATATTTCTTACAATGCAAATGGAGAGCAAATACATTGTATTTCAACATGGTTCATAATCTCGATGCAAGTAACTGCTGCAAACAAATAAAAAATAAAAAGGGAAAGAAAGTCGAAAAAAATGAGGTCAAATATCTCTGAGAAGATGCAGGGAGATGGATGAGGAGAGAGAAAAGGAAATATGATATTATTTCCTGATTTTGCAGCTCGCGCTTCGGGATCTTTGTACCTTCACCATCAGAGATTGACTACACAAACGTCGCTTTTAGCTATTGCTATGCATCAGAACATTACTCATAGAACAACTGTAAACTGCATGGGGTTTCAGCAACTCTCCGAACGACCGCTTTTGCATATTCAGCAACTATGTAAATAATAGACAATAAATTCCGAATTAATATGTTTGGGTGAGGAAACCACGTTTGTAGGGCGAATCTTTGTAATGAAGCGTTCCTCTCGAGAAAAGATAGTAAGGCACTACTACTCAATAAAATATTACCCTAATTTTTTGTAAAATTAATGATTCTCGAATGAGTTTTCCAGTTACCGGAAAGTACAAGGTATTAACACAAAACAATTCTTCCTAATCTGACGAATCTATTACTCAATTCATTCTCAGAGGCAAAAATTATAAGAATGTTAAAAAATAAGCTTACGACACCAATATCCCATAAAACATCCCGTTTCTTTATTAGAAAAATATAGGATTGAAAAATATTATTCTTTAAAGACTTTTGAACGTTCTTTATCATTTGTATTGATTAAATTATAATCATTAACTGTTCATTGAGTAGAATACTGCAAGAACCAATAATTCACCATTGTTCACCATCATATCTTCAGTTAAAAAGTGTGCTTAAATGATTAATTATTATATAAGTTAAATAACGAAAAAATCAACCGCGTTTTATTACACAGCTTTGGATGAGTTATCCCTTTAGTTCATCTTGTTGAGGAAGGGCTTCAGCTAAAAAAAACAACGGGCCTTGCACGATAGAGGCGATATCCCACAAACTCCGAAGTCCAGCTCGATGTCCGAATGCGCCACCGCCTGCGTTCGTCCGCGCCGCGCGCCGGCCGAGGGATAA
This sequence comes from Gryllus longicercus, assembly GCA_038098605.1. Taxonomy (NCBI): domain Eukaryota; kingdom Metazoa; phylum Arthropoda; class Insecta; order Orthoptera; family Gryllidae; genus Gryllus; species Gryllus longicercus. Next base: position 11,432,894 of record JAZDUA010000003.1, on the reverse strand, counting down.
CCATCTTAAGTGCACGCGTCTGCCGGCCGCAGTGCTCGCGAAGCGGGTTCCTGGCGAAGAAGCTGCCCCGCGCCCGCCCGCCCGGCCGCTGCAGCTGGCTGGCACGGCCCCGCCGCATCGCAGGGCATCGCATCGCATCGGATCGGATCGGATCGCACGCGCCACGGGGCGACAGGTGGACGACGCGTCGGGCGGAGGGAGGCGCACGGGGCGATGGATGGGCGGGAGCCAAGGCGCGAACGCGAAGGGAAGAGCGCAGAGGGGCACTTCCAGGAGGGGAACGGTGAGGAACAAGTGATGCGCCACGTTGTGAGAATAGCGCCAAGTTAGGCATATTTTTCAAATATGAAGCAAGTGTATATTAAATTTACTACAAATACTTACAACATGAAAAGGATCCTAATAAATGCAGAATAATTTCGTTTATGGTAAACGTTCATTCAAGCCAATTTTAAGTTCATCTCCTGGCAAAGTTTCGTCAGAAAACTCATTTCGTGGGGTCGTGATAATAAAAAAGTGGTCAAAATGGATAAATATTTTTCGTACATGTAGTAATTATTTATCCTAATATGTTGTGTATTCAGAACAACGTTTGTGGGTCTTTCACGCAGAAAAATTAATTTACGGCGAAACTTCTGTCTGTCTGTCCGTCCGTCCGTATTTGGTCAACGTTAGAACTTAAGCCGTTCAGATGATTATCTCCAAAATTGATATTCCTATATTACCAAGTTCAAACTCGTGACCCTGCAAATTCGAAACGGATATTTTTATTGTCGGGGCATCATACATGAGCCTAGATAATATTTTCATTTTTTTTAATGCCCCAATTTCTGACCTCGCATAGAGCAAAGGACATTTAAAAAACTTCGTTCAATTCCCTACTCAGTGAATTCTCTTATCCGAATTCTTATATAAATTGCAAAAGTTCAAATATTTTCGACTCCTTCCTACAACTACACTATTGAAAATTTTGAATTCTTTCCGCGGAAAAAATGTTTTTCTTTCAATAATGTCATGAGCAAGTTTCTCAAAACTTTTAGCGTTTGGTTTCTTTGAGTGTTATAAAATCAGTTTTTTCATAATTATTTTCTAAAAAGTGGCTCGAATTTTTTCTTAATTTTTTCTCGAATAAAGCAACGTTTATAAAAAAAGACGCATATTCCATTTTAGGTAAAATGTCAGAATTATCAAAAATTTGCAACAAAAAACAAACAAACAAAAAACATTGCTATACTAGAATATTACTGTTAGATACTATTTTCCTTCGTTAAACTATTCAAAAAAGTAGGTCTTTAAGTAATGTCATGGACATTAAATATGTACACAAGTAGTTTTCGCATACATTTTGCTTGAAATAAAGGCAATTTATATTTGTTCTAAAACAACGACTTCAATTTTTTCTTTACATTTTTCATCAAATAGAGCAAAGGACGCTTAAAAACAAATCAGATCTAATTTTCGTTGAATTTTCGAAAATTGCAAATGTTTCAAATAATTCAAGGAATTATATGCTTTTGTGAAACCACTTATTCACTTTTGCGAGCTAGTTCATACTCTAAAAAATAAAAGAGATCAAAATTAATGTAAAATACTATAATGAAAATACAATAGATATAGATACATTTTAAAAGGAAAAAAAATAAACACTCTAGAAAATTCACAATATAACACAACATTATAAATAGGTACATAATTTTGGAGAAACTGGAAACTAAGAATAAAATACTAATAATCCAACAACTGTGTTCATTACACATTTCCTTCTCAACTGGACTTAAAATTAAGTTCTATACGGACAGAATGATTTAATTTTGTCCTATACCAATATTTCAATCAACATAAGTGCCATGAATATTTACATCATCCTCTTCACACGAGTAGATTTAATACAAAAATACTAAAAGCAATTAATAACTTCAGAATTAATAATATTAGTATTAATAAAGTAAGAAAACTAATGAACATCATCTCTAAAATTAATATATATATATATATATATATATATATATATATATATATATATATATATGTGTGTGTGTGTGTGTGTGTGTGTGTGGTATTATTATTATTATTATTATTATTATTATTATTATTATTATTATTATTATTATTATTATTATTAGCCAACTAAGATCCCATTAAGTGCAAGGGCCTTCTGCGTTTTTGCAGGGAATACTGAATGAAGTGGTACGGTGATGATGACAGGTCGGTAAGAGGTGATCGTGGCCTTTTGAACCATTCCAGCATTCGCCTTACGACCGAGGGAAACCACGAAAAACTCCGGTCAGGATGGCCAGCCCGGGGATCGAACCAGACCTCCCGATTGCGAAGTCAGCGCGCTTCGCACTGAGTCACTTCGTTCGATTTTACTTGTATGGTACTGTGCGAACTAGATAATGAACATTATACATATTTTGTACGATCTCTTTTAATGTACCGAGTTTTTATATTGTATGACACATTAATGGGCAGTTCATTATTTGGGAATTCAAGTTGATTGACTTTCTCATCTTAATTTTTGGTAAAGGAATATGATATAAATATCGTAATAAATGCAACCCGCCTCGACATTCAAACACAGTAACTCCATTACTCCGAATCGTCAACGCTTCTTAGAACATTCGGGTTAAACTTCGAGTTTTTCAGAAGAATGAGTGATTCAGTCATAAACAGTTCATTATAAGGTATGGAAGTCACATGCAACGTGAATACGAATACACGTGTATACACATGCGGAAGGATTTGGAAAGAAAGTTGCAAAATTATGTTTTTGTATCCTTTTACCAATAGTTCGCCAATATCTCACACGGTAGAACTTGTTCCAACCATATTTTGTAGGAAGAGAGTACAATCCATAAATTCTTACTTTATCGACAGAAAAAGTTCTAACAAATATCTCCTGTACATAAGCAATTACAAATCATAAAAATGTGCGAGTCTTCTACGAAATTAAGAACCTGCTTTGACAAGGCTGGGCTGCATTTCATTTTGTTCTCTCTTCGTAAATAGTAGGTTCAGAAGAAAATGCAAATCAAATGAAACGGTGTGATATCTTAGATATATGTCTCTTGTTTATTTTTACTATGTCTGCTTTTATGCACTTGACCAATATTATATAAATATAGGGTTATTGCAAATGATTCATGAGTATTTAAAAATGTGTATTTCAGAACCTATTACACACAACATAATGAGTAATACCTCAATAGAACAGCAAACTCTCCAAGTTTTCGTTAAACCATGCCTTCATTGTGTTTCACCAGATAGCAGCACTATGCCAATTTTCAAGATGGTGAGCATGCAGCAAAATGCGTACCGGGCTTTGGAATACTACGAAAGTTGTGGTTATTGCCACAAATTAAAGACGATTCAAATAATTTCATTCTCCAACAAGACGGCGCTCCTCCGCACTGACACAGATGTGCCTCGTTTGCTTAATGGAGTAACTCCACGTCGATGGATCGAGCTATGCGCTAATGAAGACTCTGCACTGCTCCCATGGCTCTCTACCTCTCCCGCACTTACAGTCCCTGAATTCTTACTTTGGGAGCATGTCAAAGACCTTGATTACGTGCCTCCATTGCCAACAACAAGAGAGGAACTGATAAATCGCATCGTTGATGTTGTGATAATCGTTTCTGGAGAAATGCTACATCGAGTTTGGGCGGAACTATACTGTCGCATAGATGTGTTTCGAAAGAACTTATTGAACATTTACGACAAAATGGCAAAAACGTGAATAGTTTGTATTGTGTTTGTTTTTGTAACGTGAAGAGTTATATTTCTGTATCTTCTGTCTCTTCTATCTGTAATAGTATATGAAATATAAATATTTAAAATTAGATAAATAATTTGTAATAACCCTGTAGTATCGTCTTAGATTGGTATTATTTACCGGAAATGATATTTTCGTGAAGTGTCAATTGAACGGGAGAGATTTTTCTCAAAATATAATGAATACGTTGTGTCCACGCAAATTGAGAAGTGTCAAAGCGAATGGCATAACAAGTAAACGACGGTCTTTGATGTTCACTTTAAAAGTGGTTACATAAGCGCATTGTTACTCAACAGCGTTACACAACACAAGCATATCGTTTCTGAATTTATTGTATTTACTTGTAAAATGAGTGTGCGAAACGTAGCAAAATAATTGGTATGAAACATTTAGATACCTTATGGAAGAAAAACATTGTTATTGTTGTGTCAAAATATTAATTTCAAAGTCAACAGAAAAAAATTCGAATTGCATTTATATGGTTCATACTTCTTTAATGTCTTGCAACATTGGAACTTTTGGATCTCTTGTACTTTTATTGCGTTGGGGATTTGTGATACTTGTCTGATAGGTCCGTTTTTAAATATGCCATTGGTTTATCCAAATTTTAAGGTGGATTGAGAACTAGAACTGTGATTTTGTCTTCGGTCAATAACTTAATTACGAAGGTGTTTGCCACCAACCACGTAAAATTTGCTTAATCAAGATAATAACGCATGCCCTACGTTTCATCTACGTATGTGACTTCCTGCGCGGAACTCTTTCAAATTATCACACTTGAGTTTCCCCAGCGCAGCGCCCTGTTTTGCTCAAGTTCTGTGGGGTCAAACCGGGCGAACGGAGCTTCGCGCACTTCAGACGTCGGCAGACGTCATCGCTGCAGCTGCCGGTGCTGGCATTTAGCTCCGGGCGCCCGCCGCCAAAGGCGGGGCTGAGCGGCCACATGGCGTCGTGGGAGAACCCACCCCACCCCCACCCCCGCCCCCGACCCCACCCTCCCCGTCCACCCACGCGAACTCGCGCCGCGCGGTCTCATCCTCGGTCTCATCGAGGAGGGGGAACGAAGTGTAGCCAACAACAGTGGATATTTGTCCTTTAACTGTGGCGAACCCCTTGTCATTCAACATATCGTCGCTTTCCTTGAATACTGTTGTAACTAGCGAAAAAAAGCGGAAATTAGGATATGAAAGTGAAACAACTCAATGTTTATGTGGAATAATAAATCTGTATCTCTTAAACTATACTAATTGTCGTTAGAGGGGAGATACTTCCTCATTTTATGGACAGAGATCTGCATTTTCTTACGGATTAATGCTGCACCTACAAAGTCATCAGCAACTTATTTTCTGTATTTTCGTATTTGTAGTTTCGCGTTAGATGTATGAACAATGCTTCAAGTAACACCGCTGTATTTCGAGTTGAGTTCCGGAAATGACTATCACTTCTGTACTGAATTCATTAGGATACTTTTGTAGAATGGTGTTGCCGCACAAAATTTTTTAATACATTCCAAAATAACCCCAAAGTTTCCGAGTTTAAAATTTTCACTTTGAATATTTTAAAAAACAAAGGGAAGTAGGTAATTTTTTATGTAATTTGCCAGGCGATGTCACTGATCCTCAATTAATGGGAAGCAAATGGTGTTGTGGAAAAATTAAATTACGCTTTCTTTGGAAACAATACCTTTTTTGTTTCGCAACAGTGTTCCCGGAAAACGACAATATGCCATCAGGCGCTTGTCATTTTCAGCGATCGGATTTGAAAGTAGTCTGACATCTTTCTAATGTGATCTGAACCATCTCGATTTCTAGTGAGCAGATTCAACCTATCAGATCATACACACAAACACTTGCTGAGAAACTTCAAATCCGTTTAAATGATTTGCAAGTTAAAATTCTAAAAAAAGAGTAAAAGTTGGACACACTCGTTTACACCTCATCCATTCAAAATTAATAACACGTTAACTGAAAATCTTATACAAGACAATTAAGTAACTGTTATGTGATTTTTATACCTGACGCCGTTTATTGAAAGTTGAATTTATAAAATTTTATGAATAAAAAGTTTATTTTTTAAAACAATCTCCAAGCTGCTTCGTCCCGCAATGTTATTCTTAACGCTATGCATCTATCTAAATTATTTAACATCTAAATCTTTATCATGTTACTTACGTCTGTTACCGTTCCTGGACTCTTCTACCTGCATAAACCTGCATACCCTTATCCCTGGCCTCACCTTGACGCAATTTGCTTCAATCCATTTTTTCTCAAATTTCTAGCTAATTTATCTTCGTTCTTTTTGTTTTCATACCACTTTGATTCTCAACGCATTTCACTCAACTTGCTTCCTCTTTTAGACACAACTAACTCCTCGCCCAGTTCAAAGTTTCCTTCTCTAAATTCTTAATTTCTTGGCGTGGAATTCAACTCGATTCGAGTGAATTCATCCTTTGAGTCAGAATTGAACATCTCGAAACGAGTGCAACTGCAATCCTTTCGTTTTTTTGGGTGAAATAATTCACTTGACGTTAAGGTGACTCCACAAAATCGGCATTCGCCGAACAGCGAGCTACTCCTCGTCCAATCCCGAATGATGTGTTCGGCGAATGTTCCCTCCCTTTGATGTATCCTAAAGATCGACACGCGTTTCGTAGGGTAAATACTGAATGTTCGGCCTCGGCGAATCGCAAGCAACCCGATCACACTACTCGAGATTCGGTGACTGGTTGCTCGAGATTCGCCGAATGCCGCATGTGTGGAGCCGACTTTATAAGAACTCGATTCGAGTGACGTAGACGGCCTCTCTTAAAGAGAGGATTTTCACTCAATATCGAATATTCCCGGTATCCATTTAGAATGCAATAGTCATAAACGTCTAATTTTAATGTCAAAATAATATATTTGGATATGGAGAATATACATTAATTTAAAAGCAGAAACTATAACCTTTTGGAATAATTGTGAATTCCAACTAACAATACATAACACGAAAAACAATGATATTGTCTTAAATAAATTATCATATGGTCATGACCTACGAAAAAGCAAGAGGATAAATATGTACACTATGAAAGTCAGAGGTTCTAATATTAACTTTGAATAATTCTCTTTTTCTAAATAAAGGTCTGAAGATGACCACCATGTCTAGCCGAAATGGCAACCAATTAAATAAGTTTTCTTAAAATAAATAAAACTGACTGTTTACATTTAAAGGGTTATTGTATCTTTTAATTACAGATTACAGATTATTACTAAAAATCTTAAAAAATCATCTATTAAAATATTTTGTTCTGTTATCTATTACTTTGAGAGTATTATAATCTGCTACCTCATTGTTTACACATAATATACATACATATAATATTGCAGTTAAATGCATGGGCATAAGTGTTTCACCTCCTGCAGAGGGCACAAAGGCATACAAAGAATTGTCACAATGTCACTGAAATAATCTTCAATTACTTAAATCGTATAAACACTTGATGAAATCATAATAAGCTACTAGAGTATAATTTCACAAATGTACCACGAGGGAACAATATATCCATACCCACATTTTTACATTATATTTTCTTCTTTTTTAACAATTTTTTTCTGAGGATTTTTACTATTTACTTCGTACGTTAACATTAGCAATACACATAACCTTCAAAGTAACTATGCGCAATTCTACAATTTTCAGCTAATATCGTCTATAGAACTAATTTTTATATTTTATAATTGTATTATTTGACAATAGTATAATTGTCAAGCATCTATACTATTAACTCATTACAATAAAGCACAAGAAATATTTCCCCAAAATCGAGATTATATTCCTCATAGATCGTAACAACGCTATTAACAGTGAAGTACTCTTTAGGCACATGTAATCAAGTACAGCAAATACACAAAAAGTGCAAATACTCAGTTATCCGTTACTTAATTCGAACATCGAATTCACGTATGCAATAAATATCTCCCGTACGCAATATCTTTAATTGGGAATGAGGACATTGCAGCATTTGTGTCTGACTGTCGTCACGTCCCTACTGGCGCTGAACTGGCTCCAAATGCGAGTGAAATCTCCGCGCACTACGAGATCACTCGTCAGTGTACTTGTTTCACTCAAACGAAAATAATATTTTATATCACTCGCTTAGTGTGAAAACGAGTGAAACGATAGCTGTTTTTACTCGAATGAGCGTGAAACAGTAGTTCACTCGTTTGTAGTGATTTTTTCCTGGGATAAATTACGAGAGTACCCTGCCCTCTTGAAGCTTCCCTTTCCCAGTCTCATCTACCATAGGTTTCCCCTCATGCTTAGTCCCCTTGTCAGGCCCTGTACCATCCCGCCTCGCACTACGTCCCCGTTGCATCAGCAATGCCCAGAGCTTCCGTCACCACATCCCAACAAGGCTCTCCAGCCCTGCCCTCCCGCCTACACCCAGTCCGTCGCCGGCGACGACCCCATCGTCCACGGCGGTTGCGGCGGTGGCGGCGTGAGCCTGCTGTATGAATCGAGGCGGGGGATGTGGTTGTTTGTGGAGCGTGTTTACCTCGGAAGTAGAACAGACGAAGCCGCCGGCGACGCCGGGGCGCGGGACGCGGGGAGCAGGGCGCGGGGCGAAGGACAGCGCGCGTTGGCTCAGCTGGGGATGAACACGCGGCCGAGCTCCTTGCGCAAGGGCGCCCGCCGAAGGAAAACACCATGCGCCGCCCACGGCCCGCGCCCAGCGACCGGCGCGGACGCGTCGCCTTGGAAAAACTCCTCCGCCACATTTACTATTCCCTCCTCCCCTCTCGCAACCCTGCCCTAACTACTAAATAATATGGCGCATTGAGATTGGTACAGTTCAATGAATGTGTAGTGTAGTACCGTATGTATAATTATTTCTAAAAGTTTAGTTGTAGGTATCTGCTAGTATATAAATGGGGACCTCAAGGAGGCTGCTAAAGTAGTTGAGTAAAGAGGCAAGGAAAACGTTCAGTTATAAGACCGGTCTCTAAACAAATTAATGAATGAGAATAATGATAATAAATTGCAAAAATTGCAATTATTAATTGTGTGTTAAAAATATTTCAGACTTCTATGGTTGGTGGCTTATACGATAAGCACTGTTTAATTAATTTTCAGGTATCCGAGGAAAACGTTAGTGAATTATTCCGTTTCAGTATGTAAATTAGCTAACTCGTTTTTATTGTGGATATTCTCCAATAATTAAGCTCTGTAATAATTCTGTAAAATAAAAAAAAATAGCATTAGCGAGCAAAGTGATAGAATCAATATCTGAATATTTAGTATTATTACATACCTGACGAATAGAGAAAGATCTCTTAATTTAGAAGATATATCTGAATCTTACTCTTTTTCATTATTTCACTACTTGCAATTGTAATATGAAATACTGCATTTTACAATTTCAAAATATATATTGAACGGTTACTACGTTTTCGCTTCTTTGATGAAAAGTGAATAACAGATGTTCACTTGCTGAATCGACATTGGAAGGGTTGGTTTAAGGCCGTCCATTAAATTATGTACGTCAAATTTAGAGTATTTTGAATAGCCCTTCCGCTCCCGTGTCTTCAACCCTCCTAAATAATAAAATGACGCTTGCGACAACGCCCTATATTTAGATTTATAATAAATAAAATACATAACAGTAAAAAAATGTATTAATTTTATTCGTGTTATATTAAAATTAATTATAATTAAAGTAAAAATTAGTTGTGGATGCTGACTGAACCTACCAATAAGATTGGAGGCAATTTTTGAGACAAGAAATGACGCAAACACTAGAACATTGCGCATTGAACACAACGCGCAAACGCACATGCTGTTGTCGATGACGCACGGTCGAGAGTAACTGAACCAATTTAATTGGATTGTAGAAAATACTACTGACTTCAGTTTCGAATATTGTCTTCTAATCAATAAAGATAATTGACGTAAAACTATTTATAATTACTGAATATATATATAGAATGAATGAATATCAAAATCTGAATATATATCAAAAATATAAATTAATTAAAATTTCTAACTTAATTTGTCAATACATTAACGATTTAATATAGGACTAAATAAAATGAATTATTTCCTCAAATGTTGAAATGAAAAACAGCATTGCGTAACACCAAACTAACACGCCCTACTCCACGTAACGAAGCGTAATGCTGTCTCAAACCCATCCCTTGCTAGGCGTTATGTATTTTATAGACAACTGCTTTGACAAGATGAAAAGTTTTTATGGACTCAGTAAATATTAAATTCTTAATTTCGAAGTGGAATTTCGTTCTATTAATAAGGTATCCTTGATAATACTAATATAAACTGTAACCAGACACTGAGTGGTCTTAAGTAATTATTTAAATTATGTTATTTAAGAAAGAGAGAATAAATCTGTTGAAGCATTAAATTAATTTCATGAATTTTCGTTGTTTCCAATGAAACGAAAAGTTTTAGTTCAACTTCTAGTTACGTAAACAGATCGATCTTTGTAGATGAACATAAATATTGACGAAAGGAAGAAATATGGACAAACTTTTATTTTAAATCGTGTAACGAAGCCGAGAAATACATTCAATGAATGAAGAGGAAAAGGAATACTCTGAATCCAATATTCATTAAAATTAAGTAGAATATTCCTTCCTACCTTCAATGCATCAGCTGCGTAGATGTATTTCAATTCAAGATTCAATTCAACTCCATTTTGTCGACGTCCGTTTCACCAACTTAAGATAACGTGCGACAGCAACCGGAAGAGTGACCACCTGTACATTTCCTGCTGATCGCCCTGGGGCAGAGAGGTGGAATGCAAGATGGAATCTATGGCAGGCCATGTACTACCGTGAACGAACGGTCCGTTCTGCATTGACATGCATTTTATGTACGTCATAAACCAAGTATAGAATTGAATGTTTCAAAGTCGGGAAAAGAAAAAAAATATTTTTTTTTCAAGCTGTTTTTCATTAGGATGGCTTATGGGTAGCGTTCAACCTTCCCGTTGTGTGGTCCGGAGGACGATTCCCGTTCGATGCAAAAATAGAGTTGTAGCTTTCCTTTAAAATCGTCCCAGTTTCTGCAGTTGTGTGACGAAGCAAAGCTCAGGCATGTGGATCTTACGGTGAAGGGAATACGTCAAGTTCGCCACGTATCACTCAAGCGCGGAATTTAACTAGGCCCAGGCATGGGGGTCACTGTTAGCTGGGCGAACTATCGAACCAAAATGCCAAATACATACATATTTTTCATTTTTTTAATCATTTCTTGTGGCTTTTAATCGCAAGTGTGCCGTTTTGTGTGGCACAGATATTCAAATTGTAATAATTAATAACTTTTTTGTCTTTATTAGTTTCTTGTAAGCCAACATTTAAATCTGTAAATAAACTGGTGGTACTAGAACAGCACATGCTTTCTCGCAATTTTGCTCATAATTATGCATACAAAATATTGTGACAATTTCTGTTGTACACTTCTGCTACCATTTGAAAAATTTTTAAACGAAGCACGAAAAAGACACGTATTTTGTATTCAGAATGTTCAAACTGTTACTGTTTAAAGAAAAACAGCATTCTGTCAATGAATTCAGTGTATTCACATTCTACATAAATGTATCAATGATGCCCAATATGTATTTCAGCCGTAAATGACATTATTAGTTTATAATAACGTGAACCAACGGCGACCGTCACAACCGCCTTGTGGCCAGTGCGGCTTTGTCAAAACAATCCGTATGGCATACACATTTCGCAAATCAGCAATAGCAGATTTTCGTAAAGAGGGCCCGAGAATAAGAGGTGTTCCGTCGCAACTTCGCCGTCCAATATTTTCTTTGTACTGTGTAAGCAGTTTCTAGAAAGTAAATATCTGTTGTGACATAAAAAGTTTAAACACTAATTGATAATGATTTATATGGAATATTTATCATTGTACTTGCTTAACGATTTGTAGCGTGTGGCATATCATCTTATAATGATTTTATTTTTTGCAGAGGTCATCTTCGGAAAGTTTGCCGAAACCGGTAAATCGAACATTTATATATAGCGTTATTTCCATTTGCAAGTATACTATTGGACAAAGTCATAAAAGTGTCTGAAGCAAAATGAGCCATCGATTAAAAACATTTAGAAGTCGGCAGGGGAATTAAAAATGATCATATCGTAATAATGATATCAAATGACGTTTCAGAATAAATTTACCAGTAATTTTCTAACTGTGCCATTTAAATTCTTCGAAACGCTATCATAGTACGTCGTTTTCTCTTCATCAATTTAAAATTTAAACGTTTTCGCGACGATCGTATAAAATGTGCGCCAGATATTATACAAATACTTCATCAAACATTTTATGAACTAGTAAATAACAAAACTTAACACAAATGTTCTAACAATACTGAAAAATGAATGTTTGCTAATTATGTCATTACAATTAAGAGGTAATAAAAAGCACCAAGGAATAATATGATACAGAAATTGTAAGCTAGATTGCTAAGTCAAGTTCAGTCTCCGTCTAGAGGAAAATTCGAGTGGTCAGCTGCTTTGATTGGTAGTTTTTCGTGGTTTCTTCGAGCAACATCAGGACACTATCGGAGCAGAATTCTAACAAATGAGCCGTGGACCGAGCACAATATTTCCTTCCCTTTCCTTGACTTATGCTCACCTCTTACAAACAAGATACACACATACATGCACTACACTGCCACACATGCGGGGAGTCCAGTCAGGAATTTAGATCTCGTCCCGGCTGAGGAGATGTCCCTCTGTTGGGAGACACCTAGATAGGGAAAATCCCGCTCGGCAACGGTAGATCGACGCTGGATCTCGCAATTAGAGGGGGAAATCACCGCCCGTAAAAAACACGCACTACAGTTACGGGACTACCGGGACATATGGATCAGGGTATCAACTGAAGTCACTACAGTCCTTCTGACCGGTAGGTACTAGGATCGAGTCCCGACAGTAGCAGGATTATCTCCACTAGCTTGTCAGCTAGGTCCAATTCAGTCGCTGTCTGGAGGAGAATTCTAACGGCGGGCTACTCTGATCAGTAGTTTTGCTTGGTTTCTGCGATTAACACCAGGCGAATGCCAGAGCAGAATCCTAACAAACGGGCCACGGATCGCGCGCGATCTTTCCTACCTCTTCCTTGCCCTATCCTCACCCCTTACACACTACCACACTGGAGATCGGTCGGGAGCTTAGAGGCTTCTCCCGGCTGGGGCAGTGCTCCGCTGGTGGGAGAAACCTGGTTGGGGAAACCCCGTGAGCCGGCGGAAGGTCTGCGCCAGATCTCGCCATCCAGCGGGGAAGACCACCGCCACCTCACGAGGGAAACATCCACTACAATAACGGGACTAATGACCATAGTAGTTGACGTGTCTAGAATCACTAATCAATCAATGAATAATAGAAATGGTAAGTAATGAAGAGAGGAGAGAAGAAACAAAAAAGCGATTCCTGAACAATGAATTACAGCAGAGCAATGAGCACGTACGACTGATACTGATAAAAGAGATGTTGTCAGGACGTACATGCTATGACTGCATCAATCAGAATGATCTCGCAACGTGGAGCGCGAGCAAATGACCAAAACGAGAGTGCCGTTTATTTCCAACGAAGTAACTTGACCCGAGTCATTGAACAGTTTCTACGAAGGTAGTCCAACATTAGCCGCTCGATGCGGGCGATAAGCCGGGAGCCAGAGGCGCCGAGGAGAGCGCGCGCGGCGGAGCCGCCCAAGTGGGGCGTCGCGGCGGCGGCGGCCGTCGTGGCGCGCGCTCAAGACGCCGTCAGAGAAGCGCCGGCTGCTAAGAATATCAGGCCGCGAGAGCTAAAGAGGCGCGGAGCGGCGCCAGCGGAGCGCGAAGAGCGAAGAAGCGGAGAAGGGGCTCTGTGCGGCTGCGCGAGTGTCGCAGATCGCGCGAGAGTGATAGCCAGCCCAGCGCGAAGGACCTTGCGCGCGTGCCAAGGGCGGCGCGGCGCGGCGCGGCGCGGCGCGGCGCGGCTGCGCTGGTTTGGGTGGTGGTGGTGGTGGTGATGGCTTCGCGGTAGGAATTTAAATGGCACAGTTAGAATGATGTGAATTTATTCTAAAACGTCATTTGATATCATTTTTACGATACGATCATTTTTACTTCCCCTGCCGACTTCTAAATGTTTTAATCGAGGGCTCATTTTACTTCGGACACTTTTATGACTCTTTGCTCAATAGTATACTTGCAAATGGAAATAACGCTGTATCTAAATGTTAGATTTACCGGTTTCGGCAAACTCGTGAAGGCGGTTGTGATGGCGATGGTGATGTTAATGGTGGTGGGAGGGTGGGAGTTAGGCGTGAGAGTCAATGAGATCAAAGGACGGGGTGACGAAGATGTCAAGATGATGGTGGTGATGTTGAGAATGATAACTAAGAATTGTCATGCACTGTCAAATCTTAAAATAAACATCAAAATTGCACCATCAAATAATCAAATAAGCACTATTAAATGTAAACCTTAATGAAATGTGCATTATCAAAGTTTAGTAATACACTAATTTCCTGTTTGTTACAGTAAACAATTTACCAATTATCAAAATTTTGTTTCAGACAAGTTCTTCCGCTTGACTGAAAGTTTGCAAATGCAGGAAATGGTGTTATAAACTGTAATAGGAAAATACTTAAAGAACGAAATTTGTCTTTATATTAACTTCAGACTTCAAATGACAATGAGATTACGTGCTTTCGTTTTCCTTCAAACAGTAGGGTGATGTCTGTAGGAATATTCTCTCTGTCCTCGAGTGCCGTAGGACGAAGAAATGTCCGAGTACATCCTAGACACTCTCCCGTTGTTTTTTTTCGGTTTAAGCTGTAATGCGATTGCATATTTTTCAGCTACCACAGGCTGTAATATCCGTTGATTTTAATGAACCTTAATTTATACACACATATAATAAAATTACTTAAGTTACACAATAGACTGTGTTACCGTCGGTGTGACTAATGTGTTACACAATAGTCTAAATATGACACAGTATTCGAGAAAACGTACAAAGAAGCAACATGCTTGAATTTCTCCAAAAATCATCGAAACATGCAATTATGCACGGAAAAGTATACATTTTTACTTTCTCGTCTTATGAAGTTCTTCGTAAGAAGGTTATGTGGTAAGAAAGCGGCGAAGTTTTCTGTATTAGTTTGCCACGAAACAGTGTTTACAAAGTTTGAAAGCTGTAGCAAGCATACATAAAACATGCACTTGCACGGAGATTCTGAGTCCATTTTGAAAATAATTATGATGATTCAAATATCATAGACTCAAGTGTATTTGCTGGCGCACAGTGATAGAGGAGATATAGATCCCCAGGATACGAAGGCAACGAAGGATTACTTTTTGGCTAAGGCTTTGAAGTTGTGGTGATGGTGGAAACTGTAATGGGTAAAGACCAAAGACCGAAGCAGTCTAGTTGCCTCTGGAATGCTGATGTTTGTGATGACAGATATTGAGGATGTGGCAGAGTTGATACACTCAAAGGACAGAGTGGATTTGAAAGTGAGGCAATAGCTACTGTTGGTGGCAATGCTCTTGAACAGGAGTGGCGATGGTGGTAATCATAGTGTCGCTTTCTGTTCTCGTAGTAGCGTGATGGCGACAGCTGCAGCCGCACATGTAATGCCACTGACAGCTGAACTTGTTTCTTCTGTTTTGATAAATGAATACGCGAAGATGAAAGTTCGTGCAAACAGGTGCATGCATAATATTAATGAGAACAAAATGAGCTGACAATAAGACGAGGGATTAAAAGAATAAGAGGATGAAGAGCGGATTGGAAAGAAGGCCATGGCACTTGAGACACGTAGGTGAGGTAGCAGTGCAGACAGAAAACGTACAAAGAGATTGTTTTGAAAACGATTTTTCTCAATTAAAACTCATTTTCCAACAATATTAAAAATCAGGACATTATCAAATTACAAATAATCCAAAATAAATGAGAAAATCTGTCATGTTGCTGATTAATAATAAGCAATTATATTAAAAATCGAACTTATCCAATTCAAAAACTTTTACGAAAAACTATCCATGCAGATGTCACCAAAAATACTAACTAGACAAAACACAAACACCCCTGCAGAATAATTTCACGATATCCGAAAGATATTTTCAAACCCCACCTAAATCTCAAGTTACTCAAAAACACTTTGAATAAAATTATAATCTAAGTATATCCTGAATTGAACACCACCAAATGAAAGAAAACTGGTTTAGCGGTGACGATGGTTATCCGTTAAGTAAAGTAACCATTTATTAACAACCTTGAAAGGCAACAATGCCGAGCAAAAAGCAACAGATTTCCAAAACAAAATTAAAAGCAGAGTTATATAATAGTTTTTCTAAAACTTCATTTTATCCTATTTGTATCAAACAGTAAAAGATATTGAGGCACCTTGTTGATCAGTTTTTAATTAATTACCAAAGCACTAAACTAATATATTTATCAAAGTGACAAGTAAACTGAGATCAAATTTCTACATAGTGTGGTCTTAATAGATCATTATCACGATAAAGAACCTAAACGAAGTAGAACATTGGGTGTGTCACTGCTTATATCTATAAGCAGTGTTGCTATATTGTATTTATATAATATTATTTGTTTGTTTTTCCACAAAATTCACTGTACACCCCGCTTTTTTGTGTTCAACTTGTGTTAATGTTTTAATTTCTCAATTTTGCTAGAGATCCACTGAGGATGGGAAAAGTGTTTTCCCGAAAGTTAACTCTGGAAAATTAATCATAAAAATTATTAAAACTTTTGTGGAGATTATTTCCTTTACCATATTATGGATTACCACAAGATATCTGCTACCACCACGGAATTTATATCTATAAGGTATCTAGCGCTCAGAAGCCAGATGATTGTCGATTGCATCTCCTTTTAGTGCAACGCAGGGCCGGCGATGTGGGAGGCGGTTGCGGTGGCGGTGGCGGTGGCGGGGGCGGGGGCGGTGGCGGGGGCGGTGGCGGGGGCGGGGGCAGTGGCGGGGGCGGGGGCGGGGCCGGGGCCGGGGGCGGTGAGGGATTCCGACGCGACGGCTCCCTGGGCGCGGAGAGGACGCACGGCTCGGCTCGGCGCGGCGCGGCTCAAAGGCAGATTAGCGGCGCGGCGCCGCACGAGGTGTCAGCGCTGAAGCGCAACTGCAGTTCGCAACGCTGCTCCGCCCCCACCCCTCGAATCGACCCCGCGAAGCCGCCTCCCCCACCACTGCAGACTTGCGCCCCCGAAGCCCTCTCATCCCACCAAATCTTTATGAGCTGTGTGATATACATGAAGAGATGTAAAGGGTCTTAAGAGGGGAGGGATATTGAATATGATTTTTGCTCAACCAGTTTTATTATTTTTTTTAATGATCAATTATATCTGAGAAAAACCATGAAGTTGTTAATTAAGCTTCATTAAGAGAAAATGTAGGACATGACTAAGAATGAGTGAAAATCTCTAGAGAAAATTGTACTACTATATTTCAGGTGTGTGCTATCAAAACCAGCTCATTCGAATTGCGACTATTTTCTAAGGCAAACATATCGAGACAACAAGCGGTTTGATACGAACGGGATATTATCTGCTCTTTAGATAGGAATGAATTGCAATTGAACTTCGTCTCTTTGAAGGGTTATGAATGATCTCTAATCTTCGAAAAAGTGGAAAAACTGAAATTTGTAAATAATAGAATAAGCTGGATTTTCAAAGCAAACAAATCAATTGAGTGATATTCTGGTCGTTTATGTACCAGTTTGAAAACATTTTCTTATCGACAGTAATGCAGCTGTGTAGTGACGGAAACATTGTCGATTACTAGCTTTCTGCTCGTTTCTTATTTTACATGACTATAACAGCATTAGAGGTATCATAACCTACGACGTAATTTTGTGTGTGTGTGTGTTTTCGAAGGTAGTTCTGACAGGTTCGCCAAATATTCCTTTACGATGGGCTTTGCGAGCATCCTGTGCTCTTTGGCAGTCATTTCCTCTTCTCCTGATATTTATTACTGCTACGTAACTAGTTTCTTTTCCTTCTTTAAGTTTATTCTTAACTTTAAGTTAAATTCACGAATAACCACAAGTTCTTTTACTTCATATGAATTGTTTAATTCGTTTGAAAAACTTCACATTTATTGTCCTCTTACCCATCTTTATTATATACACTTTCTCAGTTCATAGGTATCATGAATGCACAAAAAAGATTGAATTTTGTGAATCAATGTATAATAAAAATAAATATTGTTCAGAAAACTCCAAAATATTAAAATCACACCAATATGTTTAAAATCGATTGCAATTATATAATTATCATTATATTCATGGGATTTTTGTGTCAGTAGCAATTGATGGTTCTCAATTTTCTAAAGCTCTAAACTTATAGTTATTATTCTAAATTTGGGTGTGAGGTTTTTTCAAAAATGAAGATATTGGTGTTCCTGGATCCTAAGAATTCAGTGAAAAAGTTTCCAAAGATGATGAGTGTTCTCTGAGTATATTGTAGTACATCATAGTTAATTAGTGATTATAGTACACAGTAATTAAATAGCTTTCAATATCGGATATACACGAGTTAAAAAGTATATGATCTGTGATTAGACTACAAAGCGATTCGATTAAAGAAGGCTCGAGTGGCTTTAGCGGGGAACAAAACCTGCCTTTCCAAACTGCGAGAGCTGAGACTCCGACCTTCTCGGACGTCTCCAGCAGCCGCCGCCGCCTCCATCCTCGCACAATCGATATCTCAGAGCCCTCGCGGCCGCCGCCTCCGCCCCGCCCCCACGCCTCCGTCTCCACTGAGCCACTGCGCCGCGTCAGCCTCGACAACCGCGCGTCTCCACCTCCACCACCCCCGCCACCGCGCCCACCACTACCATTACTACTACGGCCGCCGCCCCGCCTCCCCCACCGCCGCTCGATTCACCCCGCGCTGCGCGTTTCACATCTTCCCGCCCTTCCCGGCGTGCCGCGCCCGGCTCGTCTCTCGCCCTTCCGCCCAACGCCGGCGCAGCCCGGCGCGCAGCGGGGCGGGGCGGGGCGGGGCGGGGCGGGGACGGGCAGAGCGGCGCGAGCACAAAGGCCGGGGCAGCGTGGGCGAGCGCGGCGCTGCGCGGCGTTGGGGCCAGGGCGAGTACGCGCCACGGGCGCCGGAATTCAAGAGGTGCCAGTGTCAAAGGAGGCCAATTCCCACTCTATTTGTGCGGATGTGCACGATGCCATTTTGCTTTAACCTCCGAGATTAATTCCACAAATGAATTTTAATTACACTATTGAGTTCGTGAATTTAGTTACAATCCGAATTCCACCAGACTCTGTATTATCTAGTGTGATTATTCCCTAATTCAAGATAACATTGACGGGTTATAAACACCAAGATTTTATCGACCTAGGCACAACCGTTGGTCCGATCAGTTTATAGAGTTTCTTATTTAAAGACATATAGTCAAATCTCGGAAGAAGGGTCCCTCTTGAATATGCATGATCTTTCGTAGACATTTCAAACACATTCCACTATATAAGCTGATAGTAATCTATCATTTATATAATAATCATATGACGAACAGGGCTGAATTCCTGAATTCGAATTCCTGGAATCCTTACTCAGTTTTTTAGATGCGACAGGGCGAGACACAAAGAACGCGTGTTGACTGCTTCGTGCACCGGGGTTCGTCACAGCTAAACCAACCTTTATAGAACGCTATTTCATTCTTCATTCCTCAACGATTCGCATTGATAGTTGCACTAATAACTGATATTTTTTTAGTTATTTCACTGGTCCATTTTTTAGGTTTTCGCTAATATCCGATTACTTGCTCCTCTTTTGGAAATAAAATTTTGAATCAGAAATGATCTTGGACTGTCCAAACTGATAACTGAACGT
Source organism: Gryllus longicercus (assembly GCA_038098605.1). NCBI lineage: Eukaryota > Metazoa > Arthropoda > Insecta > Orthoptera > Gryllidae > Gryllus > Gryllus longicercus. Next base: position 11,413,244 of record JAZDUA010000003.1, on the reverse strand, counting down.
TCTTTATAAGGACGTGAATAATAAGTAGCATAATAGTTTTAGGTGAATGCGACGTGTTTACAATTATATATTGTAACAGTACTCGAATTTAAATTGAAAACCGTATGTTATCAGACACCCTTGAACACATGAACTTTTGCTATCTCCACTTTTGCAAATCAATGGCATTTATCAGACACATATGCCTATATTTTGGATATTGTTCACAAACTATCAGAAGGTGTTGATCGCTCGTGGTTATTTCAACACCTAACTTAGTGCCAATAACAACAAAGTATCTTGTTTAAACGCATTCGAATAAAATATTGCCGCAGATAGAAAAGAATTCGTAGTGCGTAGCATGCAGCCCGACTCACAATCAATTTTCTCTTCTTTCTTCAATTTTCTCGTTTACTGGACCACCATCAGACAGGAAGTTGACCTCCCGTAGCGAAACGAATATTCTATGCGCTTTCATAACTATAATTTACTTACGCGCCCAGCAACCCATCTCGAGGCCACAAAAAAGGCGAATCTCTGCTAATGATAGTACTTGGAGCTCTCGCAAAGCGGGGAAGATCTCAAGCGAACTGCATAGTCGATGCAGAAGATCCGCTTCATCCGAAGATCCTCGAACCCACGAAAATAGGGGAAGGGGAGGAAGACGCTCCGACCAACTAAAAATATTTGGGGAAACGCCGCGTCGCGTCGGGGGCGGGCGGGCGGGCGTTAGGGGGGGAGGGAAGGAGGGAGGGAGGGAGAGGCGGCCGGCCGGGAGGCGCGCGTCGCCGTGTCAGGCTCGCGATACCATCTGCGCCGCCCCGAAAATAGCCGGTGCACAGCGCGTTCTGTATTTAATCTCCACGTAGACGCCAATAATTTCCCGCGTGCGTGCTGCGCGGAGTGGGGAGGTGGGAGGGGGAGGGGGCCCCGACGCGGAGGCGGTGCTCCGCTCGCCACCGCCGCCGCCGCCGAGAACACACACGAAGCCTTGGCGGGCGGGCGGGCGGTGGGCGGGCGCGGAGGTGCAGTGGAGGCGGCTGCGGCGCCGGCACTGGACGCCCCGGCGCGGCGCGGCACGGCGCGGCGAAGGAGGCGGCGGGCGCGATGATGGTGGCCGATGCGGCTGGTAGGGAAGGCGGGAGGTGGGGAATTGACGGCGTTGCAGTGGACAAGAGTTGCGGAGAGACAGAGAGAAAGAAAGAGAGAAAGAGGGAGAGAGGTGGAGAAGGGGTGAACGAGTAAATGATCGGATACTCAAGACGATGGCGAATAGTAAAGAATGGAAAGAAAATCAAAGCCGAGGGGAAAAGCATTCCATGCCCGAGAGAGGGAGCGAGAGAGAGAGGGAGAGGGAGAAGTGAGGATGTAATTAGTTACTGTCGAACAGTTTAGAGGGGGGAAAACAAAACAAAAGAGATGTTCTAGAAATGGTACGACCAAAGAAGTGGATAAATAAATTAGAAAAGATTGTGTTTAGCATATAGACAATGAGAACAGGTCTAAAATGCACTTTGATTTGCACCTCACACGGATAAGAAAACTGATCAATATGTTAAGAAATACTTTGTGAGGCAGGTTTAATTTTCGATATTGTTGTGTGACGAGAACAGTGGTACTACTACATACTTTCCTGAAAGTACATGATAAATATCATTCGGAAATTATAAGCACTTGTGAAATACATATCAGAAAATTCTATCGACATAATCTGATCCTCCGTATTTCAGAATAATAAATAGTCAATTATTCGCTCGTATAACGAATTGAAAAAAAAATGTCTGAAATGAACGGAATCGTCAACGCTGTCGAGCCTCCGACTTGCCGCGCAGACGCCACCCCTTTGCGTTCCACCCGCGCACGGGGGAGGGGTGTCGGGGGCGCCGTGCTCGAACTGCGGGTGCGTGCGCGGGCGCTGGGGGGGGGGCGGGGGCGGGGCGGGGCGCGAGGCGATAGAGCGCGGGCGGGCAGGCAGGCAGGCGCGCCGGCCCAGGCGAGGCGAGGCGCGGCGCGGCGCTGTGCGGCGCGGCGTCGGCACGCGAGAGGCGCGACCCGCATGCGTGGACGCGCCGTCACGCGAGCGCCCGCGGCGCCGACGCCGCAGCCGCAGCTCTCCGCCCCGGTGGACGCCGCTGGCGCCGTCAACGCCAACACCATCCACGACAACTTCCATCGCTGACACCACGCCATTAGCGCCGACGTCACTTTCAATACTAACGTTCAGTCGTCCGGAATGAGGACACTAATTCGTGTGATTTAACAAGCATGCTACTATAAAAATCGCCAACTTTGGCACCGTCGAGGTCAACTCCCAATGTCTGAGTCAACGGCAATATCACGCGAGAATGCCATATAAGCGCAAATTGTGGTTTCGGTTTTAACATCCATTCGTCGACAATGCTATCATTAATATGTGTGACAATTAACAACCCATGAAATTTACTACTTAATAAACTTCAACGCGGGCGCTAACGCCAACAGTATCCATGACGACTCTCAAATACGATTTCGCAAGACAGTCTACTCTACATTACGGGACAATATCGCACAAGCGTCATGGCGGTTTCAGTATTAACCTCCTTTCGTTGAGAATGCTAACACGATTCCTTGTGTCAAGTAGATCATCATCGACGTCATCTCTCACGCATTGGCCCAGGCTCACACCACAAATACCCCAAGGGCATCATTGTGAGATTCAGTGGCAACAATCATTCATACAAACGTGAACACGAGTGTTATTTACTAACTCTAGTAAATTATTATTAAAAAATGACAATGATGGTTGTAAAATCTATACCATCGATTATCACAACAAAGGGTGATGTCAAATTCCAATGCCAATATACATTGCGTGTATCCACCTCCTCTTCAGTCAATCTCAGAGTAAACGAGTATTCGTTGACAAAGCTAACTCAAATACTACAGAAGAGTGTTATTGTTTCCCAAACAAACAAAACCAACACCAGTATTCAATATCGTATCGATATCGATGTTATCGTGTTTGGTCCTAACATTGCATTGTCGAGAAGGGTGTGCAAATACTGGCATAAATTACCATCAGATACATAATTTTATCTTCAAATGAAGAAAAAGAAGAGAGCTCAATGATAATTCGAAGCCAACACCAAAGCTACGGAAACTTCAAATACCAATGTCTACTTCAGCATCAACATCAAACACCAATATCCAAGATGCATCAGCATCCAACGCCACCAACTCTAGTTTCAGAAGTAACGTCAATTTGTCAAGAGTTCTAGTAGTAATTACCAACAAAAATATATTAACATTCCCCCGGAAAAGACAGTGCCAACGTAGAACTCAAAATAGTACGAGTCATATATAAGGTCTCAGTATTTCACTGTCATTTACAACACTAATGAAATGTCGATGGTGAACGTGTTATAATCGTTTGAAAAGAGATGGGTCGCTTTGCAAGAAGTTTTCCATACGGGTTTCAAATCGATCAAACGTTCTATCTAACTTACCCACAACCACATCAAATAACTCTGAAAAAAATCATTATTGCATTCATTATGCAAGATTACATACTATATTTTCACCAATGTCGCCCACATGAGAAGAACAATATTTTCCTGTGCACAGATTCCAATACCCTTCAAGAGAGTACTCAAAGGCAACAAAATTGTGAAACATTTTAAAGAAAAAATAGTAAGCAGAAATCATCATAGTAAATTACGTTTCATGATGGAATGCCTTTAAAAACTTTATTGCAGAAAATCATAGGTACAGAAGAAATTTTAAGTCGTAGGATGTTTCTGTAAGATCGCGTTTCTTGCAAACATATAAATTGCCAATTCTCAACCCCTCTTCAACATCTCTGCATTACATCGCGATGTGTTCTACGTTATGACATAATTAGCACTCGTTTCCGATAATCAAGTTGTAGACGTGCAACCACGACGATTGTAAGAAAGACTTGTATGAACATTTCGGATTGTTCACTGCAAGTTCTTAACGAACCAAACTTAAAATATGGTTATGATTGTCAGCTAATTGCGGAGTGTTAACTAAACGACTCCTTTGGTACTAATTTTGAGGTTGTGTAAAGAGCACAACGGGACCCTCACCTTTCCTTGAATGTGCACACCTAACGCTACATGCACCCTGAAGTAGTGGGCATGCCGAGTAATAAGGCTCCCTCTTGTCCCGTGGCGATTCTGTGCAAATTTTCAACGTGTGCTTAAGGCAGTCAATGAGATCTTCTTACTTTTCCATACTCCTTCGCAATCCGCGAGAACATCGCCTCTTCTCTCAAAGATCTCCCCAAGACGTTGCTGCATTTTGCAAAGCAGTTGACAAACCTGCACGAGAATGGCCATTACTGCCGTAAATCTACTGAAATGACTCGCGAGTTGCGAGCTTCTTTGCGTTTCTATGCGAGTATTTTGCAGTCGAGGTATCTGCAATAGGCACTAAAGATGCTCACGAAGAACCTCCCGTGAACGTCAAGATGCGTGATTTCTCGCTCTGAGCACGAAAAACAAGTAATGGGCACTAGGCGACCTCCGTAAAAATCCCAAAACTCATTTGAGAGCAGATTGGGTGAGGCACGGCACAACGGAATCACGTGTGAGAGTAAGTATTTCTGATTAATATCAACTCATCAGTGGCATGAACTTTAAAAATGTCCCATTAACTTCCTGTAATATTAAGTGTTACATTTTATTAAACATATTATAATATTGTTTTCATGTAGCTACGTATAACTTATAGATGCCCAGATCAAACATTGAATCACTTATTTGAATTGAATAAAATGTGCGATTTCTACATTGTTCATTTTCCACATCTCATCTGATCATAGCTTTTATTTTTAATATAATATTAAATAATAAATTGTATATAATAGTCATTGAAGGACTTGGAAAAACTCACGTTTTGGCGAAAATTAAGATATTGCCATTTAAACTGCACAGCCCTCCATAATATAATTTATATCTTTGTATGTGTTAAATTTTGACAAAAAATGAGATAGTACTCAGGAATGTTGGTTTTGGATTCTTTATAAGTATAGTTATGTTCTAAATTAATTTTGTCTTGAAGTTAAGTTTCAGTCAGATGTGAGATAGAACTATATGCTGAGAATATTATGCTCTCAATTTCTTGAATTATATAGGCACAAATGAAATATTAATGTAATCACAATTATCATATTAAGAGATCAAATTAACATGTAAGATGCCGAGACGTTATTGGTGTATACATTTAACAAAACATCGACCGTTTGAAATATTCTTAAAATTTCTTTTTTGAATTTTTCAGTCGCTTTGTTGTTTCACTGAAATTCTGACTCTGGAGCACAATTGCCATCTTCAATTCAACTTTATACTTCTGTAAGAAAGTTTCAATGGATTAGCCATCATTGTAAGGCCAGGGAGGTGAAAGCCAAGAATTAACTATATTTTCTTAAACTGCTTTTGATTAAAATCGACTGCATATCTCCCACATTTGTACTATACTGATCTCACGACCAAGCCTTAAAAATTTGCTCATCGAAATGCTTCCATTTACAACAATGGAAGACTCTTCCGCATCGGAGTAGCTACATTTTTAATCTTCACTGTTGTGCAATGGTCACAAAATGTTGAGCATTTTTTCACTGGGCACGACATTTCTCCATTGCATATTGTTACGGACAATATTTACTTCCGCGATAGAGTATCGTGTCAATACATAATTATAATTCGTTGAGTTTTCTGAATATCCTAAGCTGTGAATATGAAAATAGAGCTCCTATCTTCACTAAACGTGAAATTATGTTGTAAATCTAATTGATGTAAATGGGAGAGAGTGTAGAAAATGAGCATGGAATGTAGTTTGTTTTATTCTTTGCCGATATACGTCCGAGGAATCCTCATTAAGGGCCCCTTCCGAGGATCGGTGCAGGGCAGCAGTTGCAACAGCTTAGCTACTCAACAGCTTAGATTCTAAGGATGATCGACGGATTCGAAAGAAGAGGATATCATTTTTTTATTTATTATTACGCTTTATTGCTCTATATGAGAATAAAATTGAATCATCGCGAGGAAAAAGGGAACAAGTAAAAAATGCATTTTGTTAAAAATTTTGGAAAGTTGTTCTTTAAGCAAAGGCAAATTGAACTATGAAGAAAGGAATCATGTCATAACGAAGTTTAGGCTATTAATTGCAAGATCGAGGTAGCCGTACTGAGGAGGCCGGGATCAAGTCACAGACATGTTCTGTTCCTCTTCAGCACTATAATTTTGATTTTGAATGTGTGCATTGCGTATCGCGTTATGCATGCATGCAGGGCATATCTACAGTATGGCAGACACGGCAAGAGCCATTGAAGCCACTCACAGGGGTGCTATTTACAGTATACTCGCTAAAACAAATAGCAATCCTAATTTGAAGTATCATGACAGGGACTCAAATTCTGTATGCGCGCCTGAATAACTAGATGCGGCTACATTTTTGATACAATACATTTTTGATGCAATACATTTTTTTAATTTTAAGTTTTAAAGAAAATGTTTAACTTAGATTTGGTAGATCTCAAGTGAATGTTTGCTCCAAATGTGACGAGCTTGGAGCAAAAATTAAGAATACAATTTTGTGTGACAGAGCTAAATGTGCAACAGAGGTTGAACTTCATAAAAAAGAGTTAAAACATTACATAATATATAAAGCAGTGCAAGAAGCAAAAGAGTATTGAGGCATGTGACTATCCTTTTTCCAAACTTTTTACAATACGTAATTTGTAATAAATCTAGCCAATTGTTGCTGCAGTTGTCCTGCTGAGCAAATCTGGCTCTAATTTGAATAAAAATGTGTGAGAATTTAATTTTTTTTTCAGACATTTACTCAGGATGCTTCTCGGATGACTCGTGCTAGCTTTCTCGTGTGCGATGTCGGATTCGATTCTCGGTCGGGGCAAAAATACAGTTGTAGCTTTTCATTACAATCGTCTCAGTTTCTTAAGCTGTATAAAGAAAGAAAAAGCTCAAACAGGCTTTCGCGTACGCTAGACACGGTGAATGGAATTCGTCACGTTTGCCACATGTCTCCTTTACCCCTAGGCGTGGTTAATAAATAAAAACAGGACCCAAGTCTGGGTACACCGCTAGCTGGCAATGACGAGTTAATTCGATCCTAACATGGCAAATACATACACACAGTCACACAATCACTATACCTTACAACGCCACAACCATTTCATTGTACGCCGAGGATATTCCACCCTTCGAGAGAGGGACGGAGTGCAAGTATTTCGTGTTTCCGGGTATGTAGACTACTTTCATCAATACTCGGACATGTCGTGCGTGTTTAGTCAGTTGGCAGCGTTCTTCACCCACTGGAACGCGAAGATCGGCGTCGGTCTGTATGTGGGCTTGAGGGATTTCCTAACTCCAGATTTGTTTCCCAGCGGGGCATCGCCCCAGCCGAGATACGCCCAAAGCTATCGATAAGTTTCTCCAAATGTGTGGTGATGTCTGATCAGAGGGGAGACGAGGGGATACGGACGAGGAAGGAAAGACCGCGCGCAGTCAGTGCCCAGTTCGTTACGATAATGCTCCGGCATTCACTTGGTGTTGATTGGAGTAAACAGTAAAAAACTTCCGATCAGAGATGCCGACGCAAGAATGCTCCACCACATAGCGGCTGAATTCGTCCTATATAGCTTGTGTCGAAAATCTGCCAACGTCAGAACTCGTCAGAACCTTCCGATCAAAGACGCTGCAGCGGCAACAGTGGCTGCTTTGAGCCTTTTCAGCTGCCCTTCTAACATAACCCCGCATCCGAGTTTGAACCCGCAACCTGGTGTTTCGTAAGCCAGCGGGCTAAGGCTGCTCTTCCAGAGGTTGCCTCTGAAACGCAGCCGCCTCGGGCGCGCATGTTCGCCCCGTGGCCTCGTGTGCCGTGGCATGCTCGGCTGGCGGCGAGGCGGCGAGGCGGCGTGGCGGCGTGCTGGCGTGGCAGCGTGGCGCGGGGCGCGGGGCCACGCCCCAGCGCAGGGTGTGGCTCGCGCCCATTCCTGCGCCAGTGGGTGCGGTGGCCGCGCGAATGCGGGCGCAACGCGGCCCGGCGTCTTCCCCTCCGCCAAGGTCGCCCGCGCCGCCCCGCGCGCCCAGGTAAACGCACCACGCTCGCAATCCCACTTCGTACTCCACCCATATGTCTTTGCATTGAACCACGTCATTAAATATGTTCGCGGCTGAAGATTTTTTTTTGTTTTTTTGATTGTGCTGCACATAATTGAGGTTTTTGTTGGGGTAGACGTGGAAAAATGTCGTGATAACCTCGTAAATTTTTGGTTATCATTCGCGACTTTTAACGGAGTGAATTCTCTCATCTATTTCAATGACTAATACCGGTATCGAGCTTCATTCCACATATAATAATTCAACACTCATTTTGTTCCCACTGCCAATCCCTAAGCAGAAAATATTCTTAAGAAGATGGTTAAGGCGAAAAGATATTTATGAACGACTGAAAGTCAATTTTATAAATGAAAATATTATCTGTGTGAATTTCTAATCAAATTATTGCAACATAAGTAATTTCAGCAATATGTGCTTTCTAGTTACTATTTATTTACTGTTGTTGTTTTTTACTTATTTCCATGTCAAAAAGAATAGGACAAAGATGAGGTATGGGACAATGCAACTGAAAATATAAATACTTAATTTCAACCAATGTAAATATTTAATTTCAACAATATTAAGGACGCAAGGATATTAAGAACAAACAATACTTTGAAACAAAACGTCTAAGAGATCATCTTCCTTCAATAAAATAAATTAACTTAAAGAAAAATTCTTGCAGAACTATTGGTCATTATTACTACTAGCTCTCTTAGTTTCAATTATAGATATGATATCAGTGAATTTTTATGGCAAGGTACGTTCTGTGTGCTTTGAAGAGACACCGCATCAACGAGACGCGATCAACTGGCACTCAAACTTTTATTTGCAGTACGTTTAGGGATCGTGTAACTAATTTATTAGCGTTTGAAGTCCTGTTGTCAAGAGAACGCAAAATTAAATATTATAATGACTTAATTTTACGTATTTTCATCCAACATTAGTTTTAACTTAAAGAGCGTGGGATGAAGATAGTATTGGAAACTTGGACGATATTTGTATTAAGGTTTCGTCAAGAGTTTTAGAGTACAATGAAGCACCTAACACGAACAATTAAATGCAATCGATCGCAAAATATTAAAAAAATAACAAATGAAATGTCAGCTTGAATTAATAAACATCATTCTCAAATCATCTGTTCAAATCATCTTTAACTTCTTCCAAACAACTTAAACAGAATCCAGAAGAAATCTTTTGCATTATGATCTCGTTTTTACAAGAACAACTTCTGATTCTCAATCACATTCGATCTATCACACGTACCGTGCACCTGGGCGCACGGCTATTGAAGCCTTTTCAACCGCACATCAAGTCGTCACTGTCCCACGCACGACTTGCCTGGAGTGATAAATGCGTCCGTCGGTGCATATTTCAGACAAATACCACGAGGGATAATGAGATAAATAGTTCGTCATGAATAATTTATCTACGAGAAGCGTCGCTTTCGAGCATAACTGCGTTAAATTCCTGGTGGGTCATCCATTTATACAGCGCGCACGGCACATACATACCCTCGCACACAAAACACACACACACAGCAGCAGCAGGCAACGTGGGCCGGTCATCCTCGCTATCTAAACGACTCAACGAAATCCTCCATCAGCGCTCATTAATGTGCCACCGGAACGAATCGCGTGCGCCCGCACCCGCCGCCTGTTATTTTCTAAGTTAAACGCACGTTGCGCCGCGCCGCGCCGTTCCTGCTGTAATTCCGAGTGTAACTTGGTTGTACAAACGAGGACGCGGCCACTGATTACGCCCGCCAGCCGGTCGCGTTGGTTGAGTCGCGACGCGCCGCCCGCGCTCAGCTCTGCCCCAGCGGCTCCACGCAACGCGCTGAGCTTGGCGACTCCCGTTGATGGATTTCCAAACGACGTGACACGCTGTGATGGCTTAGTAGTAATACCGTTTACACTGCGGTGTCGCTGATCGGGGGACCTAGGGTTCGTGTCCCGACCATGGCGGATTTTCGACAACAGCTCATTCAACTTCAAACTCTCTTGATAAGAATTCCCGCGCTCATAGATACAGGGTTTCTCCAATTTATACAACACGATTGCCAGAGCAGTATTTAACAAACGGGCCACGGACTGAGCACAATGTTTGCTTTCTCGTCCTTGCCCCCTCCTATGCCTCTTCTCACTCACATGTACTGCACTGTTATCCACGACGAGAGGGTAGTTGGGAGCTTCGCGTTTCGTTTGCTCTGGCTGGCGCGGTGCCCGGCTGGGAGGAGACTGGCAGGGGAAGCTCACGTAAATTGATAATTTGGAAAAATGCTACACGTTAATTGGGAAAGAGGCTCTCTAAACTAACTGACAACCATTTAAAAATAGTTCAACATAAAAACAATAATTGTATTAATTTATTGTACCATTAAAGTTGTTCTTTCAATCTCCTTGTTTTACGGATTTTCTAGAAAAATGTGACATGCGTAAATAATAAAGTTTAATGAAAAGGGAGGGGTGACTCAGAGGGTCTCAGAAAAGCAGTTGACCCCTCTTGTTTTCAGTTGTGCACATGTATGATAACAGCCATTACTCGAAAATATTACATAAAAAAGGAAACGTTTTGTTTCCTTTTTTAAAAACCGAAACGTTTCACGATTAGTTTCAAAGAATTGCTATAGACGGCTTCTGCATCTTTCTGAAATAGTAAGTTAAGGTATGAGTGAGGCAATGTAGAACATAAATACGGAATGCAATTTGTCATATTAATTGCTGAACCCCAACCGAAAGGGACCGTAACTCCAGGCCCCTCACTTTGGTACCTGTGTGCGGTGTACAGGTTGTATCAGCTTAGCTGCATCCCTTTTGCTTTCAATGATTGTCTCATATTCTGCATACTCTGTTTTTTGCAATACACTCTGAGAATTTTGTATTTGATGTTTCTGAATTGATGCAAGTAATGATCGTGTTTCTTTTATATGAAATTACACTACCAATTTCATAAATTATTCCAGCACTCTTAAATGTCTAAGATGAATATTCATTCCCACTAAACAAATCTGCTAAAATATTTACTTTTATGGCCAGTTTATATTTGGTTTTTGCTTTAGAATTATTTTTTAAGTTTGCAGAAAACACTCAAGCACACATTCTTCATAATATAATTGTAAGCCAAATTGAGATGAATGTACACATTGCTTTGACTCACACAGGGTAGTATTAATTAGATGATTACTTTTTTAGATTTTTGACATGAATTATGAGAAGTCAATATTAATAGAAAACTGTGAAATGGAGTAATCAGATTAATGTTTGATATTGTGTTTAACGTCTAGGAGTGGTGCAAATGAACCGTGCGTAAATTTAGTATTGTGATCAAGACTTAATAGTGTTAGTGACTTAATAGTGCAACATAATAGTGTTTGTCGTGAATAATAATAATTATTTTTTTTTGTAAATTTATTTTTAAAATCAATCTCCTCGGATGTTAATCAAGTGAAATGATGATCAAGTTGGAGAAGATGACGTATTTGTTTCAAACATTAAAATACAAAATAAGATTGACGATTATTATTCATTTAAAATTGGAAGATTTACAAAATTGTTGACGGACTATGTGAATAGCTCCATATTTAAGATTACTACGTGTATGTGCAGAGAAATAAATTACTCACAAAGCCATGATCATACACGATTGCATATGAAGGAAAACACTATTTCCAGTATGAAAATGATTATGTCCCGTCATCAAACAAAGAAAGAGTTCTTTGTAATATCCCGACAATTTTGACTAAATACAATCCTTATCGATAGGCAAAAACCTATCTCCCCATGTCAGTTAGTGTGAACAATAAGTATCCAATAAGGTTACGAAAATTGAACCAGTGTCTCAAAATCACGGAGAATGAAGGAACAGTAACAGTATTTGAAAGTGGGGTGAAAGTACATTTTTTTTCATTTGGAAGGACGAGAAACTAAGAGTTTATTCTCTTCAATCATGATTATAGGGTTCAGTTTCTGAAAAACTTTCATCAAAAATTCATTTGGTAAAGACCACCCAGGTAAAAGATACATATCTCTCCAAATTAAACCTTTTTTAAACGTAATATTCGAGCATCACGCACAAGTTTGATCATTCCACAATAATGCATTTTATCTTTAACATTATATTACATTTATTGGTAGTTTAAAAAGCGATATTGACTAAATTCATTATTTCAAAATTAAATTTAACGCAATCGTACGTGAAAAATTATTAATAACATTTTGAGATTTTCCAATGCAATAAAAATAGAAGTTTATTAACAGGAAATATACATTTAAATTAAATTTATCTGTACTTTAATACTGTTGATAATAAATGTTGATTTTACATTCTCCTCAACGTAGAATAATAATTATATTGTAATAGTGCTCATGACAGTTCGATGCCATTACTTGATGGAAATTTAATTTTGGGTGGATATTAGTATCGAAGTGTGCTTGTGTAATTTTGTTCTTTTTCTTATTTATGTTTTTCCTTTTTCCAAAAGAATATGTCTATACACGGATTCATTAATCTGTCAGCAAATCTGGAAAACAATATTTCTGATGATTCTTCTAAAATGTCTAATGCTTTCGAGCTGCAACTTGGAAGTATTTGAAAGTCTAGGTTCTAAAACAAAAAAAGGAGTGCTCGACTAAAACCTGTCCAAGGCGAAACCTGGATATGGAAACCTGCCTTCGCCGGAAAAATAATTCTGAACGGGTTATTTTCCAATGCAAAGTACTCTGGACGAGCCGAAAACCTGCGCAACGCGGAAACAGAAAGAAATTTTTGGTATTAAGATTTTATTAAAAATTCTGGATACGATGGAAAATAAATATTATATTAAAAGTACACGTTGACTTGTGTAGCGTAGCGACATCGTATCACGAGACACTCAGATCTGTGCTCGTCCATTGGCTATCTCAGCTTCCCTCCTCCGAACGTCGCATTTATCACGCTACGCGTGCAAAAGCCACTGTTTATTTGTAATCCAACTGACCTTCACAAGCCCATGTGCAGGAAGGAGAGACGCGAAGAGCGATCCTTCCACAGTTTTATATTTTAATGTGTGTTTTGGGTTCAGTGGTTCTAAAAGTTAACTGTTGTTTAGTTGGACGAGTTGCAGATGTGTTAATTAAGTGTTAATGATGTCAAACACCAAATTGAAAACGTTGATTCAATGACTTGGAGGCATTTTACAAGGCAGAAGAAAATATTGGACCAAGACGATACAGGTTAGATTTTACTGTTCATGCAGAAAATTAATTTATAGTAACTGGAACTGAACTAAGCTTTCAAGTAACACGAATGAAGATAATTTAAAGCTGCAGAAAAAATCATATCAGTAGAAGGGTATGTCGCTTTAAAGTTTTCGATTTCAAAATGACTTTATCCAGAAGTTACATGTACTCTCAGAAAACGGCATTTTTTGTAGTAGTATTAATTATTTTAGAAATATTAATAGTGAATTTTTGGTTATTTTCAAACTTTTTGGACATCATAACACACAAACTATCGGTTACTATTAAACTATTAATTACTATTATCGGTTACGATATAAAAAAGTTGGCTACTGCAATTATGAATAAATTGTTATGTTCGAACACATTAATCAATTTCCATACCGAACTTTCCACGACGCAAACGTTTTAATTCTCAATGTCCGTTTCTCTTACGCTTCACATCATTTCTCACTTCCATGATATAGTATTTATTTTAAACTACTGAACCAAAATGAATCGCTGTTTTCCAACCAATTGGACGTGGGTGGCTCTTTTCAGTGCACACGTTAACATGAAAGGTATTGAAAAGTGAAAAAACATTATATATCAAACGTTTATGAACAAAATACCCAATACTTGTCATTCAGCTATAAATGATATGTGAAAATACGATTAATGCAGAAAATAACTAAAAGACCAATATTTTAAACATTTTAAAGCAATTACGTCAACTACACACAATAGTCACTCATTGCCCCTGGAATCAATTCTGTTAGTTAACTCTATAAGAAGTGAAATTAACAGCAGGTGATATATCCATCCTGTTGTGTTTAATATCCAAATGTAATAATATATCCAAATATCAATTTAGTATCCAAATATATCAAGTTACCATCAGCGACAAATTGACCACTATGAAGTTTAAAACAAGGAAGAAGATGCTCTCGGTTGAACTCACACAACATACGTAATACGTCATTAATTAAATTTGGGAGATAAGGAAATCATACATTTTGGCGGTTATATTTATACTTTCTCGTCGTACTATGTACTTGCGTAGTAATGAGCAAGTATTGTATTGCTGTGCTAAAAATAAGCAATTTTCAAACAGAAAAACGCAATACGCAGGCGACCTGATTTTTTTAAAAAGTGGATAAATTTTGTTTCTATATTTAGTCTTTAACGTTTTGGGTTGTTAGAATCCATATTTTGTAGGTCCTTGATACCGAAGAATTGGTTGACGACAACACCTCTACCTGCCCGTCTGTGGTTAAAGCTAACGCCCTAACAGTTCAGTCAATTGAGTTCAGATACCAATCTTAACCCACAACTTATTATATCTTTTTCAAATTTTATCTTTTATACAGTTCATTTCATTTTTTAATGTATAATATTTTTTTTGTTTCTCAAAACCAAAGTGATCAGTAATGCACAATATATTTAAGATATCTTTTTACAAAGGAATCACAGCGAAACCATTTTATGCATCAACTCGAGAGAAAAATCTAAACATTCCAACGGTAAAAATTCGTTCTTACAACCAACATTTTTATTGTGAACAGTTTTTCAACAAACACGAGTCGACTGTCGAAAGGCCTCAACCAGCCCCCTCCACCTCCTACAACATCGTGGTTTTCGCGGAAACGGCCGCGGGAGGTTTTTGGCTCCGAGCGAATTTTCGCATTCAGGCGATCGGCGCTTCCAATCCCGCTTCTGTCAGCTCCGCCGCCGCCCCCGCCCCCGCCGCGTCGCTTCGATCTCCCTTCCTTTTTGTGGCGGCGGCGGTTAATCGCGGACCATTTCCCTCCGCGCGGCGAAGATGCGCGCGCCAGCCCTCGCAGTGTGCCCAGCAGTCAGATGAAACGGAACTCCGCAGATTGAGAAGTTGCGAAGAAGAAACGTTGAACGTCAAACGTTTGTAAATAGTTTGATGTGTAAAAAAAAGGGAAAAAGAAAATGCAAGCCTTAAATTAGTGATCTTTAATTTTCATTCAGAATTAAATGTTCTGGATACGAATTCACACCATCTATGTCGGAAAATAGTTTAAAATACTACCAGGAAGTTAAAAAAACAATGAAAACGAACATTGTGAAACAGGTTTCTGACGTTCTACGTTAAACAAGTGTTGCACAACGAGAACTGTGACTGTAGGCGTTTAATTTCAGATGAGTTTTTTTTAGAATTTTTTTTTTTTTTTCGACGTCTACAGCTGTAAAGCTTCCACGATGCATCGGATTAAATTGTGCGAACAATACCCATGGGGTGTGGGTTAAGAAATGAAAGGGGAAGAAATGAAATCTGTATTCTTCGAAATACTGCTGTTAGATTCCTCTGACCATGCTATAGGAAGAAGAGACGCCGAATTGAAGATTTAACATCAACATTAGACAGAAAACTTACTCTTCGATTTTATTATACAAACACATTGATGATTCGAAACTTGCCATTGAACTAGCAAGTATTTTTTAAACCAACATACACTTTAAGATTGAATCTGAGAATAGTGAACTGAATACCAACAATGATTGAAATAATAATATTTTGTCAAATATGACTATGGATTATATATAGGCAATTTTATTTTAAAATAATCTAAAAGATAAAAAGATGAGTGGAGCACGAAACGAAAACTTATTGGTCTTACATATCATAAAATGAATATGCTTGATCTCCACACAGGAGCGGATTCAGCTTATCACTTTGGGAAGGTCCATCAAAGATTTTTGTTAAATAAACATTTGTTATTAAATTGTATATTATTTTTGTAGTTTATATATGATACTGCGTTATGTTTTTAATATTTACATAATTCTAACATAACCAATATGTAAATCAATTTTGCCAAATAAAAGAAAGCAACATACGAAAACTCTAGATTTTTGGGGAGAGGGAATGGCCTTCATGCGGATCCAGCCGATTATTTTGGAGGGGTCGTCATAGATTTTCGTTAAATAAAAAAAGAGATATTTGATATTATACTTATATTATTTATGTAGTTAGATGAATTATACAATATTATTGTTTAAATAATTACATCATTCTAACATATATAAATATTTAAATCCATTTTGTCAAAGAGAAGAAGGTAACAAACCGAAATCTCTAGGCTTTTCGGGCAGGGGGGCATGGCCCCTTTGCCCCCCCCCCCCCGGATCCGCCACTGACTCCCCAACAGATTTGCACTAATTCAGGCAAGAATTGAACAAGTTTGTAGAACAAAGATATCATGTTTCATTCTCGAAAAGAAAGGCATGCTATGAAAGAATTGATTAACATAAATCGATTAATAAAAATCAATTTGTATTTGAAATAAAACCTAGAGGCAATAAAATATGACCGCAAATAAAATTTAACTTTCATTATTTAGTCCGTATCGTACTGTTGCCTTCATGAGAACGACTTTATCTGGGATGCAACAACTCACATCCGAAATCTCTTGCCGAAGCCTTAATCTACGTGGTCAGGTGCTGTCACGCATATTCCATCGGCCCTCCAGAAACGACATGTCCTGCCACTGTGATCGCCTCGCCTCGACTCGCCCGCGCATACACCCCCGCCGCCGCCGTCAGCGCATCTCCGCCCCTCCGCGTCGTTCCGCCGCTCGGGGGACCGCGGGGTGTGGAGCGGAGCGGAGGGGGGCGGGGCGGCGGGGAGAGAAGAGCGCCTGCCACCGCCGCCGCCGCCGCCGTAGGATCTTGAGATCGCGTAGCGTATACAACAGGGTGGCCCTCAAAGGCGCCCACAGGCCGCCAAAGGAGTGCGATTGTTTTTTCAACGCTGCCGCTCGCCCAATTGCCTCGCGCGGCTCGCCAGCGGGGAACCTCCGCCTCCTCGCCATTCGCTGCCTTAGTAGTTTCATTAGAAAGCGCTCATGGCACGCTGATCAGCCATTGGTGTTTCACGCACTAATACGGAGAAGAAATGGAAAAAAAATCGTGTACTTTAGATAGAGAAATTTGTCTGATATTGTGTGAGAAAGGTGTTTTATTTTTTCAGCCTTATAATGTTGCACCATTACTCAAATATATGCGTATTTACACACAGTTCAATATGTGTCGTAGGATAAGAGTTCGGTTTTCGTGATCCAAATTTTGTTAGTAAGAAAATACTAATTATTTTCACCAAACATTCCTCACAAACAAAGGACTGAAGGAATCTAAAGGAAGAAAATTCAAGACATCGCTGTCTTATTTCTCAATGACTTATAATTGTCTCTCCTGCCTCCTCTCATTCCAAATAGCTCCACTCTCCGTAGGAGATTGATTTCCCTAATTTCTGTAAGTACTCGCCCAAGAAAATTTTCAAATACTGTTTTATTTGTTTTTTTACAGTGGTGCTTTTGATAACAATACATTCGCTCCAGCCCGCCTGGTTGCTCATGAACGGCGTGCTAGCTTTCTGTGAGACGGTCCCAGGTACAATACCCTGCTGGGACAAAAAAGGAAGCTGTACGTTTCTAATACAATCGTCTCAGTTCAGTTATATCTGCGTGTCGAAAGAAAAGCTTAGACAGGCTAAGTAAGCCAGATGCGGAGAAGGGAATATGGCATGCTCGCCACATGTCTCCCTTACCCTCAAGGGTGAATAGTTAATAATAACTGGGCCCAGACCTGGGAACACCGCAAACCTCGGATTAATCCGCCTCTAAAATGCCAAATACATACTTTTAAACATTTACTCCGATAAAACAGCTCGTGTCATTCATAATGTGAAGATCAGGCGATGGCCACAAAAGTTTTCTGCAAATTAAAAACACCGACAACACGCTCTTTTTTCATTCAGTTCTAAACTAGTTCCATTATCATCATCATCATCACTCTGCTTCTCAAAATCCAGCAATTCACAGCGCCCTCCATTAGTCGAGTAGGTCCTCCTCTGCCTGGTGAACACGCGTGCTGCTTGGCCAATCGCCCGCACGCTCGCCAGCCTCTCTCTCCCGAGCGCACCGGCGGCGCGCACGGAACAAAGACGACTCCGAGGCCGAAGCGGAGAGGGGTGGAGGGGATCGGAGCGGGGCGGGGCGGGGCGAGGCGGCGCCACGTGCACGCGGAGGTAGGCACCCAGTACGCGCACCCACGGCTCGGGCGCCCGGGGGACGAGGGCGCGAAACCAAAATATTGGCCAAACGGTTGGAATATGAGAAGTGATGTAGGCGTTGGAGGACCTTGAAGAGGGAAAGCTCTGATGGTGAGGTAACCTTCACAGATTTGCAGAGACAGGGTGATTAAAGATGATGTGTGTGAAAGATAATTCTTACATATTCGTCGAGTCTCGTGTACTCTATGAAAAAACGGCGAACCAGAAGTCAAGTTTTTAATGAATCTGGAGGAATGGTTGGAAGGGATGATTTAATAGAACATCTCACAATGGGACATATGCTCCTCATCTAGTGTTCAGAACATAGTAAGTTCGATTTATAACGTACTTCTTCTCAAAATCCTTTTGAATTTTGACTTTTTAAGTGGCGTACAAGACGATAATCAGAGTTTGCAAAATTGCTGCACAGAACATGTTTGCGAGGAGGCATATCTTGTTGAGACTCTCTTCTCGGTTTCTTGAGAACCCATTTCAGCATCAGGGAAGATCAGCGTACGAATTCGTGCGATCTAAGTTTTTGTATTTCTTGTTTTTCTAACCATCGCATCTTTGACCTATACCGTTCCCATGATGTGAATAGAGCCTCTCTCACATCCTTATTTTTCAGTGACCATCGAGAGAAAAAATAATAATTTAAAAACCACGATGAACTGTATTACAATTCTTACGTTCAATGTTTCCAAATATAGTTAGGAAAAAAAACATTGCGAAAATGTTCCCAAATTTTCCAACCACCATTAAAAATCATTTTCCGAAACATGATAGGCGGGGAGATAAATATTCAGTGTTTTCGAACTGTTCAAGTTCGTCATTTGAATGTAAATAGTAATGTGTAGCCATGAGGTGGATTTGCAGGAACTAATTCCATGCAACTCCAACTCTCACTGCCCGTAGAGGTGCCCATCGGTCGTGCGCCCCACGCTGCCCCGCGGGAGCGCCTGCCCTGGCTGAAGAAACCTTCTTTGGCAGTCGACGGAGACGGAGATGCTGCTCTCGTCGGGCGAGCATACACAGAGCGCTCGCTCAGTACTCGGAGCGGTGCGGCAGCCAGCCGAAGGCTCTCCGCCTCTCGGCGCTCTCGCGTCTGCAGCCGCCCTCCTCCCCCTCCCCGTCAACCCCCTCTCCCACTCTCTATTCCTTCCCCCCCCCCCTCACTCCCTGCGCGCTCCCTTCATCCGCCTCGCGAATGCACGCGCGGAAATTCGATTTCCATTCATTCCCTTTAAGCGGAAACAAAAGATGACAGGCGTGTTTGGGTCTATCTCCTTTCGCGAACGTCGCGCTACGCCATTCATGTACCCGCGGGGAAGCAGCGGCCGCGGCGGCGGCGGGCAGAACCAGAGCCCCGCTTCCGGACTGGAGGGCGACGGCGGCAGCGGCGGCGGCGGCGGGGCCGGACGCGGAAACGGACGAAGAACGCGCGCCGCGCTCAGCTGCGCCGCCTCCGCCGCCGCCTCCTTCATAGGGCGGCCGCCGCGCGCGCCTCAGACGCCGCTCGCAGCCCTTCCGGCGGCGCCGTCGCGGCTGCGGACGCCTCGGAGGTGAGTACGCTCCGCCTCCACTTTTCCTTCTTTTCGATAGTTTCTTCTTGTTAATAATAATAATAATAATAATAATAATAATAATAATAATAATAAAATTATTACTGACATTCCAATTTTTATTATTATTGTTATTATTGTTATTATTATTGTTATTATTATTGTTATTACTATTATTATTATTATTATTATTATTATTATTATTATTATTATTATTATTAGCATATCGGCAGTCTCTGCCCTCGCTAAACGTTATCTTCCGAGGCCCAGTCATGTTCATCGTGGGGAGATTAACGTGTGTCATTATGGGGATAAGCTTTTTGGTTGTATACCTGATATTCCTATTATTATTATTATTATTATTATTATTATTATTATTATTATTATTATTATTATTATATTTCTCTTCTAATTTACTGGGGTATATTCGCTGTTATCCCATTTTTAATGGACCTGGTGAAAGACGGGAATGCGGATCCAGTTCACACACATCAAAAGGAGTGTTGTAAGATAAGTCTGCGAACGGAGTGTCAAGGATCCAATATGACTCCTCTTTGAATCTGTTGTAAACACTCTTTGATATTGCGTTGTTCCAGATGTTTAAAAACAATTTTTGTACTATATCTGAAAAACGAAAAACTCCTTTGAATCGTTGTAACACTGTGAGATTAACTAAAATTCAATTAAAGTAAAAATTAATTAACTAAATTAGTCCAAACTATTAATCCCGCTTATCGCCCTATTTGGGCGTTTATTTTAGTTCCTTTAGATTGGGAATATTTCTAGACATTAATGAATGACGATATTTGTTTTCGATATGATAATTTTTCGTATCTTATTCTTCTAGAATATCGTAGATTGTTGTAAAAAAAGTGTCATTGAAGAACATGTATTTTATAGAGTTACATATGCATTTCAGGCCTCTAAAAATTAAGTTTATTCGTCCGTAATTACATGATTACTTTAAAAACGATAATATAATCTTTAGGATCCAAACTCTGTTCATTACCAAAATATGCCTTTTGTATATTGATGATTTTTATTCTTCCTTCAAGTAATTTTATTATTTTTAATTTAACACATGAAGAGTGTGTTGTCTAAAATGAAATTTCTGTTTGAAGTTTCATCCTCACCCTTCACATGAAGAGTGTGTGCATGAGTAAACAATTGGTAAAGAAAGATCTTTTTCGTGGAAGAGAAAATGTCCTTGTCATAACAGTAAAGGTGAACATTGAATTCACCCTCTCCGCTCTCTCCGCTCAATTCGAAAACAATTTTTAAATAAAAAAAACAAAGTTCAAAGTTCTCTACGGGCTTTCTTTAAAAAATAATAAATCTGTTAACAGGCTTTGTAAGTTTAGATGATTTCTTTCAAAACGAAAAAAAATATCCAAATTCGATAAGTTTTCCAAAAGTTATTTCATTTGTAAAAAGTACATTTTTAACTGTTTTGATATACGTAATTTTGCATGTAAGTCCTCTTCTGTTTTACTAAGTAATATATATTGAATTCGGTTATAGATTAGCTATATGCTACGACGAGAAATTTTCTCAAGCTCTTATAAAGATAGGAGACAGTATTTGGTACTGTGTTTTTTTTTTTTTTTTTTTTTTTTTTTTTTTTTTTGTATTTCACTATTTTTTGCGGTACTGAAAAACTCGACTCACGATCGCAAGGGTTGTAAAATTGTTTTCTGTAGAGAACAATAATTTACTTATTTTAACAAGAATTTTGACCAGACAACGTATTTGCTGAGTTTATTATCACTGATAATGGATATCAACTTATTACTGACGTTAAGAAAACCTGCTGTTAACTGATATTATGTCCCAGTTTATTAGAAAACATTGTTTAATGTATTGGGTGATTTTGATAAGCATTTATATCTACTTATTGAGAAGTTGGTGAAAAATATTTCGCCCAAGATTCTAGCTCACTGGCAAGAGGCAGCAAGTTGACGTGCGTTACAATTCAAAGCGCACTATTGAGACCGCATAACGCTGATTCGCCTCAGCTGCTCGTGCACTGTTTACTATAACCCAGAGCACCGGTGCCTCAAGGGCCCTCGTATTAAGGCTGAAGTTGCTCGGCGTCCTTGCATTGGAGGGGGCTCCAGAGCAGAAGTTCCTTCGTCGTTTTCTTTCCGCCTCACGACGTTCCTCCGTCTCGTCAAGAACGAGGAGAAACGTACTACATGCTCGTCATAAGGGAGTGGGAAGAAAGGAAGTCTCCAATGCACTTTAACTTCCTGGGGCCTCTTGACAAAGTCATCCTATAGGGTGTAAAGTGCAAACATTTCATATTAACAAAATACTACGAACAATTAACATTTGCGAGGAAATGTGTAACACTACCAAGAAAATGCATTTAGAGATCACGGAAGCAACAAATACCCATTATAAACTGAAATATCGAATTCGTATTAATATTTAAATTGGAAAGAAACCTTCTTTTGTACTAATATGTGCGAGAGCTTCTACATGCCGTTAGGTTATACATCGCTGAAGTCGAAATAAAATAAAATAGGAAAAAATCAAAATAAAATAAAAAAATTGAAATTTAAAATGTAATTTCGAATATACATTCCGACTTATGAGTTCGCAAGGACTTGCGGCAAACGTTGTGATTGCCTATTCGGAAGACTAAGTGTCTGTTTTAATTTTCAAGAGAGTTTTTTTTTTATTTCAAAGACTGTTTTACACTTTTTTTAATTTTCAACTTTTCAGTGCCTTTGGAGAAAAAATAAATATATTGTCCCTGCTTGCAACGTTACTCTTTACTCTCGAGAAAAACGGTTCGTGTATGAAACTTCAAACATTTTCATGAATGTAGAACTTAGGACACTTAATCCAGTGCATTGTTTTATCTCCCGTAAAAATATGCTTAAAAAAGTGGAGCAGTGTTCAAGAAAAAACTTGCTGACAATCCTTTGGAAAATAACACGAGTTGATTCAAAATAACGCGAAAAATAGGCCAAAAATAGACCAATATTGCGCTGTATTAAGAAACATTTGTAGGCTCCATAATGAGGGCGAAGGAGAGGTTCCAGGAAAATGTGAACTTTAACAATTTTCGCGAATGCAAATGATTCAATGAGAATCGAAAGCATAGACATTTTCTATATGCACTCATATGAGCACTTTGCTCCATTCGACAAATAAATTTAAAGGAAAACATGCACCGTTTTTAAGCAAATTTAATACATTAGTGCGAGTTCGTACAAACATTTAAAAAAGTAATAAGACCCTATTAAATTCGCACAGCCTCAAGTTGGGCAAGATGGATTAGCGATTATCAATTTCTGCGGAAAGACATAGGGAATAATGTTTGTGCTAGCGCTGTTGCTTGGCAAAAGTGTTGAACAGTTGAGTTATTTAATTTCATCGTTGGACATTTTATCAGACCGTCGTTGAGTTACAGGTGGAATCACTGGAATATTATATTCTTTCATGCAAAGGAGTCATTTAAAACGGGGTACATTTGCAAATTTTGCGGATGAACGAACATAATACACGATGAATTTTATATTGCCGTCTCATTCCGAAGTCGATTGAAAATGCACAGAGAAAGAGCGCGAAATGAAATAATGATCTGCACAATAGTAAGCATTGAAGATTGAAAAATATAATTTCTGAAACGTCGGAAACTCTTAATCTTTCCATGGATTCGAAACCGGATCACACCACAAAATTGGCACACCCATTTTATTGCAATTTTTTCCATGTATGAGGCGCAAGCTTATTTTACTTGGATCTTGATATTCCCGCCTATTCTCGCATAAGAAACAGTCGTCCATTCCATACATACTTTACAGTTTAGCAGAAATTAACTTCCCATAATATATCCCGTGAATCATTACAAACCTAGTCTAACCCTAATCTACAACTACACGAATCTATTTAATAGGGAGGATCCTCTTTTAAAAGCGATGACTATAATATAAAATTACTTGTTCTGCGAATTACAGATTCTTGGCTGAAAGTTGTATTGTCTCTTAGATTTACAATAATAATTTTTAAACACGAAAAAATCATTGAAACGTTTTGTTGACCACAAACCTTTTCTCGCTGGAATAGAAACTTCAACGACACATCATATAACACGTAAGTTTCTGTAAAAAACATTGGGCTGCACGGAGGAATATCGTATTCGAAACGGGAAGATTTGAGAAAAATGGCATGCTGAAGGAATTGAAAGCAA
The DNA here is from genome assembly GCA_038098605.1 of Gryllus longicercus. NCBI lineage: Eukaryota > Metazoa > Arthropoda > Insecta > Orthoptera > Gryllidae > Gryllus > Gryllus longicercus. The sequence goes on along the minus strand of JAZDUA010000003.1, from coordinate 11,389,101 downwards.
CATAACTACATACAAAACAAGAGCTATCAACTATAAAGGATAAATAATTCACCACACGAAGAAAAGGAGAGGAGAGCGCAGACAAAAAATTATGGAAGAAAAACTGATGAAGACGGAAGAGGCTCAAACTTAGAGGAAAGGCTGCAAAATATTTTTTCTATCTGGGTAATTCAGAAAGTGCAAAAGAAGACACCGCACGAGCTAGCACTCGTCGGCAATCTCCAGGGGCCTGCGAGGCGCGCAGACCGCGAGCCGACGAAGCGGCCGGCGCGGTGCGGCGCGGCGCGGCGCGGCGCGGCGCGGGGCGTCGGGCAAGGGCGTCGGGGCGGCGTGGCGCGGGGCGGCGCGGGGCGGCGCGGGGCGGCGCGGGGCGGCGCGGGGCGGCGCGGGGCGGTGTGGCAGCGTCGCGCAGCGCAGACGCCGTCGCCGATTCGCGCGTCCGGCGCCGGAAGAAGCCGCGGGAAGCAGTTAGCAGCGCCGTCGCAATGAGCGCTCTAATTAACTTTTAATCTGATAATGTGTTAACTGCGCCCCGCTCACAAAAACAAACGAAAAGCGCTGGCCGCGAGTCCATTACCCATTAACTTAATGTCGACGCCGGCGCCACCGCAGGATTCCTCGTGGGAGGGAAAGGGACAAACAAGAATCGCGGCGGCCTTCTAATTTCGTCTTTTTGTCGACAAAAAGACGAGAAGAATCCTCATTTCTTTTCTTTACACAAAAATCTAAAAAAGTAGGTGGAGGAGGAGCTTTCGGTAATTGTGCTTATAAAAAAAGAGTTGACGGTGCCCCGAAATGAGCATAAAAATCTATCGGGCGCTCGCTTTCCGTCGGCCTTCGTCGCGCGCTCGCCCTTCCACCCTCTTTTCCTCGGCGCGCTTTTTTGCTCCTCTTCCCCGGGCGCGCTCTTAAGCGGCCTAGGCTCCGCCCACCGGCCTCGCCAAGGCGGCCGCGGGTGGGGAGGGGGCGGCGCCGCGCGCTCGGCTCATCCCCTCCCCTGCGCCGCCTCCGCCGCCGTCTCGCCCCTCTCCGGCTCCCCCCTCCCCTGGCGCGGCGCGGCGCGGCGAGCGGAGAGCGAGGGTGCTGCGGCCTGGCGGGGGCGCGCGCAAGCGGGCGGCCTCCGAGACAGGCGTCGCGGGCCGCGGCCGACGCCGCGCGCTGGCCCGCCTGGATTTCCACGCGGGGCGCCGCTCTGCCCGTCCCGACCCGACCCGTCCCGTCCCGTCTCGCGGCCTTCGGGCCCGGGGAGAGGCGCGTCGGGCGGGCGAGCCCGGCCTCCGGGCGGCCCCTCATTCAGACCCCGGGTCCGTCCGTAAAGGCAGAGTTCGAAGCGGGAGGCGGCGGTGGTGGAGGCGGAGGACGCAGCGGCCGAGGAGGCAGTGGCGGCGGCGGCGGCGCGGCCCGAAAAACAAAAGCGCAGCAAGCAGGCGCCGCCCGCACGCACGCACGCACACAAGCGCAGCGCGCGGCGCGGCGTTTCCCGGAACGACGGAACCCTGGGCTGGAGGAGGCGGCGGCGACGGCAACGGCGGTGGCGGCGGCGGTGGAGGCGGCGCGGGCGGAGGCGGAGGCGACGCGGGGACACAAAAGCGTGACGCGGCTCAGCCCAGGTAGGTGCCGCCTAATTGCGGGCGCGTCTGCGCCGTTGTTATTATGATTAATTATCGCAATTAGCGTCGTCGCGAGCTGCGCGAACCGGCGCGGCGCGGGCCTTCGTTTTCACGTACGAGCGTCGTATCTGCGCCCATCTGGAGGCCCTGCGCGGGTGACGCGCTGCACGTGGCGCGGGCGGGGTGGGGGGCGGGGGCGGGGCGGCGCCTGAGAGGTCCGGTGCCGTGCGAGTGTGTCAGCGCGCGCTGGCCAGCGCACGCTGCGCTTTAGATCCGGGCGCAAATGTGTCGATGAGAGTGACCGCGCTACTCGCGTGTAGGGTGGGTTAGGGGTCCCACGCGAGGAGGAAAGGGCATTGTTATTACAAACTGCGAGAACAGCCACAGTTATCGTAGTTCCCAAAATGTAGTGTCGAATTTCGAATTAAACTCTTGTCACACTAGTACATGTTCTAGTAAATGGGGTTCTTGTTATTGGTTAAATACACAGAACATTTTAAAAAATATATATTTTAAAACTATTTTCTGCCTGTGCAATGCAATACAGCATTATTTGATTTAATAACTGCTAATTCGTTTAGGTGGTTCGAGGAAAGAAAATATTGTTAGTTTCGTAAAAGTGCGAATTGGGTAATTATCGCTCAGTTGTTTTGGAGATTATCATACCCGCCCACTTTTTTTAACATTGTGATATGAAACTGATGTTATTAATTTATCGATTTTCCTTAACTTCCACTCTGGGGAGTGCATCTTTTACATGCACTTTCGTTTTTCTGGGAATAAAATTCTCTGCGATTGTTCCAACGTCCTTCGTAATACACAAAACAGAACTTGGGATCGTCTCGAAACGACTGCAAACAGTAAAGGAATTTTTCGGAAACAATAAGACCTTGGACAGGAGAATCGTGTCGTCTGTTCCCTGAGAGGCTAGAAGCAGGCGCCCTCGCGCACAGCCGGTCACGCGGTCGCCGTCGCGCGCAGCATCTCCTTCCTCGCCGCGCAGGGGCGCTGCGCGCGCGCCCTCGCGAAAAGTCGATAGCGTCGCGCGGGATGCGGCGGCCCGGGTGACGTCACCGCGCACCGCCCGCCCGCCCGCCCGACCGTCCGCCCGCGGGAAAAACGCGCGCGGGCGAGACTAGGCGCCCACGACGCGCGTGCCCCGCGACCCAGTGGGGCGAGCAACGTGCGAGGACGGCCGGTCGGCCGGCGTGGGCCCGTTCGAATATTCACGTTTTTTAGCGTAATGTTTGTGCATGCCCTTCGTGGAAAATTTCTGAATTTTTGGTTAAGCGTTAGTCCGATGCGGAAACATGTGCGTAGAAAGGACGATGGCGTTCGAGTAAGGTTCGTGTAAATTAAAAAATACCTTGGTAAATGTTCTAAAATTGGTTTTGCATATACGATTTCGTGTAAAGAAAAATAGTGTGCGAAGCACATTTTTGGTGGGATTATTTATTACTAATGAACAAAATTTTTAAAATTAACCAAGTGGCAAATAGTAATGTTCGGCGAATAAGCAAAAATATTCAGTAATTCGGTTAATGTGTTAACGCTCTTGTACTGACGTTGAGAGTTTCTATAGAAATAACTTTTTTCAATGAAATTATACCGGTTTCTCTTCATCACGCTTATTAAAAAAACTGTTAAAAAAGTAGCTGTATACACAAAATCAAATTTCTTAACGGTTTATGCTTCTATATAATAATTTATCAAATAAATACATTCCATCAGAAATTCATAAATATGACATTTTAGATCAATTTTCAAACTAAAACAATGTTTACTCGTATTTAATAATCGTCTAAAGAGTCGTTTCCTTCTTGCTTCTAACGTTTGAGAAATTCGCAGTTGATCTGATGTACCATTACTGTAGATACGTTCTGCATAGCCAGGGCGCCTTATTATGCGAGCGTGACACAGCCTGACATGGCACATAATATAAGAAACTAATCATTATTGCCTTCTCCAGACACTAACGTTCCACTTCTTCAGGGTATACTTATGAATCTCGGTATGTAGTTTGCGGTTTTGAAGGTCGGTTGTGAATCGACATAATCGAATATTAATGACAGTTTTGTTGGGAGAGAAAGTCAGAGAGCATGAATTGAAGAGCATTAATTAATCCTGATTTTGCCAGAGACTCACATCACTGAAGAGATCTAAGAAATAAACTTGCTAAAGAATGCGGTAACATAATTCTGAATTTACGTAGAAGTTCATAACAATGTGTGATCAAAATAGGGTATCGCGAAATGTGTTAACCAATCAGTGCCACAATCTGAATTGGGGGGGGGGGGATCGGAGGCTATAGGTGTATTGTCAGGCCGATTTGATATTTTCGTATAAAGAATTGTTAATTTTATGTTGATTTTAAAATAAGCTTTATTGATTGGTTTCTAGTTATTTGTATTCGATTCAATTGAGACATTGAATAACTAGAAACGAGAATAGAAAATTAGTAAATTTTATTTTTGAATAAATGTCATCAGCTTTTGGAGAGGGGGGCTAAAACCCCATAGGCTCTCTTGAATACACCATTATTCATCAGGTGTAATGTACAACAGTTTCAACAATGTGTTTATGTACAACACAAATATTGTTTACCGTTGAGGGATGTGTTCACGTCGGAAATATTTAATCCTTAAAAAAGAAACAAGGTACGCACTCGAGAACAATTTACTTCTACATATTCGTAGTTTGGCAAACAATTTTCACTTAATTTTCTACGCCTAGATGACGCCTAGACAGAAACTCACGAAAATAATTTAGGCCGCAATCTATGAAAATAGAAAGGGCACTGAACCAAGGCATTTGCAAATTACAATAATGCCCTGATTTTACAATAGTAAATATTCCCTTTAACATTTGTGGCACTCTGATTAGCTCGCTGTATATAATTGAAGCGGCATAAGTGATATGATGATGCAAACATGTATTTGTTGCAAAATAGTAAAATAATAATTATTCAACACCGATCCTAGATTTTAAGTTAACAAACTTTATCGAGATTCTTTTTATTGCGCATTCATTATCTAAGCTTATGTGAGACAATAGTCCTGTTTATAGCAGATAAAATATATTGTATTTCTAAAGCAATAAACAATTGCCTAATAAATGCAAGTAGACGTTTGTAAGGAGCAATACTAAGAGTATCTCTCCCGAGCTGCAGCGGGAATGAAAGCAACATGGAAACGGAAATAATGCAGTTCTCTCACAAAGAAAAATGAAAACCGAACGGGAAAAGTTTGAGGTTTCCTCTTTTCATTTCGCTCTCGAGATCATCCCATAGAGCAGGAGCTTTGGACTGCGGTGCCAAAGCTGGTAGGCGTAACTTTCACAATCTTCAATGTGCAGTGCTCTGCTCGCGAATTTTATCGTTTTTACCGGCGCACTGTCATCCTTCGTTAACTCTTCATTAGCAACTGATGATAAAAATAATCATCAGTAGCCATCAGAAGTACTATTGTTTCTTAACGTTCTGTAATGCGTTTTATACTTTTGTAGCTAATTTCTACTGTATTTTCAATAATAATAATAATAATAATAATAATATTAAACGAAACTGAAAACAAAAAGATATGTGGACAAACATGGAATTAGTTCTGGTATCGAAAATATAGAACCATTAAGTGAGTGCGCACAGCATCAAGCTCCAAAAATAAAACTGTTTGTAACTTCTATATCACTAAAAAGTATATTTTACCAGTATTAATATTAAGTACTTATTAAATACTGACTAATATTGCTGTACGTTAAGTATATTTTACTGGAATTTAAATGGAATGGGAAGAAACGATTATAAATGACGACCAAAGTAGACAAATCACAACACGCTTATTAAATTACCGCGCTATAAACGACATTTATTAAATTTCAGTATAACATTCACAAAAATAGATATGACCTAAATCAATACAGGGCAATGTATTAATTATTTCACAGGAAACACTCGAAAGAAGATTTAGATGTATTTTCGTGTTTCTGTATATCTGCGTACTTGTAAGACATTTGTTCCTGCAACACGATGGATAAAAATCTCATCTGAAGTCAAGATTTAACAGCAGTATAATATTCAACTCAAACACACCAATGGCCAATAATCAAATAATTCAATTTGCATTAGGAAACATTTTTGTTGATGTCGATTTAGAACGAGCCCTAAACTTCCCTTGACTTTGTCTAAGCAGTGCGTTGCAGATTGCTAGAACGGAAATGAGTGATAAAACACGGAACACCTCCAAGTGACCACAATTAACTCAAATGTATATTATTACATAGATATAATAAGTAATACAGGACATTTTTTATTGGAAATGCTAATAATAATAATAATAATAATAATAATAATAATAATAATAATAATAATAATAATAATAATAATAATAATGTTTAAGATAACATGGGTAGTAATAGCAATCGTATTAATGAAAGAACAGATAGTAATAATAATAATAATAATAATAATAATAATAATAATAACAATAATAATATTTAGTAATAGTACTAGTATATTTAGTAATAGTAGTAGTAGTCGCAACTGCATTTCTCTGATTTTGAAAGTACACTAGGCAGACGATAAATGCCGAGGGCTCCGAATTAACTAAATGTTCTGCAAGGTAATAACGAAATAGTTGTGAAAGCAGCACTGAAATGTTTTCAGTAGTGGAAGTTGAGTCACTCATTGCACGCAAGCAGAACGCGGGCCGAGTGCAGAGGCGCAGGGGCTCGGCGCAGTGGGGGCGTCTGCGCCGGAGGCTGCACCGTAGGCGTAACTCGAGCGATCTCGTCGGCGTCGGGGTCCGGGCGTCGAGGCGCGGGCGCGGGCGCGGGCGCGGGCGCGGGCGCGGGCGCGGGCGCGGGCAGGGCAGGGCGGGCGCGGCTGCGCGGCTGCGCGGCTGCGCCGGGGGGCCTGCGCCGCGCTAGGCTCAAAACGCCGGGCGGCCTTCGCTGCGCGTTCGCTCGCTCGCTGGCTGGCTGGCGCGCAGCACGCCGGGCAGGGCCCGGGGGCCCGGCGGGCGCCGACCCGACGACCTCGCGCAGCCGCTGACGCCGACGCGACGCTGCGCTGCGCAAACGCGCTGCGCCGCCACCCCGCCCCTCCCCCTCCCCCGCCCGCGCCGTTCCAGCCGCCCTGCGCCGCCCCGCGACTCCACGCACAGCGAGAAATTTCACACACGATGCCGACGAAAGGGCAATGTTTAATGTCGGAATTTTTAACTGGGTTGGTCAACGTAGGACTGTGATATTTTTTTAGGTACATGTACGAGGAATGCAATTGCATTCTTGTGAAGGGTCCATTGAAATCCTACGTTTGTAAAATTAGTTTTTTTCTAACTTGCTTCTCCCCCGCCCCCGCCATTGTGATAACTCCTAACACTTCAATTCCTTGCCCACCCGAATTGAAGCTTACATTATGTACAAGCTGTATTATTGGTAATAAGCATGCCAAGGCATGTAACTGATGTGTCATTGCAGTTCTCCATGTACATTGCGCTATTAATATTAGATTTCCAACGTAAACGTGCCACTTATGGTCTAGACTAGGGTCTCCAAACAACTGCCCGCGGGCCATATCTGGCCCTCGGCAGTATTTTATATGGCCCGCCAACCTAAGTAACATTCTAATTCAATTTCATCGTTACTCAAGATATAACATTCTTTTGCAAAATACAAGAATTAGGTTTCCTATCGTTACACACTCTTTGCTATGCAAACCAGCCATGTCACGAATGTCTTACTGTTGTGAATGCTACAGAAACATCAACTTATTGTTAGAGTCGAAACATTAAGTTGTTTTGTTGTTAGAGTCGAACAATTCCATTTCTCATTGTCAGCAGTCCCAGAAGCATCTGAGATTTTCAGCAGTTGTATTAAGTTTCAAGATTCCCTTCATTTCAGATAGTATAAAAGTATATAGTATATACGTAATTATTACATATTACAGGATCAAAAAACACTTGTGTTTATTTTTCAGAAGCCAAAAAAATGAATCATACTGCAAATGATCAGTGACACGTTTGGTGAAAATATTGTTTGTGTCATTCAGACCTTAGGAACTTGATCTTCTTTGTGAAAATTTACAGCATATTGAAAGAACTCAAGACTCAGATAAAAAATAAAATGACGTTGATTGTGGGGATTTTATAACGGCTAGATATTGAAAAGCGTGCACCAACTTATTTTCTTATCAAAATTAATGTTATATAAAATATTTCTAGAAACGTATTAGACAAGCGGGGACATTATTTTGTGATTAGGAACTTTAGCGTTAACTCGTCATATCTGCCGATATTCTCACATTTTACCTCAATTTTCTGGCAAATTTCACCATATTTTTCGCCTAATTTCCACGATAAATTAAACATATTGATTCTCTTTTTGATTGAGTGAGAGCTCTGTTATCTAAACCTTTTTAACTACTTGCTAACTAATACTAAATAACTAATTCTAAATTCATGAATGACTGCGGAATTCTAATACTATTGCCCTTAACAAGGAACTTTCATAAAAAGTAAAATGTTATGAGTCCATATAAGTCCAATATTATAAGTTCCCTTATGAATCAAATTATAAAAACAAATAATTTATTTTTTATATCAGTATTCTAAAAGTTCGAATAGTACGAATGCATCTGTAAATGTTTTTTTTATGTGGACGCAAAAGAGATGCAGATTAATACGCAGAGGTCGGCTCAGTACCCGGCTGACTATAGTTGGCCGTGCATAGAACCACCTCGGTGACCAATGATCACGACAATTTACTTTTTCAATTCTTTTTTTTTTAATCCTTTGAACACAACAATTATTTTTTTGAAACACAAATCTTCACTCAGTTTTCTGATCAGATACAACTTTGAAGATTTATAAGATATTTATTATATTGTATTTCTTCTTTAATGTTTTACAACAATGGCTAAAGGACTACCAATGTTTACATTTCTTATACAAAATTAGTAGTATGTATGTCGACCCAAAGAAATTTTTTGTATTATCTTTTTTACTGTACAAAATTGTTATGGTATTAGGAAGTGGAGTGAACAGAAAAACGTTGTATGCACCTCGGCGGAAATGTAAATACCTTTGAATTCGACCCCTTGTCCAGAATCCTGCACATTTTGGCCTTAATACGTAAAGTACTTTAAAGGTTTTATCAATGATTTACTTTAACAATTGAAATAATAATGTATTAACGATATTTAGTTTAAGTTATTTCAATTGTCAGTATAAATGGGGTAATTAGGTTTTATTATACTGTCACGAAATGAATTATTTGACAACTTGCGTTTGATATAATTGTTTTACAATCTTATCTTCTATGAATGGAGTTATTTTCATTGCGGAATGGGGAAGGTTATAGTGGAGATCAATGTTGATACAGAAATGCATGTTTATGTTTCATTACCAGTGTTCCCATGTATTTTCTGCCCGCGCACAATTTCGAAACTGCTCACTCAATTGTTGAAATTTGCGTACATGTATAATTGTTCTACTCCCTGTAATGGTACATTCGGAAACATCAATGCACGTAAATTGTTTACGAATAATTATGATCTCAGGTATATGTTGGTGCATTCACACTCACTGGGCTGGTAGACATATTTATAAAACATTTTTTTCAGTACCCTGATAAATGATTATTTCATGAAAAACAATAAGGCACTCTGGAACAACTTCAAATTGCACTGTATAAGTTTAACAGAAGTCTTTGTGTAAAGTTGAAGTCACAGCTGCAATTAAGAAATGTTTCTGCAAAATACCTTTTCGCTGTATGCCTTCTGAAAATACAAGCAATATCAAAATTAAACGCTTTCATTAAATCTAAAGTGATGAGAGGTATTAAATTCAATATAAACGAATGCTCGAATTATCCAGTAAACGTTTGCAAATATTATGTCACCGATTCTTATAGTCTCTCCTCATGCTACTCTTTTACAACTAACAAGACATGAAAATTCAAGAATCAGTAACAAATCATATTAGATGCAAAAAAATTGTTGTAAATTAATGTATGATAACGTAGTAAGAGAAATGCTGACATAAGTGAATTATGTCCTTGAGAAGAAACGGAAGTTGTGGAGGTGAAATATCAATGAATCTCTGTAACATATTAAACTCTTCTTCGCTGGAGCATGGATATGGTAAATTAGTTTTTGTTAAATATCAAATCTCATGAACGAATAGAAGCGTGTCCAATAAGGTGTGAAAACATCCCACAGAAGTACACTATTTCTTGCACAAACAGAACATAATTTATAGACCATTAACTATTAAAGACATCCTGCGGTGAACAAGCTGTTTCTCCTGGAACATTTCCGTTGTCCTCGAAGGGGACAGTGTCGTTGCCTTTTAGGAGCTGCAATGATAATCACGTTCCAGTCTGTTACGTAGAGTAGCAGTTATCCCGACTCTCAAATAGATAGTAGAGGTTTTTAAAATCGTTAGATGAAGGCAAGGAGAAGGCTGTGAGCGTGGACACCTTCTGAAGATGACCAAAGTGCAAAATTTGTCTTGTTCGACAACCCATGCGTGACGTTCCAATAAGGAGTATGTTTTTTGAATCTAGAGAGCTCGGTTGAGCTGAATTTTTCGGCCCGTTGATTTCCATTACGTGATTCTGTGTTGTTGCTTCCCCAATCGCCTCCCTTGAAATACGCAGAATGCGTCACATACAAGAAATACTGTTCTTCGAAGACTGCACGTGGGATGTGCAATAGTTGAAATGCGTATAGTCAAGTCCACCAGAACAGTAAGTTAAAAAATTATGACTCACAGAGTTCTCAAACTGTAATGAAGTATTATTGATTTAAATTAGGATATTAAAAACATTTCATAAAAAAGCGATTAAATAAAATAAATTACTTCTGTTCAAGCGAATCTTCGTTATATATATATATATATATATATATATATATATATATATATATATATATATATATGTGTGTGTGTGTGTGTGTGTGTGTGTGTGTGTATGTGTGTGTGTACAATTTATTTTTGTTATACGTTTGGTTTGTTCTATTCATTTGAAATGCAACTATTGAGAAAATTCATCAGAAATGATATCAAGATAGTCTCCCTTCTCTCTGAGATTTCCAATGATTATTACTATCCTATGTCTAGTGAACATTCTCAACGAATGGGAAAACAGCCTCACTCCTCACAGAGAGAAAATGCTTGTGTTTGAGAATCAGTACTTGCTTGTGTTTGACGATAAAAGGTGGCTAGACAAACAAAATTCCATAGTTCAACGAGCAATTAATGAACATACATAAGTATACTATGACGAATGCACTGCCTCCTTTCAAATATTCATAACTTTTTCACATTTCCATTGCCACTCTAATCACGTTATCAGTAAAAAATGACTTTGCTAATACAGATATTTTTAGCATTTGGTTTATTAAATTATTATATTAGTCACTATGTTTTATTTCTTGTAAATAAATGATAATAGAAACGTACCATGTGCTCATTTTGACTTTGGGAATTTTTAGTGCTTACTTTTCTTCGCATTTTTTAATATATGGATATGTACTTCTTTATAGGGCTGTAAGGCATATTTCTACATGCATCAGTCATAAGTCGTGTCACATGTCACACTTGTGTCATAATAAAGCAGCCAATCCTGCTCACGCACTCGTGACTACTTTGTTATGATCGGCAACGCGATCGATGTTTCTCGATTAAGGCATGTCAAATAAATATTACATAAGAGTCGTACCCGTACTAGTCCATGTTCTCCCGGACAGCGTTTCAATACGCTTAGCGTGTCTAAGAGCATGCCACTTTCGAAAGAAGACAGTACATGCTCACTAGCTTGGGAAGGTCTGGAGACCGTACACCTGCTCAGGTGGTCACGCACAGATTTTCTCAAGTTTCCGTTAGCAGTTGCCATCTGTTGCATCCTGCAACCCCCCGATACTACAAGCTTCTTCCTTTGCTTACACTACTGGATAAGCGAATAAATAAACGCATGTTGGATTAACGGTCCATGTAATTGTTGAGCAATAACACACTAGTGATCAGCCGAGTAATATGAGGCTCCGATGACCTCTTTTCTCTCGCCTTTAAATATTATAAATTGTCATTCAAAAATCCAAATTCGGACATTCACTTTTCATTCCCCAATAAGCAATGACATTTATTAAGCATTATGAAATTATGTATGTGAATTGTGCGCGTGTGTGTGAGAGAGAGAGACAGGACAAGAGAGAGAGAGAGAGAAAAAAGAGAAGAGAGAGAGAGAGTGAGAGAGAGAGACAGTGAGAGAGCTATCGTTCCTGAATACCTGAAATCCTGTCGTTCATGAATGTTTATAAGGATAGAAGATCATTCTAGGTAAAAAACTGAAAGATTCATTAATTATCATTTTCTTCCCCCAAATATCACTTCGTTACTTAAACACATAACAAGGTTGTGAATAGAAACAAGACTAAATACTTCAAATAAATATAATGTTGACTATTACGAAATAACTTAGTTAATATTCGCAACTCTAACTTGGAATTACATCCGATTTCAGAGGCAGATTTAACAAAGAAAATGAACCAGAAAGAAAAACAAAATTTGCTCCTTACGTTCATATCACTTCTATTCCTAATTGCTGTTATTGCTTCTTACGTTCACGATTCTCAGACATAATTTTAAGAAAGACAAATTTAAAATAATTTTGTGGAAAGAACGGTACATTGTAGAGGTTTTGCAAAACGTCTTCTCTTCGTTTCCATTGAATTGAAAAACTGATTTACCGGAAAGTCAATCTTTGAATCCGTGTACCTCTTTAGTAAAATAAAAATTTACTTGTTTGCATTCAAGATGTTCCGAATAATTTCGCAAATTCAACATTTCAGTTTTGATCAAAAATAAAATCCACATAGGAAACGTATAAAGTAAAAACTACCCACAGAATTCTTTGTCCCAGATTAAACTGAATATATTACGATTAGCCATTTAAAATAATAATAATAATAATAATAATAATAATAATAATAATGGCCCCGTGGTGGAGCCGTCGTCTGCTCTGAGGATGCTGCAGGTTCGAGTCCTGCGTAGACATGGTCATATTTGTAATTGTCCCTTCACCCCTCATCATCACCTTGTCATCTTATAATTCACACTTCAAGGCGTAACAACCTTGACGTAATGAGGAATATAGCTGAAAAACTGATCCTGGAAGAAATACACACGTTAATTGTGTACCGTGGTTAGTAATGGCCTATAAGCAAATAATATTAATAATATTAATAATAATAGTAATATTATATTATTAATATTAATAATAATAGTTATTATTCATTTAATTCTACATTGCAATTTTTATTTTCCATATTTTTACTACTACATACAATGAAAAAGTGAAACTCTCATTTATATTAATTTATCTTTGTCCTTCACGCTACTTCTGACGTATTGCCTCACTACTGGCCATCGAAATCAAAAACCAGTCTTAACTTCCATGAAGTGATTGAGGGTACAACTGTTGAGGGCCATAATAAAAGCAAGAATACGTAAATAAGTATATGAAAACCATTTTTTCAGGCATAGCTTTTTTCATAATTTGTCCATTATCAAATGAATTGGATTTGCTTGAACAGTTCTTGAGCATATCTTACTCAAATTTTATTTTTTTAGTATTCTTTCTTTGTCGATTCGAAGAATTAATATTCTTAGATTTAGGCATAAAAGGAGGCTAAGAAACTATGGCATTGAGACATAGCGACATAGCGTTCCTAAATGGGACTGAATAGTTTGACATTTGAAATACGGTTGGTATATCCATTCATTTACTCACATTTATATGCTGAGAGTTACATAAGGTCATTATATATTTTTATTTCTTTTAAAAACTGAATTACTTTAGTCTTTTCATTATAATCATTCAGGAACGTTTTAATATCATTAGACACAACTTTCCTTCAAGTGCAAGGAAAATACGACCACGACTTCCCACTGCTGTTATTATTTGTGCTTATTTACTGAATTTTCACCTGAGTATATTGGCGAAGGCCAAATAGCCAGAGACGGTATTTTAAAAAGGCAAAAACAAATTAATATTACCTTAACGAATCTTTGTAAAATCTAAAATTGAAGCATTTGCACTGCACTCTTACTAGTAACAAATTTCTATTACCCTGTAAGTTACGTATCTGTATAACGTAACATTCTTGTCTCATAAGAAATAATTTTTGTGCACATCGCTATCTGTGAAAATGATTCCACTCTGTAATTATGTAATAATATAAGACAATATGTTTAATGTCAATCCAAAGCGAATGTCAACACTTAAACAATGCACTATGGATGGCACACGATCATCATTTCCTTTACCCGTTCCCACTCTCATTCCTAGGGGATATGAATGGTGAGTACGGCCCTATCAGTATGACGTCGTAAGTGGAGGTCGATCTGGGCCAATACAGAATGCACGCAAGATACGAAGGACATTTTGTCCTCCAATTTCAAATGTATCCCTTTTCCTTTCCTCCAGTTTTCATTGCAATGCCAATAATTTATTCCGAATATATTCCATATACATGCTCAAAACGGAATTGAAGATAGTCACTAAAGTCAAGTGATTGATGTTAAATACCTGCGCAACTTACCGAATGAATTCATCTACACTGGGTTTGCCCACACAAAAGTGAATGCAAGTAGAGAATTTTCTGGTAGGACACGAACAAATTTCTACAAGACTACACCGGTTTTATTATTATTATTATGAATAAATGTTCTTCTAATAGAACTTAACGCATCTGTTGAATCAAATACCTTTGCTGAAAGAATAATGTATGTGTATGTATTTTGGCACAACAGCTCTTTATGAGCTAAGGCCTACCAGCAGCGTCCCGGCCATGGGATAAGGGGTACGTGTGGTAAGCACATAGCCATCCCTATGCTGTATTTCTTGTATTCTTAACCTGAGAAGTTAGCTTTCTCATATTCACACAGAAACAGATACTGGGACGTTACAAGGAAACTGCAGAATTAATTTTGGCCCCCAACCGGGAATAGAACCTGGGGTTGCGCCGTTGCAAGCTAACCCACGAGCTCCCGAGGGCATCTAAAGCATAAATACCTCATAAATCGTGTGAAGTGCAAATAGTGTCCAAAGATAACTTATAATTTACACATATAACATGCCTATACATCTATGTGCGAATGCCACGTGTGTCCAATTTAAGCGTAAGAACGGGGTATATATTTTTGAGATATAATGACACAGAAGCCTTAGATACAATAACCCAGTTTTCCCATGTATGCATTTTGAATGTATTCATAGTAACTTGTGTCAGTAGCCATTACTGAAATGTCATTTGCAGGACTGAATCACATAAAATGAGCTCTATAATAGTTATCGGTAAAAAGTCATTGGCTCAAATTGAGAAAAACACTTTTGGACGCCCAAACAGAAGTACGAGGCCATAAAACAAAAGTCCCGGTTGTTTCAATATTTGCTCCGCTCGCCCCTCTTTACACGCTGCGGACCGTGAAGGCGTTCGAAGGGGCATAGCGGACTCATTATTCGAAGGTTTGATTTATGTGCGGTGATAACACTGCTGGGCAAAGAACAGAATTGCTGCACAGCGAGGCGTATTATCCGCGCAGGTTTTCTGGAGCCCTCATTTCGCTAGATGTGAAAGGAGTGGGAGGGTTAGTTATTTTGATGACAGGACTATTATATCAATCCATGGATCGTTTGTCGAAGCAAAATAGTGTTTGTTACTCGAGAGTGAACTTTTCTGATTATCAGATTTTGTAAACAATCTTCATTGCTATTATTTATGCGTATTTCAACTTCAGTTAGTAAAGGAGTGGGGGAAGGTACTCCGGAGCTCAAGAAAACTTGCGGATATCGCGAAGGGAAGCAACGATCCTACGATGGATTCAGTGCTGGCATCGCTTGCTGAATCTTCAACCCACATCAGTTATATCCTACTTCTACCGTACCTTAATAGTAATTAATTGCCAATAATTATAAGTACTTACAACCCTAATTGATCTCTATCGAGAACACGAAAGTGTTTTAGTTCTTTCCATCGTATAATCTTTCCAGTCATCAAACCGCTCCTCCTATATAACTTCTTGAAACGCATCGTCTCTCCATCGGAAAGCAACCGCAAATATTCCGAAGGATGAACTGACAAAAGGGCAAGGGGAGGAAAAACAGAATAGGCATGGAATTTCTAGAGACGAGAGGTAAATTAGTAGATTCTCCAGCGAAGCGAATGATTGGGAGAATAAAAATGTCTGGCAATTAGAAGGAACCGGTAGAACGGACACCTGTTGTAAACCCTCGACTAAACAAACACGCGAACATCCAAAGCACCCAAAAAAGTCCATACTGTTTCTACACACTCGCAGGTTAAATGACGCGATCATTTTGCCTGAGGTTCAATGCTGCCTGTGAGCACACTCATTCGTTCGATTATAAAACAGGAAGCACGAATTAAAACGTCTTCGTTCAGACATCGAACACATCACGAATGGAAGATCCTTCCCGAAGTTTCCGAGCGTGTTTTCTCTCAGGCTCAATGGCTTTCGAAAGGTATTTGGAGTGCTGGAAAGTAAACATTAATCACACCAAGAGTCTTAAGTTACAGATGGACGCAAGCGCATTCGAGAGTTTTCAGCATTCGGGTTTGCTACTTTGGAGAATTCAGAGAGTATCGAACAAGAGGCAAAGCCAGAATGCCTCTCGACTGATTCGCTGGTAACCCACTTCGAACGTTTCGGAACACTCGAGGTGCTAAACTCGTTGCTTCATCCACCTTGGAATCAGAAGGTTCGAAATGACAAAAAAAAGTACCGCTTAATATGGAATTGGCTCAACCTTGTATTCAACAGGCATTCAATCCACGATGTTCACAATTGAGTTTTTAGGTTCATGTAAATTCAATTTTAATACTATATTATATCTAGAGCGTAAAAGAGAAAATTTGAGTAAAGGCTTGAAATTACTGTCCAAAAAAATGAGTATACGAAGAATATTACATGGAGTGGTTTCAATTTTCTGAAAGTATTAAATAAATATTTTACTGGATTAATTTTGATCCGCTCTAGTTCCTAAACAACAAGTATTAGAGCTGTAGCACTGAAATTTACACTAGAGATACATAAGTAAATTGCCCATATCTCATAATGAATGCCAAATATTTCAATCGTACAGGCACCCATACTTCCAAAAATTAATTTGGTTTCAGAAAATGCCATCATTTGCAACATTAGGAAGATCAATGTACCCTCTAGAGGCGTTTTTTCAAAACTCGTGTTACTCAAAGATTTCAAAATTATGATCAACTTTGACCCACTCTAGCTTCTGAACTATTAGAGCTACATCACTGAAATTACACTAATGATACGTAGAATATTGCCCATATCTCAATATGTAAGCCAAGTATTTCAATTCTGGAGACCTATAAAATTAATGTAGTTTAAACATTGTATATTTTTAATCCAAATGTTTGGGGCAAACAAGATGTTTCGTTGTTTGTCACAATGAACGTTCTTTATCAAACACATCGTTATGTTTTTCATAACCATGTGTCTGAATTTCATTATTATCACCTACCGTCTGACTGATTCGACTAATATTCGTATGCGACGTATGCTTACACTCGTCTTGTCAGTGTGACTGGCACAGGCTGTAAAAGTACCTAAATGTCCAATTTGGAGGACAAGCACCATTTTCGTAATTTCTTTTGTCTAAAAGGTTTAACAAATTTTCTTAACAGAGTTGTGTGCAAATTCGTCCTGAATGTCATATGCAATATTAAGTTACTAAAAAGCAATGTGGTGAATAGCAGGCCCATGTTGTTGATTTTTTGTTCATAGTTGATTATCTTTCTTAACCCCACAGAAGTGGGGCGCTTTCGGGTGATAAAAAAAACCTACCCTTTTCTTCTCGTGGTTTCAGACGAAGTTCTTTGTTCGGCACGTGATAAAATCTGTATTCATTCAGAATTTTCATAATGTTATTAAAATGTATTTTCAATAACGCGCATCTCCTGATTTTATGTAGTGATTTCGACTATTTCTTTGAAATGCAAATTATTAAATTCAGTAAAATTAAGTTCAGTTCATCCACTTTAAAATCTATCAGTTGATTTTCAAACATTATTATTATTATTATTATTATTATTATTATTATTATTATTATTGTAAGGATAAATAATGTTTAAACGTGTTTAAAATGGATTATATTTCCAGCACGTAACTAAGAACATTAAATTGTGATAACTAAAGTGAACTGAGAAATTTTGCAAATCAAATTTAATTCGTTATTTTAGAAAAATATAAAATATGATATATAAGAAACCTCTACCTACCAAAACACAGTGGGAATTTTCAAAAAAGTTTGTGAAACTATAATTTTGGCAGAAACGTTATACTCAGAAAATGATCCGATACAGAAACAACATGTGATCAACATGTGATTGTGTGAAACAACATATGATCAGAAACATTAGATGTCCTTTTTACATCACATCGCATTGACTCGTCATAAATGGAACAACGTAAATATTTAATTTTCTTGTATATATCTCAAATATTCTACATTACACTTTTGAGTGTAGTTACTACGATATTAGACATTTTTTTAAAATATATATGTGGGTCAAATAAATAATTTTTTTTAAATTACAGTGTGTCTTAACCTCGCAATGTGATGAATTGAATATATTGAGTAATATAAATTAGAAACGTTTGATTTGTAGGCTAAAATATTTCTAAGTATAATATATTCTACCTAACCATGAATTTACAATAATTTTAAATAATTATTTAAAAAGAAAGAAAGAAAGAAAGAAATTGAATGCTAGACGAGATAACAGTCGACATGAATAATGAAAGTGAGAATTAAGAAAAAACGATTGGATCATGGATCAGAACATCGCATTCACGGATCAAAGTCCACAAATATTCGAATAAACTCATTACCTGGCATTTATTAATGTACTAGTGTACTTATATCTCGGTTAATGGTCTTCTCAAGTTAAACAGTAATATTAAACTTCATGTCATCATAAATAAACTTTTAATTAGACTCTAAAACCTTCACTATTAGAGTAGAAACGTTAGTTTGTTTTTTGTTGTCTTTTTGCACTCTCCCCCGAAGTTAACTTTTACAGATCACTTATTTTACGAAAAGATTCTCGTGTACAATTTAGGCTGTGAATTTTCTTGGCTTAGGTCGTACACGCAATATGAACATAATACACAAATACTAAACGGAACCAAGAATTAGGAACTACGGGACCTGAAAGAACGTCAGTTGCTCCTACTGTGACAGTGCATCCAGTGAATGAATGGAAAACTTCGCTCCTTGTTTGTTTATTTTTCAGTTCGCGATCTTTCTGATAACGGTGCGCGGTTTGCTTCATTATAAAGTAAATAGCAAACAATAAATGTATGTCAAAGGTGAGTGAGTAAGAAAAGATGTGAGAGACCCTCAGCCGCGAAGTGACTTTTTCGAGCTCGGAATTTAAGTAACCTCTCTCAAAACCGTACTACTTCACAGCTTTGTCAGATAAACTTCTAATTATAGTAACAATATAACATAGTTATCGCACAGGCAGAAGGGTAAACAAAGCATATTCAAACCGACATGACGTTTTCAAACGTACGCCTCGGCCTTTTGACAGCCGAACGGAAAGAAGGGCTGAAGGGCTCGGAGGAAATCTCGGTGCGCAGCGCCCTCCCTGCTCCGTGGGCCAAGCACGTGCTCCGTTTGCTTAATAGCTAATCCGGGCTGCTCGCCCGAAGAAAGCTCGTGCTCTGTTTCCCGGAGGCGCCCTTCGCCCGGGCGCAGCTAGCGGAACCTCCGCTCCGAGGCACCCTGTGTAAATTAAACGACGTCTCGCCCGGAGGAGCGATGCGACGGCGCGGCGGCCGGCCGGGTGGGCTGGCACGTACTTCTTTGCCGCCGCCGCCGCCGCCGCCGCCGCCGCCCGCCGCGCTGCCGCCCACTCAACCTCCAACGCACTCCGCCCGACACGGCTCAGGCCAACAAGTGCCCCTGCAGAGCCTCCGACTGGCAGGTCCTTCGGTCCACGGTGTGGCAGATTTTTCATCTTAGATAGGGCGAATTCAGCGGCTGTCTGCAGGGGAATTCTGGAGGCCGGCTGCTCTGATCGCTAGTTTCTGATCAATATCAGACGAATGCCAGAGCAATGCCGTATTGATCGGTCTATGAGGCGCGCTCGTTCTTCCCTTCTTTATCCTTGACCCCTCATCTCACCTTACACACACACACACACACACACACACAAACTGGCGTGCACTACACTACCATTCATGTCAGAGGAACATTCAGGAGCTTAGAGCTTATCCTGGCTACGACGGAGCCCCGCTGGTTGGAAATACCTCGATGGCGAAACACTGCAATTAGACGTACAAGAGAAGATACCTGGAGAGGGAGGGAGCCGACGTGTAGGGCGGCGCTGGATCTCACCTCCCCGCGGGGAAGAAATTAGCGATACCTCCTGGGATACAACATTCAACACACCAATCGACGCGGCTCCAGGGGCGGGGGAGAGCATGGGGGCCATTGCCGCTCCCCAAAAGGCTTAGAGCATTCGTTTGTTACCTTCTTTTATTTGGCAGTTTCATTTAAATACATAATTCTAATATAAATAATTATTTAGAAAGTAATATTTCATAGTATCCTATAGACTCTACGAAGATAGTATACTATAAAAACAAATTTATTATTTAACAAATATCCATGATGGCCCCCTCCAAAACTGAGATAGTCCGCCCCTGGCCATCTCAACCGCTACTCTTTCCGCAGGCACGCGGGAAGTGGGAGAGATAGGGACCAAATAAAGTCTCCAACAAAACAAATCATAATGTTGTCCCATAAGTGCATGGTTGTTGCAATTGTTAAGTGAACTAATTTTACATTTAGTCTAAAACATCCCCTCAGAAAACTATATCACGGTCTTTCACGTCTTAGAGACGGTAATGTGATAAATTTCACAGTCAGGTTTCGAGTAATGTTACTTGTCAAGGACACCTCAACTGACGTCTTGAATGTGTGCGTGTCAATCGTTTTCACGTCGAGCTGTCCCCCCACCGCCCGGAAGGAAACATCTGGGTACCACCTCAACGCCAGCGTTTCCGCGTTCACATCCAACCTCAATCTCAATCGTCTCCGCTGCCACAGCCTTCGCCGTCATCTTGCAAGCGGCGGCGGCGGCGGCGGCGGCGGAGACTAGCGTCCGGCGCACGCGATCGCGGGCGCGCGTACAAAGGCGCCGCACGGCGACGCCCGCGCCGCGGCGCCCTGGGGCGTCGCGGAGACGCCCGCCGCAGACGCCGTCGCCCACCGCAGCGGCCGCGCAGCCCGCCCGGCACTTAGGCCAAATCGACGAGTGCGCGCCTGCTCGGGCCCCGCGGCCATCTTAGGATACGCACGCCGCGCTCGGCTGCCACCTCGTCCGTGCGCCTTTGGAAGCCTTGCAGTCATAATAAAATACTACAGCGTGAACTTTTTACATTTTGTAAATAATTGCATTAGCCGACCTGGATGGCCGAGGTAGCTAAGAGCATGTACCGACTGAGCGCTTCGGTTATATTGGACGCGGGTTCGAGTCCCGCCTTGGCATGGCTGTTTGTCCCTCGTCTCTCTTGTTTGTATTGTCGCGTTCTCCTGACCACAGATCGGAGGGCCCGCAAGTGTCTGAGTGTCTAATGCATTGTCGAATGTGCGTTCCATCGGGACGTAAAGGGGCTGTTGACTGGAAAAAGCCGTAGGAAAAGTTTTAAAAATCTATATAAATTCATACTGGAACCCAACTTCGAATGTCCCGATTCTAAAATGTGCATTACTGTTGTTAGGAAATCAAAGTCACCTTCATTTCATCATGGAATATTATTTGCGTCATTATTATTATTATTATTATTATTATTATTATTATTATTATTATTATTATTATTATTATTATTATTATTATTATTATTATTATTATTATTATTATTATTATTATTATTATTTCAATTTCTGCTCCCTTCTGACCAGTGACCACACATGCTACTGAAAGAGGGTGCACTGAAGAGCTAACCTTCAAAAAGGTATCATTGAGTAGATAACGGCTTGAGAAATTTAACTCGTGTCCCTTTATGGGCAAGAGAACCCAGATCTCACTGTCTACGACGCATAGTTTTCGAGGTATGTACGATAGCTACGGGCGTTGCGGGTTGCATTTGGGCATGCTTTTCTCGCATACTATAATCTTCGGATTTCTATTGCTTTCGTCTCTCACCTGTTTGACGCAGAACTGAAGGGTAATTTACTATTCAGTAGTATAACACTTACGGAGTTTTATTTCTTATAGATGGTATAAAACCGTCGTAATTCTTTAGCTTGTAAACACAGATAAGATAACAATTGCAATAATTTAAATATTTTTGTTGGAATTATGTACAAGTGGTAAAAATACTAGCTGGATCCTGAATTATTACTGCAATATAAACTGTAAACTTACTATTAACTAAGAGAGTTTATTTAAATTATGAAATAAACAACAGAGAAATTGCCAAAAGTCAGGTGTTTCTAGATAGAAATGGCTTTTCTATAAAATGTATTCGGTGATTCTTTGGTTTGGTTTTCCTTTCAGTGCTACGTGTCCTGCCTTCGCACAACAGCTTAGTCAATATGCAGAACACTAGATGACTGCAAATTCAGAGGGAGAGACGACGTAAGTGCAAATAAGTTGGCGCTGACTTGTATGCATTTCCGATTTCTCAAACTACTAAAAGAAGATGAGGTATATGAGGATCGTGGAAATTTATTTTTTCACCTCATCCATATAACGTGGGCGAATATCAGATAATTTTAATAGCACAAAGGAAGAAAACATATTATTTTTGTTTCTTTATATATATTCAAATTAAAAAAGAAAAACTTTTTCTTGAATTAGCTCTTGAAGATGATATTCGTTCTGTTCGATATTTCTAAAATAATCTTTTACTGAAGGATTCTCAAGATCTTAAGGATCATGGTTCACAAATATTCGTTTATGTGGATTTTTTTGGACTACGAATAAAAGTATCAAGTTAAGGTTTAGAATACGAGTAGAATATATCTAATATCATGAGATTTATTTTGAAACAGTAGCGCTGTTTGTACACCATGCACTTTGTTTAAGGAAACATTTTAAATTTTGTATGTAGTTGGTAACTAAAGACGGTGTTACAAAAATATACAGCCAACCGACCTTCTTTTTGAACCTTGAATTAAAAAACGTGTCCCAGACGTTTTTTAAATTTCTTTTTGTTTTGATGTGAAAACATTTTGTTTCAGTGCGCTTCAATAAACTCGTTTAAATATCCACGAAGAATTTCTTCGAAAACGAAAATGACAATAGCAAAACTATACGAAGCAAAGTAATAATTTTGTTCAATACCTCGAAACCATGAAACGATTAGAACTTTCAGACAATCATGGACAGTTGCAGTAGTTCCTAATTCCTATGGCGAACGATTTAGTATTACTCCTGAACAGTATACACAAACTAGCGTGTGGTGGTGTAAATTAGATTGAAAATACATTATCTTAATTCTGAAAATTGAACAAGTTACTTGGCATAACTAGAAGCTATATGATGTGTTACCATGGTTAGAAAAATAAATCAGTCGTGTTTTTTCTTATTATTATCATCCATAATTAACCCGATATACTCATGGATTAAAAAAGGACAATAGTAAAATGGTCAGTGAGTTCCAAAGTTTATTCTAATGTTTGGAAAATTAAAATTTTGAATTTGTTGGAAAATTAAAGGCTAATAAAGCACTTAATAGAATTTTACTAACCAAACAAAACATTACATATTTCTCATCTGTCTTGGGCGATGGTCAGATCTTAAAAATCTCAGAAACATAAAATGAGTAAAATATTGAATAATCAGTTGCTTTAATTAATATACTCTGTTAATTACATTATTAATGTTGTTATGTGACAAGAATATTTCATTATTATCTTTTCTTATATCAAATTTTTACCGTCACCCTTTGGAAAAATGAGTGTTTTGAAAATTATATCGTGTCTCCAAATTTACTTTGAAACAAAAGACTCGCATCTAATTCTAATTTTCTCGACGGTTACATTAAATTTGACTTGATCCAAATTATTTGTTGATAATTTATTTTAAAGATGTACTTCGTTTTTTTCATTCTTGGTTTAGAACAGGAAATCGGCACTAATGACTACTGCTCAGCTAAATACACTCCTTACTGTTGAAACTTATTCACCTTTCACCTCAGCGCAAATAATAGATTTCTGTAAATCCCCTTTGGTTCGACACCGGGTATTACGATCGATAAATAAACAATGCATGTTCGATCGATGTAAATCGAGTAGCATCCCCCGAGAGCCGAGATGGGTATCAGCGACCCCTTGACCGCGCCGACGCCGCCCCCAGCGCCGTGGGCCCTCGGGCGCGGGGCTGGCGAGGGGCAGCGAGGGGCGGCGGGGCGCGGCCGCAAATAGAGACGAGTATTTCATTGGGAAGGCCTGATCTGATTTACGGTAAGCCCGCCCCGCCCCGCCCCCCGCGCGTTGCCCGGCCCCTCCCGAGGGCGCTGCGAAGGCGCCGCCGCGGGCGGAGGAGGAGGCTGAGCAGCTGCGAGGGCCAGCAACGCTAAGCGGGGACGTAGAAGAAGAAGAAGATTGATTGATTGATTGATTGATTGATTGATTTATTGATGTTTTCGAGCATGTGAACATCTATGATCATTATTCCCGGTAGTGTAGAGATTGGTAGTATGCCTGGAGGTGTTGGTGTTGCGATCTCGATGAATGGTGAAATCCGGCGCCGTCCTACACGTTGGCTTCCGAAGAATTTCCCTCTCTCGGTTTCTCCTCCAGCAGGGCACCGCCACAGCCCGAACAAACAGGAGAGGACAAGCAGGAGCAAGGAATGATCGTGAGCGTTCCTTGGCCGCTTTGTTAAGGAACTGATGCGGTATTCACCCTGTCTTAAATCGGAGAATCCATAGAAAATTACCGATCAGAGCAGTTACTCGGTAGAATTCTCCTTCAGTCATCGGCTGAATTCGACCTGGCTATGGAGCTTGGGTCAAAAACCGCCACTATTGCAACTATAAAATCAAGGACCTCTCGGTCAAACACGCTGCAGAAACAGCGCGAATGCTGGCTCTGATCTAGCCTCAGCTATTAGAAGAGAAAGAAGAACACGAATAGGATGGGGAAAATGAAGATATATAGGGAGAAGAAAGAGAATATAAAGATGAGGAAGAAAAACATGGAGAAGATGAAAAGGTATGACAATAGGAAGAAGAAAAGGAAGACAAATATGAAGCATAAGGAAAGAAAGAAGAAAAAGAAGATAATATCAAGAAGAAAAAAGACGAAATTGAAGAAAAAACGGATGAAGAAATGGAGCAAGAAAAAGAAGGGGAGTAAAGTGACCAGCTTTGATGGTATAGTGGTTATCATGCCGGGCTACTGATCCCAAGAAAGGCACTTGGCCGATCATGGAAAAATTAAATCCTCTAGCAATTTAGCCTATCAGAGTTTCGATTTGAATTACTGGATAAGATTGAGGATATTGTATCTCGGTCTGCGCTATCTGGTTTTCAACTCAAATGTCAAAATTGGCGCAATAGCGCCCCTAGAGAAAGCAACGGCACACTACCCTAGGTATACTTGCTCAGGATAAGTCTCACGAGATGGTGCTAGGGGCTTCTGGAGACTATCCTACGCACTAACACTACAGTCAGTGTATGACAGTAAAAGAAGAAGGAGAAAAGGAAACCAGGGTAATGTGGCGGGAATTAGTAAGAGATGACTACTAATGCTCTCCGACGAAGTTCTCACTTGGAAAATAACGTACAGCAGCTCACTAGCAGTGAATAAGAATTCGAGATTAAATAGTAGTTAATAGCTTTTCTCATTACACAAACATCAGCTATTAGAGGTTTTGACAGTAAGTAGTTAATAACATAAAATAGGGAGAGCCGAATGAGGTTGAGAAAAGATCACTAAACAAAAGAAATTATTTCAAATGAAGCCAGTGAAAATTTGCTTATCAAATCGACAAAGTGTGAAAACAATAATTAAATGAAGTCATACTACAACCAGAAATTAAAGTTTTCAAGAGAATTTTTGTGTCCGAAAGAAAGTACAATGGAGATGGTAATTAGAAAAAGAGGAAAGAATCGGAAATAAAGCGAGAATTGCTTGATTATTTGTCTAGTACCACAGAAACGTATGATTTCGAGGTGAGGACTGAAAAAAGATTGGACTGGCGCCAATAGTTCAAGTGGGGTGAATGGGGAGTAGAGTTGTGAATCGAAGCGTTCGCCTAGGATAGAAGTGGAGGCAGTATTCTCAGTGTCATCTTCTGCTCCCCTCACAGTTTCTCACGTCGCAGGTACACACACGTACCGCGTCATTCAACTGCTTCCGATTCTGTTGTCCTCTCTTCAAACTACAGACCAAGGGAGCTAGGGGTAAGTGAAAAGTGCGCCAGCTAGAGTGTTAATGATTGCAGAATAATTTACGGACTGACAAGTAATTACTGCGGATAACACGCAAACATGCAGTTGTGCTGCTAGAAAATAATACCATTAGAGGTATTGCAAATGCTAACAACACTCTCTAAAATGTGCATTTCCGATGTGGATTTGAATCAATTTTCAATGTGAATATTGCATGCGTGAGCTCGCTAAAAGTACCCCATGCTGTTCAATGATAATTCATTACCCTTTCGTGACCCGTCCCAGTAACGAATATATACGAGGCTAGGACGCGGCGAATTCTACTCATATTTCTAAAACTAAATGACTTTGGTTGTGTACTTCTAATTTATGACTTTCCCAACTATAGTTCAATGTGACGTCTCGAAATTCGTGAACACAGAACTCAGAGAAAACATATCAAGCAAAGAGATCTGCTAACTTTCAGAGTCAAATATGAACTTGAATGAAAATGATATACATTTAGAGATTTGCATATAAATATCTCAATGTGCACAATTTTTTTTATAAAATCGCTATGATCGTTCAGTGATTACCGTGAAAGATTGGTGATATTATTTTTTTATAAAATCCGAAAGCAGACAAAAGCGATGGCAATTGACTTATTCAAAACACATAACAATAAAGAAATCCCATCTAGCCATTTAAAGCAACGACAATCTAAAAATGAGATCAAGGCATCTCTTAGCTACTAGGCAGCAATACGCCTATTCATTTAAATACAATTTCCTCCGAATAAGAAGCCCTAAATCCTCACACGGAATCCCAACACTGAACGGTTGGTTCAAACTGAAATATTACCATCCAGAAACAACAATATCCAAAAGCCGAGGAAAGTTTAACGTTTTATAGCGGTTCGTCGAGGCAGATGAGAATCGGCGCTCGCCGGCACCATTACAAGCCGGGGATTAGAAGGATGTGCTGCGAACAGGCGGTGGCCGAAGGATCCACATGTTGTGGCGGTGGGGGAGGGGGGAGCCGGGGGCCGCTCGTTTTCGCGTGCGGACGGCGAGCGCGGCGACGCTGGCGGGCGCGCGAGGGCCGACACGACCGCCGCCGCCGCCGCCGCCCCGGTGGCCCCCGCGACGCCCGGGGCGACCGCGCCCGCCGCCTCCACCGCCGCCGCCGCCGCCGCCGCCCTCGCGGCCCCTGCGTGCACGGCCGCCGATACCATCGACGCATCATCTGGCTGCGTAATAGAGACGTTAAGTAGACTCGCGGGGCGGTCGAGGGCCCGCGGCCGTCACCGTCGCCTCCGCCGCCACCGCCAACGCCGCCGCAGCTCCGAATTAACATTTTACAGGAGCTGTAAAGCGCGGCGGAGCCGACGCCGGGCGCAGCTATTTTTATATGTGTAAACATCTGTTTTATGTTTCAATTTTGTGTTGTGGATGCAATCCATTCCGTGTGTTTTAAACGATTTCCTTTGATGGCTTAATAAGAGTTTTTTCGGGGGCGCCGGCTGCAGTAAATCTGACCCCAACGAGAGCGCAGTCTCTTTCCCTCCCTTTGTCCGGTGGCGGAGTCGGCGTCGCTACTGGCCGCAATTTCCAGCCCCGGGGGTCGGCCGCGCCGCTGGAGCCAAGGGGCCAGAGGAGGCCGGCTCCAGACGCGTCGTTACCGCGGCCCCTCACGCGAGGGCCAGTCTCGAGTTCGGAAATTAAAAAATACGTTTAAAGCCCCCTCTCCCGTCCGTGCGTCCCACCCCGCCGGGGAATTGTGGAATGGGGGGTGCAGACGGATCGTTGGCGCCGCGACTGCGGCGAGGGGTGGGCACGGGCTGAAGAATTTCCTTGGTGGTGGAGCGTCTGCGAGAGAGAGGGGTAATTATACGACAGGCTGGCGGGAGGGCGGAGCAGGCGGGCAGGTAGGGAGGTGGCGGGGCGGGCGCGCCTGCTCGCCCGTCCTT
Source organism: Gryllus longicercus (assembly GCA_038098605.1). NCBI lineage: Eukaryota > Metazoa > Arthropoda > Insecta > Orthoptera > Gryllidae > Gryllus > Gryllus longicercus. The sequence goes on along the minus strand of JAZDUA010000003.1, from coordinate 11,361,085 downwards.
TATCCGCGGCGCTCTTGGCACGTCGTAATCCCCGGCGCACTCGCTAATGGCTTCCCGGGCGGCGAGCGATACCGTTCATGGCGCCGGCGCCCGCCGCCTCCGCCGAGCGTTTTGACGCCGACGCCCCGGGCGAGGGCGTGAGGCGGTCAATAGGCCGGAGCGTAGGGCACCGCCCTCCGACAAGCCCTTCACCTGCCCTGCCCTGCTCTGCCCTTAGGTGTGGCATGTCTCGGCGCCACGGAGTCGCATACCGAACGGAGCGTGGACTGCAAGGACTAGATACTAACACCGAACGTCCTTAACAAAAGCTTAGGTAGGGTTGATTTCTTACTAGCTGCTTTCACAAACTTACACTAATTATGTGGGAAAGTGAACAATGAATAGTGTTGCTTCATTTTAGATACCTGTAGTTAGTCAATGATAGTTCTCATATTCATGCATCTTAACTATACAGTTTGAATAAAAATGATCTTACAATTAATTAGATACTTGAACTAAAAGACAATATAACATATTCTATCATTTATTCGTAGATATTTGGTGACATTTAAACCAATTATTTTGCCCAATTTTTATGTTAAAACATTACATGAATTAAATCCGAAAATGCATTCTTATAATTATTCGTAAATAATATTGAAATACAGAATAAAGAAATTATTTGTTTACTTTTAAAATTCTTGGCGTTCCTTAATAAATCACAAAGACTAGATCAGTTTCAGCACAGTCGATAGCAAAACGAAACGTTAAATCGAAACGCTTGAAAAACTTTCCGGTGAAATATCACGGTAATCAAACATGCACATGGATCTGCATCTTCCAAATAGCAGCTACTTATCGGAATCGCCTCTCCCACGTAGGATGATCGGCTTCCTCTCGTAAAGACAAAAAGCGGCGGAGCGCCGGGCGGCGCGGGCGGCGGATAAAAAGCGGGGGTGCGGGCGAGCCCTCGGCCGGAAGCAGCTGCGGGGGCGGACCACCGGGGCGGCGGCAGCCGGCGCTTCGCTTTAACCCTCTGCCACCTGCCCTTCTCCTTATCATTCCCTACGGCGTGGTCCGGCTGAGATGAATCGTTCGTTGACGCTGAAGGGTTTGCGTTCCGACGGCGCCGGTTTTGCGACTCCGACTCCGTAGTTGTAACGGATTTAATCTTGGACTGGGGAAGAAATCTATCCGCTCTTTGCTCTGATCGGAGGTTTCTCTCATCAATACCAGATGAAATACGGAGCAGTAACTAAACAAAATAGCAACGAACAGCGCGCGATCTTTTTTTCCCACCGGCTTAGGTCGCTCAGGGCAACATTTCATGTAACTGCAGTGTTCTAGGATGCGAATCCCGACTGTGGCAAGATTTTCGATACTTGTTGCACAGTTGGATCGAATTCAACCGTTGACTGGAACAGAATTCTGGTGATCGGATATTCTGATCGATAGTTTTCCGTGTTTTCTCCATACAACGAAATACCGGAGCAGTATCCTAACAAACGGGCCACGGACCGCGGATCTTCCCTTCCTCTTCCTCGTATTATTCTCATCTCTTAATTACACTTACATGCACTACTATACCACATATGACGGGAGACCAGTCGGGCGCTTAGAGATCATCAAGACTGAGGTGGTGCCACGCTGGGAAGAGATTCCGGGAAGGGATTCCTGCGAGCCGATGTATAGGTCGGTCCCAGATCTCCACCTCATGAAGAACACCGACATCTCCCGGGATATAACATGCATTACACTTGTAATATTGGCTAACATGCCCTAGACTCACGAGGACTAATGACCAAGGTAGTTGACCCGACTCGCAACAATAATTACTCACTTCCTTTCTTTCCTGTGAGGCGGTCAGCGATCCAAAGATCTTTGGACGCCGGAGATTTATTTCACCGATCGATATATCTACATAAGCGTAAAATTATATTAGCAAACTCAAACTCACTTGACAATCGGGAGCAAGATCGAATGGCTGATTAAAGAGTGCAGCTGCTCAGTCCTGAAATTGCAATTTAGCAATGGACATGGATGTTTATCATATATATTCGCGGTACGCTACTTTCATTACCACCACTAACTCCACGAAAAGGCGTCATGTGCGTAAGCTATCATTTCGTTCAATAGATACAGAACGGAGCAACAGAAACGTATTTCACATGGGCCTAACATGTTTCTTTCAAATATATGTCAGTCAATATTAAATGTCTTGGAATATTAAAGAGAGTTCACAAAATCCTGAGAGATCTCTTATTCATACCAATATCTTACAACCGTAGGTTCTTTAAACGGGTTCCTTACTCCAAGCAGTATTTCCCAAATGAAAACAGAAACTTGAACAAAGTAGGGTAACGGGTTCTTATCTCCTTAATTTTTTGGAATTATTATTCGCAGGTTTTGATATCCTTTGTTAGCGATAGTTGATTAACATTCAATATGTTGTCTTTTCTCATGTATTCTAAAATGTTCAGAATAATTATCAGTTACAAAATTACAAATAAATGTTTCTTCTTAAAACTCTCTCCCCTTTTCTACAAGTTTCATCCGGTATTTGTCCTGTGCTATATTATTCTTTCTACAGGTTTGTTCGAGCTCCTACATTTTAATCCCTTCTCCCGACCCCATCTGAGTTCATAGTCATCCTCCTCCGCCGCCCGCGCTGCTGCCGGTGCCGCCGCCGCCGCCGCCGCCGCCACAGCAGCAGCCAATCCGCCGCCAGCGCCAGCGCCTCCGCGGGAGGTCCAGGGCCCGACGCGCGCATCCAGAGGCGCTCCCGAACCCTCTCCAAATTACCCAATTTCGAGCGCGCGGAGGAGAGGCGAGGAGGAGCGTGCTCGTTGCGCCGGGGCTCCCTGGAGGAGCGCCGTTCTCGCGGCATCCGCCGTCAATTGAGCTTCATGAATAAAGCGCCGTTCGGCTGTTCGGCTGGCCGGCCAGCCGGCCGGCCGCGCGCGCATTATGCGCCGAGCCAGGCGCGCGCCTGCCGCCCGGCAGCTGTCGCCCCCGCGCGACGCGGGTGGCGCGCCGCCCGCAGGAACGCTAGCGCTGCCGGAGCCCCCGTTCCTTCGCCTCGCCGATTCGCCCGTTTTATATCCAGTGAGCAGCAGAATTCCAACCGCCGACCTGGATGCCCCTCGGTCCGAGTCCCGCCGTGGCAATGGTTGTTTGTCCCCTGTCTGTCATGCATGTGTTGTCGCGACAGGTCTTGTGATTCGAGGAGCACGCATGTGTGTCTAGTGTAAAGGTTGATACGTGTCCCGGAGGGACATACTGCCTACCCGGCAGGATAGTCAACATCCAACAGGAGAATTCTAACAGTGAGGAATTGTGTGTTTTGGGAACGACCTAACTATTGAAAAACAACTTGAAGTCCTTCATTGATTGATCGGTGTTTCCGGGCGCGGCAACTGCTAAGCACATTAGTCCCGTAAGTGCAGTGCATGATTTTGTCGCGGAAATTGGCAGAGATCTCCCGTTGGATGAAAATATCCGGTGCCAACCTACTCATCGGCATGTGGGGTTTTCTTCACAACAAGGTATTTCCCACCAGAAGGGCACAATACCCACTGGACAAGTTCGAAGCTCCCGGCTGGCCTCCTGACATATGTGTAGGTGTAGTGCATGTAAGTGAGTGTAAGTAAGGAATGAGGAAATGATGGAGGAAAGATCGCGTGCGATCCACGGCCCCTTTGTTAGGGTTGAGCCTGATGTTGATCGGATAAACCACGGAAAACTACAGATAAGAGCTCTTTGTTCCAATTATCAGTAGAGTTGGAACCGTGAATGTATTGTGTTTGGGGAACGATCAATCTATTGAAAAAATAATGAATATCCTCGTAAACCTCCATGTTGCCTTCAATATTTGCCTTCAATAGTTAGTATCACTTACATTCAAGTACTGAAGGACCTCCAACGGGGCTATCAAGGGAGAAGATATTAAATGGCGGCGGTTGCGCTACCTCTGTGTCTAGGGACTCTCCATGCAGGATGCTGAGAGGGGATATCCCGACTTTGAAGACCTTATTCCTGCTACGTATCTCGATCGATTCAAGCTTTGGGATTTGCGATGAGCAAGTTTCGATGGATCATCGTGAATAATGTTATGAAATGAACGGCCACCATGCAAAGCATATGCAAAGATTATCTGGAAGTATAAACTTTCGAACGTCTCCAGAAATCTTAGAGACACTTTTCCACTAACAAGAATGTACGTATTTTAATCACAATTTACAAAAATTGGTTCCATACTATTAACCACGCTTCTAACACGACTCTTCAAGTTTATGCAATGCACATGAAAATTGATATTAAAATAATGGCGTTAATAAATGGAAATATTTCTGTTAGAGTAGTATGTTGTACTTTTTTGCATTAATTTTGAAAGAAGTCATTTCTATAGTGAGAATTATTGAAAGTTTGCTTACTTCTGGAAAACTTCCACATTCCATTTTACAGCATAATTTAGTTAATTATTACATTTCTACATTCACTTATTTTGTTATGTACTTGCAGCTTGTTTTGGTGATTTCAGCAGATGCACAGCTATTTCATTTCTGAAAGTGTCTGACCCGGACCATGCGTATCTATCTATATTTTTTATTTTAAGCGTATCTTCATAGTTGAATCCATTTCAACAAGATAAATACCTTTGATCATTTTTGTGTGGCAATTGAACACCGGAATAAGAGGACTACAAACTAAAGCATTATTCGGACCCGACATAAAACTGACGTTCTAACACTGATTTTAAGTGTACGTTCACCATTTCCATCAGAGAACAAGAGTATAGAATTGGGGTGTCGTAAATGCTTCGCTGACAGCGCGACGAAAGTTGAGTAACGCGTTAGTCCGCTAGGGCTGCACCTGTGGAGTTGGCTGCGTAACAAAGCTTAAGAACTCAAGAGGGTATGCGCCCCGATTTTTGACCTACAATTGTGGAGAGGGGGAAGCCATGGTAACCCAGTACTTCTTTTCGTGCCAAGCCCAGCGGCCAGCGTTGCGAAAAAACGCGTATTGCGTATTGCAGACTGCGTATTGCAGGAACCAAAAATCATTGAATTCGACAATACTGGAACATTCTTTAACAAATTAATTTGCTATTTAGGTTGAAGATTTATAGACACAGAAGGGTGAAAAATCAAGAGGGGCGGCGTCCGTGAACCCCAAGGGACCGACCGCTTCTGGTTTGCACACATATAATTACCAAGCATTGCGATATTCTTAATCCAATTTTAATTCATTTTAATCCATATTTAAATTCGTACTTATATTAATATTATTATTAAATGCTCTTGGTTCTCTTTTTTCATTTTAGGAATTGTCTTTTTACGACTCAATTTACAATCCCATGAAACAACTAAAAGTGACTTTCTTTCATGACTTGAGGAAGCAGAGAGTCTCAAAGGCTGACGCCTCTAGTGGGAGAGAACGGGTGGTGGAGGAGGAGGAGGAGGAGGAGGAGGGGGAAAATGGAGTGGTTGGCTTCTGGCTGCGAAGAGGTTGATAGTTCCGTGGCGCAACGGGCGTGCGGTTTGGCCTTCGGGCTAAAGGGCAGCGCTGCCACAGCAGACACAAGTACCTTCGTTGAGAGAGTACGTGCCGGCAAGTGGCGTGGGAACTCTCTCCCTCTCGATTGTATTAAGCATTAAAAAAAAAGATGGGCACAGCGAGCACGGTAATACGACATTCCTGATCCCATCGATAACCTCCTAACTCTTCACTCGAAGAGTGATTACTGAACTTACGGGGGCACTGATGCTAATTAGTGCTCCATTAAAGAAAAGTTGCTTGGCTATGGAAATCCAATTATTTCACTCCATGAAAAGTAACATTTAGTGATAGATGTGATTTTTCACTGTAGTGTCGCCTTGGCCCGCACAATTGACTCCAAGAGGGAAGCGTATTGGGATGAAGAGCGCCGATTCCAGTGTGTCAACTTCAATTAGGCGTAACGTTTTCGTATTCATTATATTTCGAAAAGACATATATTGCATATAAATAGCACACATACACACCTTAATGTATTGAGGGCATTTAGAAAAGCCGCAGAGGTACAGATAGAACATCAAATGATTAAGTTCACACAGAATGTAAGCTCTTAAGATTTTAATATTTTCTTTGGATTATGAGAATATCTAAATTGCACTACTATCGTAGATATTAATTCTATACTGTTTCATATAATATACAGTTTCTTATTTTGTTTTTTGAGCACATATACACCTGTCGGTCTCTCCCTCCCACCGCAATTCTTTCAGTCACCTGTCTTCAATGGTATATAAAAATAGATAAAGGCTGCAATATAGCTAACGTTATTAATACCCAATTAAATTGTACATTAGCCCGACACTCAGGATAAAGCGGTATGATAAACGGATCATTATAGAATTCACTCGGCTAATATTGGTATTAGCTACACATCACTGGCTGAAATTAGGTGATTATTGGAACGTCATGGGTCTTAATACTATTCGTTCGCACGAATTTTGAGAGAAAAATGGTTTGGATATAATGAGTAATCGCATAAGCTAAAGTTGGTTTTATTTAGGTCACAGCCTTGTGCCAACGCGGAAGTAGCGAAGATAAACTGTAGTGTAGTGATGGGTAAGTGGGTTCGGGTAAATAGAAATGTGCGAATGAGAGAATGCAACTCGAAACTACACATTTTTTCTCCTTTGAAAACACACTTTTTTTCCTTTGAAAACACACTTTCGCAGTCTGATGCCTGTTTATCACATAGCCGTTTCTCCTCTTCACCGTAGCCACCTCCTGATTAGGAACGGAAACTTCAACTAACGTTCGAACTATACTTCAAAGCTGTACTTACATCGAACTTTATTCGTACATTTTCGATGTGACTCTTAACCAGTTAATTCCGTTTTTAGTAAGATTCGCGTTTTATCCAAGCAACGACCATTGCAAGAATAGAATATTGTGAGTTAACAGAACGAAAGTGCGGAGTAAAGAGCACAGAGAGTATGAGACGAGTTCGAGGGTCGCAGGTTGGACAGAAATACGTTACTGGCGAGGCAGCGGGTGGAATCTGGCAGCGTAATCGCGTGGGCAGGGTGCGCGAAATGGACTACCGGCCACGGAAACGGCGCGCGCAGTGGCGAGGGCGGCGTGGGTGGTGATGGTGGCGCGGTGTGGAAGAGTGAAGCAGCGGCGTCAGCGCCCGATATTACGCGCGCCTGATTGAAAGGACCGTGGCGGCGGCGGAGGCGGCGGCGGCGCCTACCCCCGACGCTGAGCCGCTGGCGCGCCCAGCGGCCGTCGCCTCAATCAGCGCGACCGCCGGCGCGCCGATATTGGATTTGGGGGCGGAGGGCGAAGTGGGCGAAGGGGGCAGAAGAGGCAGAGGGGGCGGAGGGCGCGGTGGGGGCGGAGGGGGCGGAGGTGGCGGTGGGGGCGGAGGGGGCGGAGGGGGCGGAGGGGGCGGAGGGGGCGGAGGGGGCGGAGGGGGCGGAGGGGGCGGAGGGGGCGGAGGGGCGGAGGGGGCGGAGGGGGCGGAGTGTGCGGGGGGCGGGGGTGCGGAGGGGGCGGGGGCGGAGGGGGCGGGACTGGCGGGGGAGGTGAGCAAGCGGAGGCGACTGCCGGGCGCGTCCTTTGGAAACGCCCACCGCGTCCGCGGCGCGGCGCGGCGCGGCGCTATGCCAAGAGCGCGGACGCCGTGGCGCGGCGGCAGCGAACCGTCGAGAGCTCCATCAGTCGCGACGCTCGGAATTTTGCGTCGGCGGAGAGCTCTCGCTGCGGGGGAAACTGCCAGGTTGTCAAGTGCCCTTACTGACCAATGGTCCTGGATGGCTGATCTTTAAGTTGACCGGTTGGAGGAAAGGTTTTTTCTACTCCCGATACTTTATTTTCTCTTTTACATATAATTTTTTCAGAAATTTATCATCTATTTGTGAATGAACTATGAAGGATAATGATTCTTTCTCTGAAGCCTCCTAGAATAGAATTATATAAGATATGACTAATCATACTTCTAATGGAGAAAAGTTTCAAACAATTCACAGCAATTTTACATCCATTCCTCTAATGACCATTTAAATAGCGTTTTGTTAAAAACGTCTATGCAATATTTTATTAAAATATGTTTACAATGAATAAATAACCATCATGAACTAAACGAACTCTTTATATACATTCCTGCAATGCTACATGAATAGAAACTCGATTTTTAGTATTGTTTAAAGTCCTTCGACATTTGAGGAAGCTCTAGGAGATAACCGCCACTCTGGTGATTTTGTAAATGGTAGGTCAGTACAGTAGCACTATTTTAAGAGGGACTGGTGTGTTCCAGACATTTTTTATTGTGATACCATATTCCGTATAATGTTGAACAATATTTTAGTTATATAATTTCTATTATTCTTTCATTTTTGACGTTTTAATCGTCTTCTTTCAGGTCGTATCCAGTACGCTACCACTAAACATGATAACAAGGTAAGTTCTGAAATTGAAAATACTTTTTCTTCTGATATGAAGAGATGACATTAAGTTACTGTTAAAATAAATGTTAATATCTTCCCTACGACAGAGAAGCTAAATGCAAAACTTATTCAATGAGGAACGTGTACAACGCGAAAATCTGTCCAATGTGAAAATCTGTCCAATGTGAACAAAAAATTCGGTCCGCGCCTACGCTTCGCTTCATTCGTATAATGATTAACGTGTCTAATGCGGAAGGAAATACTGGGCCCTTGGGATTCCACATTGACACAGTTTAACTGAATATTGTTAATCTTATTAGGTATTCGCTCTCTCGTTCGATAGTCAAAAGAAAGAAATATTTGACAGAAAATAGACGGACGGACGGACAGATGGAGAGTTACACGGGCGCACCGATAGACGGCGCCCTGAAGACGCATTGACAGACGGACGGGCAGACAGACAGGCGGGCGCACAAGCAGGCGACCGGACAGACAGACGGATGGACGTGCAGGAAGACATACAGACGGAGAGACTGACAGACAGGTAGTCTGAACGACTGGCAGTCTTACACACAAACATACTGACACAGACTGACAGTCAGACTGACAGTCAGACTGACAGCCAGACTGACAGCCAGACTGACAGCCAGACTGACAGTCAGACTGACAGTCAGACTGACAGTCAGACTGACAGTCAGACTGTCAGTCAGACTGACAGTCAGACTGACAGTCAGACTGACAGTCAGACTGACAGTCAGACTGACAGTCAGACTGACAGTCAGACTGACAGTCAGACTGACAGTCAGACTGATAGACAGTGACAGACAGACTGAGAGACAGACTGAGAGACAGACTGATCGACAGACTGATAGACAGACTGATAGACAGACTGATAGACAGACTGATTGACTAATTGAAAGACTGGTAGACAGACTGACAGAGACTGATTGAGTAAGCTTCCGCGTCCAGTAATTGTATTATCTAGGCTATCCGGGAGGAACCTCGTCTCTGTCCTGATGGCTGACGTTTCGGCCAACAGTTTGTGGCCTTCCTCAGCATACTGCTCAGCAATACAGACTGACATACAGAAGTAGAGACAGATTCACATACTGAGTGACTGACTGATAGGCAGAAAAGGAGGCAAATGTTTTAAGACCCGTTATTCGCTATCAGAAATTCTCTAACCGTGTAATTCTGTCAAAATCTCAATATTAGATTTTTTGTAGTACTACATAACTTTCTCTGCCGGTTGAATTCGAGAAAGCAAGACGGCTTATGATGAACCAGGAAATCATGAAAAGGTCATTATTTAATCATTGAATTACGATGAATGAAGTTTCACACTTGCAAACATTTAGTCAAGTAATGACTACGTTTTTTCGAACCAAGTAATTTATTTTTATCACAGAGACATTTCAGTTTTTATAAAATTTCAGCAAAGATATTCGAAAACGTGCTGTTGTCAAGAAAGATAACTCTTGTGAAAAATAAGTAAACACGTTCGTACACACACAAAATATTGTACTGAACTTTGCTAATTGTACAGGATAGACCAATCATGTACTTCGAAACGATTGAAAATAATTAGAAGAAAAAGACAAATCTTAATTTGAATGAAGCTTGCGTAGTTCTAGGTTGTCATAACCTGAGATTCGTTTTGACAGAAGAGAGAAATAACAATTTGATGCAATTCTAGCGGGGGGTTTTGGGTCAAAGAATAGAGTTAATGGGTAGGAGACCCTGACATTGTAGGTGGTCTATAATATTTATCAAAGATAACAATATTTGATAAGCATTAATTTGCGTTGGTCCTTTTGACATTGAAAAAATTTTTCATGAAAATTTGAGATGAACACATATTTAATTAATAACAGATTCAAGTGAAATAACTCAATAAAAATTCTTCCTGACGCGAAGACATTTGCAACGCTGAGCGAATAGTCGATTTCTAAAAAAGGAGCTGCGTGTACTATTCCAATCGTCCCTCAGATCTCTAGAGCATTCAACCGATCTGCATACTCAGCCGCCGAATAGTAGTTAATTTGCTCTTCAAAGCGCAGCACTTGCTCCAGGGCATTGGACAGCTTACAGGAAGCGACGAATGAAGAAGTGCGAGAATAACGGATGAAGCAGTCGACCGAGCCCGACAAACAGCGTCGCACAAAAGAATTCCAGAGGCGCGGTCACCGGAGACTTCAACGGGACGATTGTTCAAGTACTAATCGTTGTGTGGAATCCGCTATAGAGAGATGTAGACGTTATTAGCGTGCATTGGTTTCCGACTACAGTATCGCGCTGTGCTTTGCTTTGCTTCTTGCAACCCAAACCCTTCAACAGAACCCAATGCAGTCATTTCGCCAAAGCACTGCGCGGAAGGCCAAAAGAATTTTCAACGAACAGTGTGCTCTCCAATGCGTAATTGACCGGTAAAGAGTAACTGAGGACGAAAAGTAATTAAATTCCTTTAAGTTCCTTGATTTTCAAGAACTTTTCTGCTTAAATATCTATTAATTCAGTTAAATTCAGACTGATAAAAACTACGCTCAGATTGCAGCTTTCTTGTTTATTGATGGAAGTTAAGTGAAATTCATCCATATGCACGGCAAAACATAAAATATACTAGTGGTGCTACAGAATAGCATAGACTTTCCCGTATTAGTTTTCTATAGTTTCGGCTAGCTATACGAACTTGCCTCATACTCTTGCCAGTTGCCGTCTATTGCAGCCCAAAGTACATGTTTTTAAACTTTTCTTAATTTTTCAGTTTCCTAATAATCGAATGGAAATATTATTTTATTAATATTAAAGAACGGTAAAACCTCGTCCAAATTTACAATTTTCTTTGAAAAATTTGCAGCCGTTTTTAAGAAAATGGCGCTGAGACACTACTGTAAATTCAAATTTCGAATTTACAGTAGATTCCACAAACCTTTTTGGAGTTATCGAAAAACTTTATTTGAATTCATTTGAAGTACTTTAACTCACACTTACAATAATGTTTACAAATTGTTGGAAATGTGCATATTAACGGCGTGACTGATCTTTCGAAACAATTCCATCTGTGTAATTCTTGAAAGAAAAATAACAACAACAACAGAAATGAACTTAGTCATAAAAAAGTTATATTAGCACTATATGTTTGAAAATTTTGAAAAAAAAATTGGAGCTCCTTTTGAGGGGAATGGCGTTGGAGTGTTTCTAAAAGTGCGGAAATGTGAGCTATTTTTTTACAGAAAACGGCTAAATTTCCAAGAAATGTTATATGACATTATTTAAAACACATGCACTCATAACTTCAATAATATGAACAATTTGTCACTAGAATAAATATTAATGACATGAGAGACAAGTCAAAAAATTACATTTTTGTAATTTTTGAAAAAAAGACAAATGAATAGAGCAGTATGACGTTTATGTCATTTTGAAAAATACATTTAGTACTATCCCGTTCAAAAGTTTAAAGAAAAAAATTGGAGCCATTTTTGAAAAAATCTTGTTTTTGTAATTTTTTAATAATTGCACACATTGCTCGCAATATTGCGCCAAAACTACTAAAAGTTTTAACAGAAAAAATGTACATGGCCCTAATGAAAGAACTCACTATAGAGAACAAATTTTATTTGAAGGGAATTTTTCTATCTTTAATGTAGTATATTCAAATGTAGTTGTCGGAAGACGCCCGAAAATTTTGAAATTTCGAAAATTTAGGGTTAACCCTGAAAATGAGACATATGCCAGCTTTATAAGTGTATTTTAATCTATTCTTACAAGAAAATTAAGGACATAATTTGAAATAGTTTTTGATAAAATTTTGAAAATGTCCGAGGGCTTCATGTAAAGTTCCTCCAAATTTTAAAGATTTTTTCAAAATCTCAGATTTGACTCGAGCCAAATGAACGAGGGTTTCCTCAATACAAAAAAAATCCTACGTATGGTTTAGGTGCTAGTGGTGTTTACAGACAGACGGACAGACAGACGTTTCGAAAAAAAACAAAAGAACAAAACAAAAACACTTTTTCGGTATCAGTGTATTTTCGTTGAAATCTCGAAGTCGATTTTCCGCAGCATTACATAACTTCTCTATATTACAATCTCTATATACGGGAAAGTAATAATACACAATAAATACACTGTTTATACACAATTACACAAATACCCAAAAATAAATACACAATTTATATACTGAGACCATAAAAAATAAAATTATCTTGGGTAAGCCGTTTGCGAGTAAAAATTCTCAGTGTTTGTCATGCTTTGTGATATTTGTGGTGAGTGCAATGTCCTGAATTGGGTGAACGAGATGAAAAACCAACGAATCGATATATAAATTTGCAAATTTGTCCATGTACGAGTATCTGAATGATTCTGTTCAGTGCACTGCAGGATAAATCATCTCTCATTTTCAAAACAATTGTTACACTGTATTAATGTATTCTTATCTTTTGTATTCGAAACCACTAGCCTCTTGGCAAGACCCATCCTTCTAGATAAATCACTTGTCACCTCCATCGCGAGTGCTCACGACAGTGACCCGCCTCAACTCCTTGACCTATTCCATTGCACTTGGTTTCGGTTCGGGGCACTTCCTCTGTGCGACTGTCATAGATCATTCCCATTTTCTTTTTCACTGAGTGGGCAATACCAATTACGTAATCCCATGACCGCTTCACTTGCTGGCATGAGTTTGGATATCTGTCTGACAAGGTATGTTAAGAGTCTGATAAGGGAAAATGGGAGATACATAGATCTATCACACTAGGGTAGAACCCACAGGATGAGGGAAAGACCTTCCCTAGGTGCGCTTGCCTCCGACGCATGCTCCAACGCCATCAAGGAATCTCAAGCTTCAAAAGATGCGGTATCAAACCTGATACATGATGAGTGCTCATGGTGAAAAGTCCAAAATGCCACAACAGAAACAGATATGCTTCAGCGGGAGTCGAACCCGCGACTATTGAAATTCAGAACGCGACTGCACGCCAACCTTAAGGATCTTAGTTGACCAGGTCGACTGCACCTTTGTATTACAATATTACTTTTTACGTTTATATTACTCAGGTATATTTTAACAATAATCACGCGGAGTAAATAAGCCGGGTGCAATCACAAGAAGAACGCACTCAGGGCCAGTTGTGCATTAAGGTAAATACATGTCGAGAATTGTAAATTTAATCAGGATTTATTATTAACAGATTCTCTCAAAAAGGGAGGTAAATATTCACGACTGTACAAATTACATATGATAAGTAATATTATTTTCTCTGTATTGTGTTCAAACACGACACACATAGAAATGTTTCTTGATTAATTAATTGGGAAATACTTTGATGTAGATCAATATTTGCAAATATGTCACTGATCGATTAAAATATTTAAAAAGTACTACGTAGTTTATTTCCAGGGAAAGTAATTTAGTGAAAATGAACCAAACGTTGCTCGATTTGTTCCAGTTACGTAGGAAATGCAAGCTTATTTCGTCATCGTTCAGGCAACGTCCTCCCCAGAGGGCGGGTGCGTCGTGGCGTCGTCGTGGCCGTGCGGGGGTGGCGCGCCCGGCGGCGGACGTGGGAACGCGGGCGCCGCCGCCGGGTGGCCAGGCGCCTCCGGCGGCACGGGAGGCGGGATGAGGGATGAGGCGGGAAGGGGCGGTGGCGAGCAGCGCCGGGCCGGGCCGGGCCCGGCCCCCGCCCGCGATACGGGGCCCCGTAATTGGAGGGGAGCCATTACGACGGCGTGTTGTTCCAGCGGGAACAATCCCAGAGCGGTGTATCGTTTCTGCGATACTTAATTAAAAATTTTAATTGCGTGCATTGAAATTCTGATTATTCCGCGGGGTCCCGGCGGCGGCTGCGGCGGCGGGGCGGCGTGTCCGCCCCCCGGGCGGGTCGCGATGCAACAGGCCGATGGCTGCTGCTTCTCTGCGACAGCGCCGTCCAAGGCCCGCCCCCGCCCCGTCCCCCGATCGGATTGTTCCGCGAACAGCCGCCCAGCGCTCAGGCGGCGGCGAAGCGGGACCTTTGAGCCCACAACACAACAGTCAAGAGCGTATCGACATATTGTGTCGATTGTGTAGTTCCCGTCTGGAATCCGCCGCCGCTGCCGCCGTCGTCGCCGGTGCCCTCAAGTACGCGCAAACGAGACGATGCCGACGGCGGAAACGGTGGTGTTGGCGGCGGTAGGGACCGCGGGAGTTGTGGTGGGTGTGGTGATGGCAGTGGGGCTTCGAGTGGCGGAGTTGAATGAACGCCGCCGCCGGTACAAGACATTGAGTGAACGCGACAAGCTGCTCTCGCTGAGGCCTTAGTGACGGGGTATTAAGGAATGGAGATGTCCGAGGGAAGACGGTGAGGATAATTCGTGGTATAAAGGAAAGGGATGTGTTTGTCAATGGTTATGCGCTGTAGATTTTGTAGATAATTGTCAGTTACTATTCTCTGAATGAAAAAATTAAATCTAAATTACTGGTTTTACAGAATGGCACAGACTTTCTTGTACTACTTAGTTTCTATATCTGTTTAGTCTGTGCCATATTTTCGACTTGCCATACCCTTTTCTCAGTTGCCGCCTAGAAGACGTTTTTTTATAGTTTCTCAATTTATCCCAGGATATCTGCCAGTAGAAATGAAAAAAGATGACTTTAATAATATTACGGACTTTGAATATATTGAGACTTTTTGGAAAAAACAAACAAAACCTACGAATAGTCAGTGAAGCGTCAGTGTTCTTCGTGGAGGAACTGACGGACGGACAGACGGACGGATAGACGGACGGACGGGTTGGAAAAAAAAAACACTTTTATAGTATCAGGGAACCCCAAAACGTGTATTTCCGATAAAATTTCGAAATCGATTTTCGCAGCATTACACAACTTTCTCTATACTCAATATATTTACTGTGTATATACATTTGTATACGAGAAAGTAAAAACGAAGATAAATTATTTACTGATGTGTTAAACAGTTAGGGATCACCAATATATTTAAGAATCGTTTCTTCTAACTCAGTATATGATATCGGAATAGCCATAAAAAGCAACAAGTAGAATGTATATTCAGCCTCTGAAATACGTATTTACGCGTACTAAAGTCGTAGAAGAATATTTACTTCCGTTTTCTCATATAAGTTTTTCTAAATTTTGATGTATGGATTTATGTATTTATCTTCGATGTATTATTATTCAAAAATTATATATGATGGAATACAAGAAAACATGAATAATTCTTGAGTGTGTTATAATTTGAAATTGTAAAAGCATTTGCTTTCTTTATTTGAAGAAGAAACTCTACCTGATCTTAACCTGCGGAATGTATTCTTTTATCAGACCCTAGGCATGATTAAACAAACTGATGAAAAGTTATTTTTATTGCACACGCAAACAAGAAGACCTAGTAATAATACATGAGTACTCTGTTGTTAAAAAAAATCGTTAAATGCGTATTAGCTATCACAACACAATGGTATATAGCTGTATAAGAAACGCCTTGTTTGTTAGTGCAAATGTCTGTGAAGTATCATTTATCGCATTAACATACTTATCAAGTACTTGAAGAAAGCGTTAATAAAGCATGTTTTTCACAAAGCAGGCTATCGTGAGCAGAAATACATAACCCGTTTCAACATTAGTTAAAATGGCATACACTATAGTGCAGTCAGGCTTCAACTCGTGCAGTGGACAGATATCTGGAGAACCGAATGTCAACTTACACAATCTCAAGGCCTGCTGTCACAGAACAAAACACACACACACACACACACACACACAACGTTAAAACGAATACACGCATGTTTGGAAATGCAAGAAAAAAGTCTATGAAAATCTACAAATACGTGGTAAGACATCTGTCAACAAAAGGATCGTGTTCATTTAAGAACAAATACTATCGCGAACTATATACTCGTAAGCCAACAAATGTTGACTGTCAGCAACACGTGTTCACTCTTTCTTCGGACATAAATCATGTTAGAAACATACATCACACGAAAATGATTCTTCGCAATATGAAATTCATTTCATTTAAACAATAAATATTGAAACATTGGTTTTATTATTCATAAAGTGTATTGAAATTGTTAGCAACGAGAACCTCTATATAGGCTGTATTGACTAATTCATGGTTAAAACTACATTTAAAATATTTTATTCATTGTTATTTTTAGATTGATTCTAGTTTTGAAAAGCAAAGTTATGAGTGTCCGCAACGACCGCAATTTGAATTTCAACTTTGTCACCTGCTTACCACTTTTCAGAATCTGCTTAAAAAATGCGGTTCTTTCCAATTAATTCCGTGATTTCAAAGAAGGTAATAAAACAAAAGGCGAAAATTTCGAAAATGCTCAAGACCAAACCTTCAAATATCCATAAATTAATTTTTTTTGTAAATAACAGGTACAATTCAAAAATTATGCGAACAATTTCTCTTAAAGAAAGGCATTTGTAGACTCTTCTAACGAAAAGGAGAACCAGATGGTTAGCAAATGAAGGAAATGTTATCTTATTAAATATTCTGTGTAACGAATCAGCTGCGTCACGGGCTGTCAGCTGCGAACGAAACCACAGCCCTCAGCATGTGCTGCGGGAAAGGGCGTCATTTTTGTTACTGCCATCGACAAATAATGAGTAGACATTTTAGAAGAATTCGATCCACGCGCACCAACCGCTGTTGCATGTCGCAAAGTATGCTCTAGTGTGTAATAGACGTATAATTAGGCTGCCTGAAATTGGGGCTAACGCCTGGGAACTTCCACGTGTGCTTAAAACCGTAATTAATGAACAGAATTTAATTATCCGACAGTACTCACGAACTCATCGCTTAACCCGGAGTCTCCTCATCACGCAATGTGGAGCGGTTTATTCCATGTTATAATTATCCTCTGCTTTCAATTTCTTCACATCTCAGAAATGAACCATGCTGTGCTGACAGAAATTAAACATGCAGTGCACGCTCTGAAAACAAGATAATCGACCTTTCTCCTCCAATTTTGCGTTTAAGTTCACAAACAAAAAAAGTTATGTGTGCATGAAGTTGGAAAAGCAAGACATTTTCCATTCACTTAACATTAATACATTTTTCTTTATTAGCATTAGAAATGAATAAGTAAGAAATATGAGAAAAGTATAGTAATAGATATTTATTCAATTTGTTATGTAAAAATATCATGATCACGAAGAAACCCTCGTTAAAGACTTTAACTACTGCCACTTGAACCATTAGTTATGTGAGAAGCGAACTAGGAGTATGTCAAAAGTAGTAACAGACGTTTAAGGCACAACCTGTTAATCACTTGTTTTGACTTTCCGAAATATAAGTAATGGATATTTGTAAATGTTATTTATTATTAATTATAAATTATAAATTTAAAATCACAATACTAATGATTATATTTATAAAGCTTAAATTCACTTTTTTTATCAAATGTAGAAAACTTATGAACTTACTTAAAATTTAATAACAATCTAAATGACATCAACATCTTCAAAAATTATACGACCCAAATAGAAAACGTTTGGTAAACCGGTTAACTTTTTTTAGTTTTTTCTCAAAAGGAAAATATAATTAAAACAATCATTTTAGAAACTACCATCTAAGACTTAGCATTCATAGCATCTCTGTCTCGTCTGTACTCGTAGAAACAGAAAGGAAAAAAGCATTAAAAACTTCTCGATTCTCACAGACGTCTTTATTTAGAGACACCAGGTCCAAGGTAATGATTTAGACTATTTCCAATAAGCATTTCCGTTAAGTTCTTTTCCATTAAATTATTTTTTCATAGGCAAAATTTTGTATGGGCCCTCGCAGTGCCCTCACTGCACTGGCACCCATTGGCCGCATGGCTGCATGGGCACTCATTGGCCAGCGCGCTCACTTTCCATGACGCGACCCCGGGTTCGATTCGTGGTCGGACGAAATTATAGTGTGCGTTTTCCTTGCAATGTCCCGGTATATGTTTCTGTGTGACGATGAAAAAACTCACTTTTTAGGTTGGGGATATCAGAATCCGGTGTAGGGATATCTTCGTGCTAACCACACATAGCCGCGAAGCCGGGACGCAGCTGGTAGGCCGTTCGCGGGTTGACGCGTTAAGTACAGACGGATAGAATTTTTATGGAGATCATAGAAAGATTAGATAATTTCCAGGCTTTGCTCAGTGTGTGAAATAGCTGCAACCACCCGCCCCCCCTCGCACGGGCAAGCGCCTCCGGTCGCCCTCGGTCGCCTCGTTCTCCGCTGCCCAACTTCACCCCCCCCTCCCATTTTAATCTGCTCGTCCACCACGTACTCTCCGACCGCCCTGCTCCACTCCGCCCACACACTGTTTTTCCGACCTCCGGAAGTGTTCAAAATTTCAGAACAATATCACCAGTAGCTCGAAAGTTTTGTGAATCATTCACAAATACACCAACATCTTCTACATAAACTAAATATATACATATGTCATGCATTAAGATTATTTTTCAGCAATCCAAGCAGCATAAATATGAACGTCAACCTAAGAGAAAGTGAGTGTCTGAGCTACTGCAAAGTACTGTGAACTAACAGAAGAACAATGTGCGAGAAAATTGAAGAAAGTTGGCAACAACAATGCCGAATATTAGAATCGTGTGAAATCTGAGTCAGTATTGACGACTTAATTTCATGAAGCAATAATGGGAGTCATCTCCATCAACTTAATATATTTGTATATAGTTAAGTATTAGGTTGACTGAAACGACTTCCATTTTTTCTTAACGAATATTAGAAACGCAATCGAGTTTTCTTTTTGTATGTTTGTGGCTCATTTTCATTTTTCATAAAATCCCACGTTGAATGTAGTATTTTTTATTTTATTTACACTATTTAATATTCGAAATAATTGTCATGAACGAAGAGGAAATTAATTCTTAATATATCATTCTCCTTTCTTATTAAAACCTATCGGCCTACATGATTCCAAATCTAAAATCTCACGAGTATTTGTTGTTGATAAATTATATAAATTTCAAACTGTAATGAGCACAGCAATTAGTAATGCAAATAATGCTTATTACATATAATTACATTAAAATTAAAACTGAACCATACTGCTTTCGTTGTAAAATCATATTTTTCAAAAAGCACAATTATCGAAAATGCTGTATGTCTTTTTACATTAAATAAATTTTCATGGCACAGCGAATCAAATAAATGCAATTTATCAGAAAAGTTGATAAAAAATTTGCTTTGTTAAACATATCGAGGTGAAGTGAGTTTGTGTCTATAATACAAGGCGTTCATCGTAAAAGACCTACGTGTCCTACATTATATTTATAATTGACAAAATTCTAAAACATATCTGCAAACATATCTTGCAACAAATATTTTCCTCCATCCAAAGTTAATTTGGGGCAATTGTGTTAACATCTGATGTTTTTTCAAGAATCGCTTTGATTCTATAGTTTTTAATGTCTTAGCTGTGAGCTTCGGAATATCAACTCTTCGGTTTCAATAGTAAATCATTATAGTACCATAAGAATGCATCAATTTATTATATTTTGAACGGTTCTTTATTCATTATGATGTAGATCTTCTGATCCTTTCATTGTTCATTTACTACACGCATGTATTAATGTTTTTATAACGAAGAATCCTAACCCGTGTTAAGGTCTGACTTTCGGCCTCTTTTGAGGACAGCCCTCTCTAAACCATACGTCTGGACTCAACGCTGGAGATTGCGTGGTTCGAAGAATGAAAACAATAGCAGTTCTTTTAGTTTTACCGTTCGACGATTCTAAAGGGAGTACACAAGACCACAGAAACACTTCGTAGAGACAGCGTAGTACTGGGAGTAAAGTGAATTCGTAGTCATTCTTATACTGGTGTAATAGTATATTTATTTAACAATACATATCAAGTGATTTAATAGTTATTTATGCACCAAGGGCATTATAAGGCTGTTAATGATTGATTCGCAGAAAAATGCCCAAGGGCCTTTGGCTTAAGGGATTTTTGACGTCCGAGGTTATTACAACCAGCCCGTGGTACATACATAATTTTATTTTTTACCTACGTTTATTCAGATTTACTTACTAATTAATTAGATGTTAACTCAGATTGTCTTATGATATTTCCCTCTCATAATTACCTTTCATAATTCCCTCGATAAGATAACATGTATCATCATTACCCGTTTTCCTATTTCGCTCGTAACCACGATCCTTTGTATCCAGCTAAGTTATGCAGTGTGTATCGAACTCAGTATCGAAGACAATAACAAGCTATAACGTATCAGAAAACAAAGTTATTTCTTTGATTGTTACTGATATTTCTGTTGCCTGGAGATAGCACAATATTGATCCACTGACGTCACGGACTGTACTTCTGCCATTTTTAATGTTGGCACCGAATAACCTTTAATTCGCCGCCAGAGCTCGCAACGACAATTAATTCTGTCATATGTTTCCGGTAGCCCGTTTCCTGTGAGTAAATAGGGGTCTGATTAGCTCACGAATTGTGGCCGGATTTAATATTGCTGGGTAAATCCCCACCGGTCTATTACATGCCGCAAGGAGTTGGCTTCTGTGGATGGTCCGCCCTTCGCAAAACCCACGCACCTCGTCCGGAATCGAACTCGCACTCTGGAAGTTACCGCGCGGGTGGGTCACAGCAATGGAACGCAGCGGTGATTCTGCCCTGCGCGGCGCGATGAAGACATAGCATCAATGCGCGTCGCGCGCGCTGCGCCGCCATGAAAACGTCCGCGCGCGGCCTGGCGTCGCGTCGGGTCGGGGGAGTGAGGAACTGCGCCCGAAGGCCCGGGCCAACGCTAAGCGGCCGTTTGGGCGCGCGGGCACGCTCGGGCCCGCGGCCGCGGCCTCCAGGGCTATCGCGGCGAGCGTCGCCGCTCGATGGGCGATGGCATCGCGGCGCCGGTGGCCGCGCGGGCCTTCCGCGCTGGACGGCGTTGGACCTCCGCGGCGCCGCGACGCCGTCAACCCGCACGATTCGGCGCGTGACCGCTGTTTTGAACAAGCGCCAAGTTACGGGAAAACCGTTGCACGCCTCACGTCGCGGAGGAGCCTTTCACAAAGGACTTGAACAGAGGACTTGGCAGTTTGGAACAGGCCTCAAATTCACTCAAGTTTTGTGTTTAATGAAATGAAAGAAAACTTACTTTATATATCATCCGATTTTAAGGGGGTTGTATATGATGCTCAGTGGTTGTGCAAGGAGTCCCCACATTACAAATGAAACCTTCCAAGTCATAAACAGGTTTCATCAATTCTATTAATACAATGCCTATCCAATATTTTGTAGATTTGTTAATATGAAATGTTTTGAATCCAATACATGAGGATATTTCAAGATGAAAACACTTTTGGACATTACGGGCTGACAGCGGAGTTATTAAAGATGCTATACGGTACAAATGACAGCCACAATAACAGAAAACTACAGGTAAAATCAGAATATGCAAAATAAAAGTAATCAAATTAAAATAATCACCTAGCTGGAGTATCAAATGTTATTCAATTCAATTATGTGAAAGTTCAATGAGAAGCATATACAATTCCTTAATATAATGTACATTCAACGCAGCAGAAGTCTAAGTACCAACAAAAGATTGAGTGACGAACTATAGGTAAAAGAAACCTGTTCTGACGACGATAATGTAGACAAACTTCCTTAGAGAAAATATAAAAAATGAGAAACTGCAAGACAAAATAAATGTCAAAAAACAGCCTTCAAAAAGATGAAAACTTTTAAACAACTAAAGTGATGCAGGAACATGGAAAAGTTGAAATGAAATAGGTTTTCACAAAATTCGAAGTGTATGTCCAATCAAAGAAGATGCAGAAACAGTCTTAGAAGTGCACAGAACATGGCACTATCCGCAAATAAAAACAGAACATAATATGTAAGAGTAAGACAAAATTCCGTAGAAAACGAAATGCAATAAGAGGTGCAAAGAATAGTAGGGAGCGAAATATGACGAATTTGTAATGTACGAGGATATGTAATAATCAAGGACTTTTTCAAGTGCAACATAAGTTATAACATAAAGTGAAATTTGTCGGGTATTATTTGTTGACATGTTGTTGAGCCATTGTAATTTACATTTGTTTTAATTTAATATTTTGTCACAACTATCTTCTCATTACTACAAAATAAATATAGATAATTTAAATATAATTACTAAATTGAACTTAACAAACAAAATTCCCGGTCTAAGCTAGAGTAGTGCCTCCAAGACGAACATGTTCATTGTGTTTAAAAACTTAAATATTCACCTTTCTTCTGTATACATCGAATGTTAAAATATGGTCGTATTATATAAACAATATTAAATAAAAATATTATCCTAGTAAATTTTCAGAGAAATCCATTGTTTCAAATTGCGTATTTGTATCAGCCTATGACTATGACTATTTCATATGTTTTAAAGTTATTATTGTGATTTATTCATTTCAAAGTAAATTACTGCTTTTTTTTCACTCCAATTGTCTGAAGGTGATTGTCGGCTATTAAAATCAAAGGTTTTACGAAGAATATTCATGGATTTTTCATCATGCCAGTATATAAAGTTATACAATATTATTCTTCTGATTTAATATTTGAAATTCTTGTTGGAGATATCGTTTAAGGGTTTCGCTATGAATGAGCTTAATAACTTTTTGCCGCAAAGTGAGAGAGAGTGAGAGATAAACTTGAAAGAAATAATATTTTGAAAATTCAAATGTGTTCGTTTATTTGCAGGAAAGGTAATCAACTCAAATATTTTCAGAAGCGTAATTTGATAATTTTGAATTTTAGAACCACACTTGTTTCAAACAAACGTAACTTCATTCCATTAAAATCTACCCATTTATCCTTTAACATCGACTTCTTCAATACTCCTACACAGGCAAATTAATAGTTTCAAGAGTCATTACCGATAATCGTGTTTAATAAAGTCTCTTATGTCTCTTTCAGTGTTCATTTACAGGGAGAACCAGACGAGAAAACTAATTTCTGTTACGCTTCGTTCCATATGCAAAGTACTTCTAAGCATGTAATTGTATGCTATTGCGGATAATGTGAAGCCTTCTACTCGCATCCGGAAACGCCCACTAAACGTAAGAAGAGAAGAGATATCATCAGTCATTAGTGTCGCTTTCGTTTAACTACAAAGGGAACTTAACGCCTTTAATTGTACACTGACTTAAAATAAGTTTGCTTTCTTCATTGTCATTCCACTGAATTTGCTTCTCGCTACGTACCCAATACAATCTTAATGTATGACTAATACGATGTAAAATTAGTTTAATATTCAAGGGTTGTTGTTTTGTACTACAAGAGAGAGAGTTAAAGATCATAAAATAATGTTGGGATTTGTTTAGAAGTAGATATTCTTACCTGGAATAACTATAATTTAATAGTATACAATCATGAAAGCAAACAACACTATTCTATTCATGGGGGAATCCAGAAAGTATTTCAGGAGGTGAATGGCAATTTAAGTTCACATATTTATTTTTAAAATCACTTAATCACTTTTCAAAAAACTAGAAATGAAAAAAATGTTAGTTCATTCACTTCTTTAGGAATGTGAGGCGGTTAATATGCGATAATTGTGTTTAAGAAATTGAGTAAAATTACAAAAATGTTGTTTGGGGGCAATCGTCACACTAGGTAAGCCACTAGAAGCAATATATTGAGCGAGATTAAGATCATTTAATATTATTATTTCCCACGAGCTTATGACGGAAAATCACGGAAGAGGTGAAGTGTGCATTTGCAGGTCTTTCTGGAGAAATAATCAACTGCTTTTTAGTTATTGAGAAATTGACAGAGATCAAAACTAAATTCACGCATTCATTCTAATGCGTTAATTACATAGAGAGTAAAGAAATCTAATTACACTGAAAAACAAAACATTGAATTTGGGGGATATCTTGATATCTAAAGCTTGTTCTAAAATAAGTGAAACGTGTTGATTCAAAATATGAACCACTTGTCTCTATCACCCACAAATTTTTAGATATACATTTCAACCATTTATATTTCACTTGAAATGTTTTTGTTAAATGGAGTACTAATGAACGTGGAATTAGCTAAGAAAATAGTGAGACTGAATCACACGCATACTACATAGTAATATATATTTGAATGTATAATACGTGCATAAAATACTTAATCTAAGATGTATTTGGTTTCAATTTCTTGGCTGTACATTGTGTTTGTGCATTTGCACATTTGGCATGTCCAGGAGCAGTCAGCCAATATTGATGCACTGAATTGACCCTGATACGTTACTCCATCATCAAGATTTCCTGGTGAAAACCATGATGTGAGTGGAGGAGATAGTTTTTAAGGGATATGTTGACACCCAGTTTTTTATAGGCTCAGATTCACAACACATACAACATGGTACAGCACATGATCCTTTACTACCCGATCATCTTTTCCAACCTTAGGGTGAGTGGGAGGCCTCATCACAGTGATTCAGAATATCATGACAATCTGAGAAGCAGCGACGAGCTGCGAGTTCCCACAGCAATGAATGTGTCTCGGGTTAGAAAGCTGGAATAATACAATACATTATTATTATTATTATTATTATTATTATTATTGATATTATTATTGTAAAATATAATAAAATTATTTCCTTCAAAACCTGGTTTCTGGAACCAAGAAAAAGTTAAACAACAATTTTGGTTTTAAAACGTCTTTAGAAATGTTTTCGAATAATAGTATTTAAATTTCATACGCTCGTATGATTACGATTACTTTGGTGTAATGTAAGATACATGTAGACAAAGGACAAAAAGAAGAAAGAATAAAAAGTATACATTATGAACAAAAAAAGACAATAAAGACTTTTAAAATTGTATTAAATAGGATAACTATGGAGTCAAAACAAAGTGAAAACACATAAGTATGTAGAAACAAATCTTATTGTATGTATGACATATTATGTTCGAACAATTTTGTCTCATACAAATTATAATGTACGCAAACCTTGCATTCCCTGAAAAGGAGGCCTTCGCCCTTAATGGGATCCTAAAGGCTAAAATTAATGTAAAATAGATTAAGTATAGATTTCAGAGTTACCAATGCAACTAGAGAATCGATGATAAGATAACGAAGTACAAATAACTTGAAATAATGAAATTTCTAAAGAAAACTCGATGACTAATTCTAAAAATTCCCACTTTAGGTGTTCACTTTGTAATAATAAATTCTACTAAACACTGCCTTTAAAGATTAAAAATGGAATTACATCCAATGTTGGGATGGGAAATCCGAGAAAATTGCCGATGTTGACGTTCCATTGAGAAGCGCATGCGAAGCCGGAATTACGAAAGAGCAACTCTCTTGTCAGAGCGCGCGCCAGAACGGGTCAAAGTTGCCACCTCCGCTTTGCCCCCACCTTCGCCCTCTCTCATTCTTCAGCCCTCGCGCCCCTGCCCGCGTCAGCGCCGGCCGAGAGACAACTTCATTTTAATCAATATCTGCCGATCACCCAATTGGCGTGAGGCAGCTGAGGAAAGGTTGGCAATGGGCCAATTACAGTTGAAGCCTAACACTATATCAATTGTGAGACTATAATATTTACAATATTTTTTAAAGAGAATTTTCAATTTTTTTCTAAATTCTGTAATTCTTATTTTTTATTTTTCATATATAGTATTAATTAGTAATATTTTAGGTTCAGATGATACACACATTATTAGTAAACATAACCTGGGAGTTTGAAGACCATCCATTGAATAGATTTTGAGAAAATGTACCTTATACACATGAAAATGTAATTAGTGGGAAATCGCATTCAGAGAAAATCATGTACCTGCAGCTTGTCTTTTCTCTAAAATATTCCATAATTATAATCTTCTGCTTCAGATCTTTTCTCCTGTTTTTGTTTCTCCACCTTCTTCTTCCTTTTCTTTGAGCTTGTTGTTTTGAAGGTATTTGTTGCGCATCATGTCTATTTGCTTCACACCACTCAAGCACCATTCCGCAGAATGAACTCATAATTTTTCTGATGTTCTTGTAATAGTTATATAACCATCGTTAGATTTAGATTTATTTAGTCAAAAAACGGTAAAAACCGTATGTGATGATTGGCGGAGAAGATCATTAAATACAGATATAGCATCTGATACTGCTGTAGTCTTTGTATCCATTCGTGCAAACGTTGTTTTGGGACACCGATCCCATATCAGAGCATTCAAAGATTCATTGCTATTTTGGGTCTTGCCATGAAGACTCTTTCGCAAACGGTCTTTGGTGTGCCAAAACTCTCAAAACAGGGCTGATTATCTCTGCAACTTATGCTGGACTGGGACTTTTAGAAGTGATGTCAGTTTTCATTTTAAATGTACAACCACTCATCAGAGCAGAGTGTATGTGCTGGACGTTCATCAGTTGATGTTTTATGAAAATATATTGACGAAATTCCTCTTCTCATGGCTTCTTAATTATTCACATTTTTGGCACCATAGTGAAATTGAAGATAGTTTAGGTGTTGATCTGTCCATCTTCCTTTTCCACCTCACCCCCCGTCCATCTGAGACTTTTTTTCCTTTGAATTTCTCTCTTAGTTTTCACAGTCGACCACACATCCTTTTTGAAAAGTGTCCCACACATTCTAACTTTTCAATTTTTTGGCACCCACCTGGTTTTGATTCTACAACTGCATCAAATGCTCTGCAGTCATCATCAACAATATATTTAACATATTTCATACCGTGCTTGTTTACTGAATGGCAGAACGTTGTAGTGGCTCTTTCCATCTCCATAACCCCGGAAGGCCCACTGTATTTTTTTTCTTACAATTGGGCTTAATACCATTTTCATACTATTGCGTATGTATAATTATCCTTTTTCCTCTTCTGCAATTTACATGCACGAGAGTAATTACTTAATACTTCATGATCGATACTTTTACCAATACCAACTTTAATAATACGTTCTACTCCAAAATTTGAAGTATGTTCCTTTTCATCCATTACCCATCTACTGTTACAGCATTTGCATGAGAAATTACTTCTGAAATAAATACCTGAAGTTTCTTTATTTCTTCTACAGCACTTGTCATACTCTATTCACAGACACTCACAATCTTTTGAAATCAGGGTAGTTTAACTTTGGAAGTTTGCAACAGGTGGTGGAAGATTCAAAATACTACTCATTATCTGAGCAGATTTTAGGGCTTTTCCAATATTTCGCATAGCATATGAAAGCCTCATATTTATGTCAAATAAATTACTATTCTCAACTTTTTCTAATGTTCAAAATATCGCATACATCACAAATACAAACTATCATGAAAAATCACATACATCACAAAGAATCTGTAATTTTGATGCCCGCCCCTTTCTGCATTGCAAATCTTCACTAAAAAATAACTAACCTTCTCTGCATGAATTACATAAAGCATATGACTGTAGCATAGAATTTAAAATGTACAATGAAATTATTCTGTTTTCTTGAATGTCCAATGAGTCAGAATTATTCTGATACTTTTGTTCAGTGAACTGAATTTTTCTCTTACTGGAAGACGATGTGAGGTAATTCTCAACTTGCTTTGATGATTCAGTTTTGGAATACTGATTTCCCTTAAAGTTTATTTTCTTGTACCTCCTAGGAAATGCGCGTTTCATTTTACACAACAACACTTCAAAGGCACACTTCAAAACGCACAGAACAAAGGTCAATAGGGGACACCGTGGAAAACATACGAAAAAAATTATTAACGTTCACTCAACGACAATACTGTTAACAAACCACTACGCTATCTGTGTGCGATATATTAAGTCAAATTCTTGGCAGTTGGCGCGAAATTCAAGTATAGTAGAGCATACAGTGATGGGCAATTTAAGGGCAACCAATATACTTTATGCGATGCGTAATTGTTTATTTTTACAATAGAAAATTCATAGTTGGCAAATAAATTACTACATATGTGTACATTTATGAGGCTAGTAAGTTAAATAGTTAAACATTATACGTTATATTTTGTGAAATGTGAAACTAAAATAAGGCACAAAATTTAGTGGTGGGCACTTTCAAGACTATCGTAGGCACTTTTTAATGTAGTGATGGGCACTCAGAAAAATGGGTTGTTAAAAGCCCAACAAAGTCAAATATCGCTGTTGAGCGCAATCGGCTTGTTACTGCTGGTTTATTAGTCATTTAATAAGTCTAAACATTTTACACAAAAGTGTATAAAAATATTTTCGTACTCCATGCCCATCATTGTCCTGCACGTCAAAAATATTAATAGTTATGGTCACTACCTTTTTTGACTTACAGTCTTCTCTGAGAAGGTGAAAAAACACATGAAAACGTAGATTATAAATGTCACTACACTTCGCAGTGAGCGGACTGCAAATAAAAAATATTCACATCGACTTAAATCCGTAATAATTGGACACACCTCCGCTAACGAATCTACATTGTTTCGATGCACAGACGCCACGTGGAGCACCCCACTAACTATTGAAGTGTACCTACGCTCACTGCGGGGCCACATTCAATTTATCATCCGGAGTAGCAAACTTAAATACACACATGACACAGAGATTACATGCAGAGGGCCTCCCACTGTTTGAAAATCGTATTATTGCTCCCCTTGCAGTTGCTGTGCCCATCACTATAATGGTGACCACGACTGTACCGATTATCCTACGTAGATCTTAGAAAAGTAGAAGTAAGTTTGACGATTTGACATTTATCTGACAGCCACGCCCACTTCGTAACGTCAGGTTTAAAATGTTATACCTAAAAAACTAGTAGATATAATTACATGAAACAAGCTGGTACTGAAACTCTTATTAACTGACTTTTCGAAAACGCAATTAAAAATTTGATTTTTTCAACCATATCTAGGTTATTGTTACCTCCTCGAATAGTGCAAAGGTCACTTAAAAAAGTGCCGGAAATCTCATTTTCATTGATATCTCCGAACTTTTGAACGTTGCGAAAAGTAGGAAAAAAAGGTGCGAAAGTATGTGCTGCTATTTGCATTCTGCTATTTGGAGACAAATGGAGGAAAAATTGAGGAAATGAGAGAAAGATGTATTTTAGATATTTGCGGCGAAATTGCTTCCAGGCGTGGCTGGGCGGAACGGACGGGGACCGGGCGAGGCGGAGAGGTCGGAAGGGCGGAGCGGCACAGGCGAAGTGACCGCAGCGGGAGGAACGAGTGAGTTGAGTGAGGCGGAGGGAGCGGTCGCGGCGAGTGGGCGCAGGGGGTAGGCTGTCAATGAATACTCGGGTAAGGTCGGGATACATCAGGTAATTATAAAATGATATACTAGTTGTAAATTTAATTCAAAAGGCTCTATCAAGAATTAACGTATTTATAAAATTTAATAGAGAGATTTTGCAAGTCGTGAATTTGAAAGACGTATCACGACAAGTCTGGGGAGAATTGTCCTGCGCATGCGCCGGCACCAAATGACGGATTTCAATAGACAGGTCCCGTCATTTTTCCTGTTTTGTTACCTACGACAAATGTGTTTATAACTTACATTTTAAGGGTTTTGCCGCCACCACTAAACATGAATTTACCACTAACCCACAATGAACATGGAAGTAATGAAAAATACTATATCCTTTGTAGCAAAAGAATATGGTAGGAAAGTAATGGTTATTTTTTTCTCAAGTTAATTCAAAAATATATCAGGGATAAACTAACGTGTTAATTGTTTAGGATTTGAAGGTTATGTGTATATTCAGGTCCCCATTTACTGTTAGATTGTTATAATTAGTTCCTAGTTTCAACGTATGTTTTTGATTATAAGACATGCAAAACTCATTTATCTAAAGATACGTTATTCCTATTGACGATAATATTTACGTACTACGACAATGGATTTCTCGTCTTGCAAAATATCTCCAATGTTTTAAATGTTACCACAGATTATAAATTTAAACCAATGCTAGTGGGACAAGTAGAAGAAACATGGTTATGTCCCTAAAAAAATGAAATAAAATAAGATTTTCTTTGCAAACTCTTTATTGAAAAATACGCAAACTGAAATGAACGTATACATTACAAAATTACTTTTGTAAATAAATTCAATTTTTATTTTAATTTAGGTAGCATGATAACAAATGACAGTTTTGAAGGAAATGCGATAGTAAAATACATTAACAATGACAGTATTGGAATCTATTCTTGTTTCATTCCTAAACGTCTGAAGAATGTGTGAAACTAGCCGTGCTTCGAGTTGCCTGTGTACAAACGAACTTAGTTCCGCGCAGTAGAATACCGCGTCGCCCAAACGTCTCAATCTGTCTCGCGACGAACTCCCACACAAAGCTCGCATCCTACGGGAGGCCGGCCCGCCATAAGCCACGGCCGGAGCTGCATCTCTGCGAGCGGGCCGCGCCGAATAAGACGCATCTGCAGCGCTGCTCGTTGGGGCGCACAATGAAGCGCACGCTCCGCTGCAGCGGTCGGCGGGGGGGGGGGGAGGCACGGAGCTGGAGGGGTGGCAGAATCGGAGCACGGAAAGGGGATGGTGGCAGAGGGTGAGAGGTGGGAGCACGTGAAGAAGCGGCGTGATAGGGAGGGCGGGTGCTCCGGGGAGACGGAGAAGACGGCGGCGTGAAAGGGCCGGAGCGGAGGGGTGGGGCGAGGGGCGGGGGGCTGCGGGGGCGGAGGCCAGGGGCCGGCGCACAATCGGAGGCTAGCCTCGCGGCGCGGCGCCGCCCTCGGGGGTTGAGCGCCGCGGGCCGCGTTTCTACCTTTGGAGCTCTTTCTTTCAGCGCCCTGCGCCGCCCTACAAAAACACGGCGAGCCGCCGGGCCCCGCCCCCGCCCCCGCTGCCGCCCTCGTCGGCGTCCGCGAGCCGCGGGCGACTAATTTCGACAAAAGGTTTTTGGCCCATTAGCGGCGTCCAATACAGCCGTCACTCTTCGAATTGGACTTCCGAGTAATTTTCTTTTCGAAAAACGTGTTTTTGGAAGAACTGCCCCTTGCATCGCCGCGGCCGGGGCGGCCGTCCCACGAGCCTTCGGATGGATTTCCTGGGCGACCTTCGCCACGGTTGCAGAGCTGCCATTCCGGGCGAAGCTATTTGAATGACACTCGAAACGGGTCTCCCGAGCGCGCTCCCGGGAATTCGCGCTTTGTAGCAAGCGATCTTACAAGGGCCCTCCCTCCCTCCCGAGGCTGCGTGCGCTAATGTTACACGGCGTTTGTGCGTCTGTTCCTCCCCCAGAAGCAGAAGACGAAGTAGCCGAGGGGAGTCGTCGAAAAGAGATCCAGGGGCCGTTCGTGAGCACCTTAAAAAATCTCCGCGCGCATCACGCGCTTCGCGGACGCCAGCCGTCGCCCTCTCGCGTGCGGCGTCGCGAGGGGCGGGGCGAGACACGCGGCGGCGGAGGGGCGCTGGAAGACGAATGATGGGGTTACGAGGTTACAGAAGGAGCGTGAGTGGAAACTAGTAGGGAGGGAACATGGGAAAAACCTGGTGCAAGGATATACGTTGTTGCTTCGTACCATACAAAATGACAAGTCGAGGTTGAGTAAGGGGTAATTTGAAGTACCGAGGGAACATTTTTCTTTGAAGTGAGGTTAGTAACGCTTGTGTAGGAAAACAATTAGAATTACGGCACACATTCATATCGTTGTTCACACGTCATATCGTTGTCTCTTAAAATAAATGCTCCAGGATTGAATTACAATGGACAGTAATATCAGAGAGAATCAAAAGAAAAATGACGACAGTTGTTTTGACGGGAATGGGGAAGTGAAGGCACTCCATGAGTTTGCAAAGAGTTACAATGCGACGTGAGGGATAGGGGAGTCGACAGTGTAAATATCACGGAGGGACGAAGGAGAAACGTAAAGTACAGGCGGACGATAAAGGGGAAATTAATATGCAGAGAAGATAGGTAAATACGAAGGTAAAAAAATATAGAGGTCAATAGCATGACTCTACTCTATTATATCCCTATATCAGATAGTTTATCAGATGAGTATCTGAGTAAAAGAATAACGTTTAATTACAGAACTGAAGAGAAGCGATGATGGAAGGGTGAGTTAAGAAAGAAAAAATGTTGAAACCATCATGGAAGTCGAAGAAATGTATCAAACATATAAAGTGTGATACTATTAATCGAATTTTGATGTTTCGATAAACGGATATTTGTAAGATGAAATGATACGAAAATAAAATGGTGAGGTGAGAAAAGGGAAGTAACGATGATGAGAGAGAGAGATAATAGAGACATTTTGAAAAATGTAAATGATCGATAATGACTGTAAGGTGCCTACGCACAAATGCAACCATAATAATGTACATTACATACGATATTCAGCGTTCGTTATCTTTGCACAACATTCATCGTAAATTGCCGGATCTTGAAGCTTACCGTTATGCATTATATTAATGAAAATTGTTTCTAATTGGAACGGCAATGTAGTTCTACCACTGAACTCGTCGATATAAAGAAACTATTGCGAAACGAAATATGAAGACCGAGCCGAATGGAAGTAACTGTTATGTTCTGTGGTAACATTAAAGGTCTGAACCATTAAAGGTCTGAACAATTTCCATTCAGGTAACATTACTAAAGGAAAATATTGGTCAAAAAGGTATCAATTTATGTAACTTTAATGATCACATTGTAGCTCATTTTTTATTTATGATGTCTACTTCCACGCTGTGCAAAACTCGATAACGTAGTGTCAGAAACGATAGGGGTAAAATAGTTACATTAGAAAGGATACCGAGTGAAATACAGAATATAATACTGGGTGAAAAATAAATATTTCAAAATTTAATAAATGGTATAAAATTATTCAGATAAATGATATTTCCATCTATTTGAAAGAGAAATGTAAGGGAAATTACAGGCATAGGATTGCAATTTATAGGTTAAGTAACGAATTGAGAGTGAGCAAATATTGACTCAATAGTGAGAGGGGAAACGTAGGATCTGTAAGATGGAAGAAGAAGATTGGCAATATATTTTAGAGAGGTGTATTTTTTGAGGATGGAAGGATGTGGACAAGGTGTAATATTCAGGATAACGTGAGGTGGTTATTAGAGGAGACAGGTGAAAGGATCAATGTGATTGATAAATACAGGAAAAGGCTTAGTACACAGCGTATATTATATTCTTTTATGAATGTATTGTGTATCTTGTATGTATCTTATGTATATTGTGTATATTATGTGTTTGTATTATTCAACTATTGTATTGTTACAAAATTCTCAAATAATATGCTATCATTCATTAGTAGGTGAAACCGAGAGAAACACCGACCGCAATACGCGCGGCTGAGACGCGGGGGCAGAGAAGTGGTTGTGGAGCGTGAGTGGCGCCGTTCGAGTAACAAGCCTGCGGCGAGGGTGGTTTGAACAGCTCGGCGGGGCGGCCAGCAGCCTCTTTCCCAGGGCGAGTAAACACAGCGCTCACGCAGGCCGAGCCGGCCACGCAGGCGAGTGGGCGGGCGGGCGGAAGCGCGCCATAAACGGGCGATGGAAGGGCGGGCGTCAGCGGAAAAGCCGGCGGGAAAGCGGACGGGCGTGCGCGCCGGGGCGAGGGTCATCCGCTCATCTGAAAGGGAGAAGAGCGCCGCATGACGCCGTCCACGCTGACGCCGACACACTGGCGGGACGACGACTTACGCTTGTGACGAAATGATCCTCGCTTCAGTGGGCGGAATGTCCTCCCTTTCCGCCTAATTATTGGCCAGACTCCTGATTGTTTTATTATTATTATTATTATTATTATTATTATTATTATTATTATTATTATTCGTATTCGTCTAACTCACGACTAACGAGGTTATGAGTCGGTTGAATATAAATCTACTCCAGGTTGCAACAAGGTACCTAAGAAGCAGATGTAGGGGCTGTCGGTGCCCCTACAATACTTTACGCAAAATGTGGGCTGCTCCAAATAAAGCAATGCCTTGCACTTCCCAGTCTTTTGAATGACCCTGGAGTTTAGCCAAGTTCTTAAACAAATTTTGCGGAACAAATCTCAGAGCTCCGATAACTATCGTGAACTCCTGTGTTTTTATGCCCCATATTCAGCTGCTCTCAATTTCCAAATTTTGTATTTAAAACGTTTCTCTCTCTCCTTAGTTAGCACATTTTGATAGCACGGCACAGCAATATATGCAAGTAAACATTATTGTTATTATTATTATTATTATTATTATTTACATAACCATTGCGATTCATTTAATTCATTTTAGATGCAGCTGATAAATACAGCAGATACAGATTTAGTACTATAGAGTATTTCAATCTTCCTCTCATTACAAACTCCACCCCATCCTCATACATTCATTTCTCTTGATTCCTCCCCTTATCTTCTTTATCGCATCTCCCCTTGTGGCTTAATCTCTTAAACAGTCTCTGAACCATAACCACTCATATCTTCTACTCATCATTCTTCATTCCTCTCTCTCGTTTGTTTTTTCTCCAAATATTTTGTTTTGCTAGTACGTCTCTGGATGCAGAAGTACGAAGCGAATGAATCGGGATTATGAGTATTATTTTCACCTGTAAATATATTTTATCGCCGAAAAAATGGCATTTGTCTCTATTTCACTCTTGAGTAATGATTATTGTGACATTGTAAGATTCTCACTACAAAATTACAGATAAGTGCACACCTATTTAAGGAGGTGTATTTACAATATTATATACAAACAATAATAAATGAAATTATCTATATACAGCTCGGGTAGACTGTCCCCTAGCTATCTGAAATTAATTATTTGACTCATTAGTGGCCCTCGCCACTAATCAAAGAGCTACGCACACAGCGTACCACCACATGACCACTGTCACAAGTGGAATTTGTATTCCACTACTTGCAACCTACGGGTTGACCCAACCATCACTTGTCAGTACACCACCCTGGGCGCAAGTTTTATGCATCCGGACGAGATCTCTCATTCTGTCTAAGACCCCCCCCCGCGACTCGCGCTTTGAGTTTTATACTCTCAGACCACGTGACTCGCGACGTCATACTCGCGTTTGCGCGCCAATCAACATCACGTGACGCGACGACACGCGCTTCCGCCACGTCACCTAGCTGGTGTGGTTATTTAAATTCCTAGAAGTTCCCAAAATAATTCAGGAATGTTGTACACCTGTGTTCCGGGCCTTTCCAGTGCCCGCTCGTTTGCGACACCCAAACGGCGTCTTTCTATTCGCGCGGCGCCATAATTCCTGCCTCTATCGTGTTCTGTTTGCAATATGTTATAATATTTAATTCTCTTATGACTCATTCTATATGTAAGTAATTTTTTGCTATCATTTTTTTTATATTAAATCAATAACTTCGCATTTATTTTTTCAAAACCGCAAGATCTCTTGCGATTTCTTCGTGTGAAGAGAAGACCACAGGAAGGTTGAGAGCACAGAATAAATGATCTCAATTGACCCATATTTCAGCAGATACGCCTCATTTATATTAATAATGTTTCCTAAATATAAATACAACTATACCATTTTGCATTACATTGCACAATTTTAATTAAATATTTTTATTTTCAGAAACATCGCTGAGACTCATCGCAACTCTATGAAGGACGCTCATTCTACAGCAAGAAAATCGTTATGTAAGTTTTTGCACCATTCCTCACGTAGCGTGTTTCCTGATGAGAGTGTTTCCATGGCTCACAGAAGTAGTAAAATTAGAAAATAACGCATTAACTTATGACTGAAGGATATTAGTTTTTTTGTTGTTTCGTTATTATGTCTGAAGAATAAAAAAATAATTTTTGTTCGTACACAATGACATTGAAAATCTGTGATTCACTGAATTCAAAATATTAACCTCAATTTTCTCATTATTTGGGAGATTATTACGCAGCCAAGAATTTTGATGTTAAGTATGTACATATTTGCATACACATCGGGTAGAGGAACTACGGACCATCCTTATTCTTCAAAGCTCCATGCACTTACTATCCTGTCTGCAGAAATGCTTGTTGACATGAGAGGAGGAGCACTAAATCTACATTACGCAGCTGTAACAAACCTTGTTAAGGCTGCCACAAACGCATATATCCGATACCATCTTTTGCATTTCCATAAATTTCCATGAATTTCTACGAAGTTTCCTTGCTGCTTGGGTACGAAAAGTGTTAAGGGCTGTTCTGAACCCTGTCATTTTTTGGAAAAGTTTATTTTAAAATATATATCCATTGAAAATTTAAAGAAATGAGTGGAAGATGTGGGATCGTAAAAAAACAATAAAAAATCTTAATATTTCTTAATTTATTTGATTTAAAGTACTGGAATGTTTGAAAAGTTGTGAAGTTCTACGGAATATATAGTAATTTAAATAGTAAAACAATGAAAGTGTTCATCTCCTTTGATTGTCTAAAATCAAACTACAGTGAGATCAGTGTCGTAATAAGAATTATTACGAAACAAGTGTTATAATAATTCATGGCCTAAAACAGTTTCGAAATGTAAGTAACAGAACTAATCCGTGGCCTCCTAAGTAACTAGTATCTTAGTACTAACTAGTATCAAAATCACGGAAATTATAGTTTATTGGAATTTTTACAAAGACCTAAAATATTGTACGACATGCGTATCGTAACATATTAAAACTATGCATTACATTGGTTGTCAAATTCGGCCTAAGGGTCTCGAGTATGATAATTCTCCAATCTCATACGTCTTACGATGCTTGTGACGTAAATAAATATTTTTGGGCCATTGTCTTCAAATGATACCTACTACATGTGAAAAGACGTACGTTTCCTCAATATCAAAGGCGAGCGAGTGTCTGGTGCTGGCAGTGCGTGTACGTGGTCCCGAGCTGCGAGCACGCTGCGCGCGCGGGCGTCTGGGCAAGATGGCGGCGGCGCGGGGCCCGCGCGGCCGGCGCCCAATTTCGGCCGCGTCGCATTCCCCGACGCGCGCGCTGGCGGCGGCGGCGGCGGCGGCGGCGCCTTTTTGTGGCGGCGGTTGCAGCGCCGTTTCGTTAGGTCGCGCCGGCCGCAGAGGAGAGAAGGACAGGTGGAGGAGGAGGAGGAGGAGGAGGAGGAGGAGGAGGAGGAGGAGGAGGAGGAGGAGGAGGAGGAGAAGAAGGACGAGGAGGAACGGGGGAGACTAAAACGAAGCGCAGGAGCAAGCAGCGCTTTTCTTCTTATGTTTATTTTTACGAGCAACATGCCTTATAAGTAACGGGCGGCGCTGCAGTGCGGGTGCATGTCGCCGGTCGCCGGGCGGCGTGTGCGCGCGAGCTGTCCACTGAATGCCAAGCGGCCGGCCCCCGCGCCGCCCCCGCGCCGCCCCTGGCCCCGCCCCCGCCCCCGCCCCCGCCCCCGCCGCCGCCGACACCCGCCGCCCAAGAGCTCCCTCGGCCGATCGCTCGCTAGCCTCAACTCTTGGCCACCAAACCTTTTCGGTACATCCAAATTAATAATTGAGTACAACGACGCGTTGAAAACCTGCAATTTTTGAGTATTCAATTCCCACATACTGTCTGGGTACTGACGATTTTTATACCAGTACATTATATTGTAATCTTGATATTTTCTGTTAAGGAGTAAAGTATAGTTGGTGTAATCAGAAAATACATTTTTATTTTAAAGTTCATTAATCTCTAGATCAGTGCAATAACGTTTCCCCCATGAAATGAGGTTGCCATCTGTTTTTTGTTACTTGCCATTCCCAATCCGAAAATAATAATAACTTTAGTTTCACCTCAAAATTATGTAAATTCTTTGCAAAAAAATACGTAATTATTTATCTACATTTCCAAAGTATGTCCAAAAAATCTTATCGTTGAAAATTACGCATTCACAATCGGAGACTAGATAACTGATACAGAAGGTCACTTCAAAATACACACAATCTGCCTCTGCGTTCCAAAAGATGTTTTACACATTTGCGCACCCCCTGAAGCTGAGGGTCAGCAAAATTCGAGGTCCTTCACAACGTAACTCTAAGAATAGGAATGTCATATACCCACAGCGCTATTCGAATCTGCGATCCCCGAAACGATGTTTTGAATAGGTAAACACTTCCAGCATTCAAACTGGAGGAATTACTTTTTGGGTCAATATTGTTGATTCTACCAAAACTATACTCGATTTAATGTTGATTTAACTAGATGATTCATGGGGACATTGCATTTTGGAAATCATCAATATTTAGAAGTGAAAATATATTGGCTTTGGAACTTAGAACGTTTTAATCAACTCATCCTACTAAGTAGCAGTACTGTCCAAAAGTGTAATAGAAAGTCCATTTTCTAGATTACAGCATAACAAATAAAACCGGTGGCCCATCAAAAATACAAATGTCAGGTTTTAAAGGATTAAAAGAGTCATT
Organism: Gryllus longicercus; assembly: GCA_038098605.1. Classification (NCBI taxonomy): domain Eukaryota; kingdom Metazoa; phylum Arthropoda; class Insecta; order Orthoptera; family Gryllidae; genus Gryllus; species Gryllus longicercus. Next base: position 11,322,391 of record JAZDUA010000003.1, on the reverse strand, counting down.
CTTGAGTTATGCATGCAGATAACATGTGATGGAGCGTGACGTGCTTTGCGGAATGCATGCGCGCCTGTTTTCCCCTCATACCATAGTCTACAAACTATTTTTTTCTTTGTAATACTGTTCGGTACAGCCCTGCGGGTAAATTCCTTATTCATCAGTAGCACACATACGGGGTATTGTGTCACTTTCTTTTGAGTGATACAAAACTCTTATCGTTCCTTGGCGCATTGTATACGGTGCCTCAGAATAAAAGTTTCAAATTTGTAGGGTGTGTAGAGTGGTCGAAAATGATACCTTTTTGCCAATAAATAGTGTGGGAAAGTACATATAACAAAGTTGCACATATGACATTGGCCCCTCATTGTGTTCGACAGGTTCTGCATGTACTGGTGTTCGAAAGGTTCACGAAATATATTTTGACTGCGTCAGATTCATTGATTATTTTGTGTTTCCGGGGCGCCAACTGCTATGGTCATTAGTTCCGTAGGCATTGTGCGTGATTTATCAAAGACGGTTGCTGCTTTTTCTCCCCACTGAATGGCGATATCCAGCGTTGGCTTTTGGAGTTTTCCCCAAGCAGATGTTTCCCGTCAGCGAGGCAACGCCCTGGCTGGGACAATCTCCAAGTACCCGACATGTGTAGATTTGTGAGTGTGCGAAGCACTGAGTGAAAGTCTTTCTTGACAGAACGCGTATAGTCCGTGACTCATTTGCTAGAGTACTGCTTCGGCTTTGGCCTAGTGTTGATCGGAAAAGCTACGGAAAACTACCGATCAAAGCAGCTGGCCGCTAGAATTCTCCTTCAGACAGTGGTATAACTTGACCTAGCTATCTAGCTAATATCGGAAATTCTGTCACCGTTGGGACTCAAACCCTAGAATATATAGTTCAGAGGCATTGCAGTGACATCAGTTGATGCACTGAGCCACTTCAGCCGGTTTGACTGCGTCAGAAAGTGACCTGTCAAACACCAGTGCGTAATAAGGAGAGAGAGTCATAGTTCTTATATGAATTTTCCCTCCAAATTTTAGCAAAACGTTAACATCTTCGACCATCTCCTTTATGGCTTTGAAGTTTGTAACATTTATTTCGAGAGATTCCGTGCATAAAGTATAGGATAAGAATCTTTTGTTCATGATCAAATATTTCCGACTGCATTTTACCCACCCCTGGCATGTCAGCTGGCGCCAGACTGGCTGCTCCCACCCACCCCAACCCACCGTCACCACCCTCTAGGCGTCCCCCTCCCCCCGCGGCGTCTCACGGAGGGCGCTGTCAGCAGCGCAACGCGGCATGGCGCGTCGCGCTTTATCGCGGCCGATACGCATCAACTGCGCGCGCGGAGACTACTGCGTCGCCAGTTAGACGGCGCGGCGCGACGCGGCGCGGCACGCGTGCTCTCACGTCTCGCCTAGATCTCCCAGTCGCGGCGCCGAGTACCGCCGGCTCGCCGCACAACCAGTTTATTAACTGCGTGCGTGCCACTTTTTAATACGCCGTGCGTTCGAAGCTTACATATCAAAGCGTATGGTGTCAGTGAGATCTCACCTCATCCTGTGGACAGTTTTCTTACGCATGGTCATGGCATATTGTGGCAGATGTGAAGATTCATTCTTTGAGGAATGTTTTGGGGTGGTTTTGCTGACTCACATGTTGTGGATTTCCACGAAAGTACACATCCGCGGGTAGACAAATAGATTTACTGGGAGGATCTGTAAAGTATACGATTAACGTATACTTTAATAACCATAGAATTATTCGCATTTATCTGTTGTGATGTCTTTTTAACTGTGTACTTTTAATGCTTTTGCAATTCGAATTTCAAAATGTCGTAAATTGTGAAAAGACGTAAATTAATGATATGTTTAATACACGAAACAATATTTTAAACCTTTAACAATACATAACATTTTTCACTTGCAACTCAGCTAGGTTGCAGGTGCTGGCACTTTTTCACTAATGACATGATGGTAAGGAGAAAGAGAAGAAGTAAGGTAAACATCTGAAAAAAATGAAATATAATTTTCCAGTATTGATTTAAGTACCTTTACAAGAGAACGTTTCCAAATCTCTCGTTGTTTACGTTGTCAGTATAAAATTATAAATATAAAGCGATATAACACTCACATTATGCTCTTCACTATCCACGGAATGTCGATGAAATCATCAAGAAGTGACATCAGATTCCAATCCCTTCATATTCAGCTCACTTGTGTTACTGCTGACCTGTATTAATTTGACAACGTTTAAAAAAATAGTTACAAATTAAATATCAATCAACGAGGCAAGAAAAACGTTAATTCTTTAAATACACCTGTTTAGGACGATTTAAAACTATTCATTATGATGTGATAAAGAAATGTACACCGAAGTTGGGGAATGCTGAAATAATAAATTAGTGATAACGATGTGATAATTACAATACATTTGCTTGGAATGATAAGAAATGAAAGAACTCAAGGAAAACTGAACACGCTTTTTCCTCAACAAACACCAAATGCAATGACCAGAATTAAGAGCTTACTAGAATTCATAGCGAATTAAATTCGTATTGACAGAAAATCGAACTGACTTGATCGCGAACACGCGTGGTTTGCATTAAGGGGCTGTCTACAAAATCAAATGACGTATTACTAATTTGAAGTATTTTGAATATCCCTCTCCCCTGTAAACGTGTGCTTGACCTCCTAAATAATTACGTAACGCCTGTGACAAGACCCTCCTATTTACAATAAGTAAGATTAAGTTAAAAAGCAGTGAGGACGAGTTGTATTAATAGGAATTGCAAGCACCTAACAATAAGAATAGAAGAATTTTTTTACTGAAGGAAGGGCCCCTAAAGAATAAATTTTCTGACAATAAGCTGTGCCCACGCCGTCATGGATGACGCATGGGCCCCGAATCTAATTGTATTTATTTATTTATTTATTTATTTATTTATTTATTTATTTATTTATTTATTTATTTATTTATTTATTTATTTATTTATTTATTTATTTATTTATTTATTTATTTATTTATTTATTTATTTATTTATTTATTTATTTATTTATTTATTTATTTATTTATTTATTTATTTATTTATTTATTTATTTATTTATTTATTTATTTATTTATTTATTTATTTATTTATTTATTTATTTACGTCAAAAACAGTTAAAACAATTAGTTTTTGTAATCTAAAAGTCTGGGAGCTGTAAGACGTATTTCCCCAGAATATTATGCCATATCTCAGGCGGGAATGAACATTCGCGAAATATACACAACGAGCAGTGTGGAGGCTGACTAAATTTGAAAGAATTCTAAAAGCGTAGCATAATTACTTGCCATTTTAATTGGATTCTACAATATACTAAACATAGGTATTGGATCTTTTCTTCTAATCTAACGGTTCAACGAATATACCATTGAAGACTAGAAAATGTTTTATTTTATTGTAAGAACATCATACATTTTTAATTTACTATATTTTTAAGTTTAATTTCCAGCTATTTTAATGCTATAGTAAAAGACTAAATAAAAGAATTATTATAAGGAAGAAGTGAACAAATTTAAAAATAAACATAAGAGGTTCGTAACACTAAATTATGACTCTCTACAATTATGTAATACAGCTTAACGCTGCCTCAAACCCCCACCCACACTTTAGCGATACGTAATTAATGGTCGACCCTTAATGACGACGTGACGACACAGCCGTCACAGGGATTGACTGCACACCCAAAGACGGAGCGCTGCCCCGGACGCCCGCTGTCCCCGCCACTAAGCCTGGTCGGGCGTCGCGTTGCCAGCTGCGCCGCCGCCGCCGCCGGCCGGAAACGGGCGCACGCGCCGCGGATCAGCCGCTCAGCCCCCCCTCCCCCCGCCGCCCACCCACGCCTTCCCTACCTGCCCGCGCCCGAAGGCTTGCCGCCTCCATCGCTCTGGCCGTTGGCTTGCGAGACCATGCACCCTGGAAATTTTCAAAGAGGGGCCCGTAATCTTACGTAATAAAATATGCTGTTCCCGTAAATATGCTCAGTTACTGATATTCCCCTTTTTTAAAATGGCAATTTGGGGAGTACGAGTAGCTCCTCAAGTCATCAGGGAATTCTGACGCAAACGATACAACCCAAAACCAGTTGTATTTATTATTTGTACGATTCTGTATATAGTTATTAATTATATGTCGTTTGAAATCGACATTTGTTAAGATAAAGGGGCCCAAAAATGGTACATAGTTGGCATCTTGTTTTTAAGCCCAGCAGGCCCATGGCTCTGACCCTTCGCACTGGCACTCTTCAATCCGTTTGGAGTTGATTTGCTGAGAATTGCAGCAATCGTTCTCTACTAAATGAAACACCAACTTCGTTCATCTGGTTATTAATATGTTATTTCACGGGACTTGAATGTAATATTTTATCCTCAAATTTCTTGGCTCTTTCTGACAAATGCTCCTTTAGGACTGACCTGACAGTATAATCATGGTTTACAACGTACAATAAATTTGCAAAAATTAGCTCCCTCTCAATTTTCAAATTAAAGAAACAGCAAGTGCTCACAAAACATGAGCATTTGTTAATGTAGTCTCATTTGTTGGCAATTTTTAATAAGATTTCCTGTAATTTCGCGTTGAAATCTCATACTACAAAATCTCCAACTCACGTATTACCTCTACCTATGTTGTAGTAAAAATATAACGGTGGTAATAAAAAGACGAAATCGTCTATAACTATTTCTTTCTCCCAACCGATGTACATTATCTTGATGTATCGCCAACCTTTGGCGACATTAATCATCGCAGTGTTTTAGAAAAATTAATACCGCTTTTCCAAGTTCTAAAAAGAACGTATCAGTGAACAATTTGAGAAGCCAAATGCCGTCGCCTGACAAGCAGATTCCTTCAATGACTCACAGCATCCTCTGCTCGACCACCTGACAGGCCGCATCATCGCCTCTCTCTTGTTGACGTCAACATCAGCGGTCCGGGTGCGTCCTGAGCAGGATTGTCGACAACACGATGGGGGCGGCGGCGGCGGCGGCGAGGCCCTTCGCCCTTGGCCCTCGCCGTGCCCTTCGCTCCATTGCCCTGACCCGGGCCCGGTCTCCCGGCGCGACCCTCCCGCTAGCAGATGCTCCCTAATGAGTGTGACAGAGTGTGAAATTTCATTTAAATAAGCTCAGCGAGCGAGCGAGCGAGCGAGCGGGCGGGCGGGCGGGCGGGCGGGCGGGCGGGCGGGCGGGCGGGCGGGCGGAGGCCGCCGCCGTCGCTGCGGCCACGACGCTCGCCCCCCGACAACGACCTCTGGCGAGCGCGCGTCCCTCGCGGAGCGCCGAGGCGGGGGCGGGGCAGGGAGCCCCTGCGACGCACGGCGAATATCAATCCCAAGTACGCGATTCAGGGGCCGGTGAATATGCCGTTCACAATTGATAGTGTTCACAATTGATAGCGTTCACAAGTAAAAGCGTTCACACGCAGGTATTGTACATATTATAATTTATCCGCTTTTAAAAAATGTGCTGGAAAAGCGCAGTAACCGCTTCAATTGAAATATCTCCTAACGGCACACAAGTACTACCCGCATTTGGAATGGATCCGTTTTAAGGGGGTTATTTACCTCAGTGCACTAATTTAAGGCCTTCAAATATTGAGCAAATATTCTATACTCGTTCATTACTGTTTCTATTCTCCATTATATTATATTATATTGTTGCAACTTTTTATACGAGGAAGTATAATACAATAATACATTTGTCAGGTAGAAAGGAAGTATTGGTTATCAACATGACCCTTTGAGTAAAACTGTGGAATAATTGCTTACCTATACTATGACGTACTTATCAATTAGATTTAGTAAAAAATGAGAACTAATTGTATTGCCTCTGGATAAAAGTAAGTTTACTAAATTACTATCTTTACTAAATTGCTTGCGTGATTTTAAAAATGAGGTCGAACATTCTCGTACTACATAAAATTTTAGGTTAAACAAAAAATATACCAAAAATATAACATTGCTGAATGTTCGCGATTTGTTACTCTAACAATGTGTTACAATATCATGAGTGCAATTCATTAAAACTATATAACTAAACGTGAAATAAACATTGAACTAATCACTTAGTTTGCAAGATTTTACACTTTTTCGAAGCTCAATGAAGAAATACCTTTAGCAAATGTGTCCACAAAAGAGACCCCGCCCCATCCTGTGTAGATTCAAAATCTTTGAAGACTTCCCCTTATCGGTGTACTATTGAACTACTTCCCATGATACTCAGTTAAGTGGTCTCTTACAATTTTATTTTTGTATAAAAACAAAACTATATGTGATATCGCAAAATGAATGGAGCTTTCATTTTTAGCGCGTGAAAATACGAAAATTTGCATTTTTTCAGATCGCAAAAATTTCATTATTTCTCGTAGTAATCAGGAAGGGAAACACAAAAACTTCAGCACAGATACTGAAAAAAGAATAATACTAACCCGTCACAGCTCTGCTTCAATCAACAAATCATTTTTGTCGCAAATCTGCACGGACACCAAAAGAAAAGGAAGTTTTTGGAACAATACCTTACAATGGCTTCCATCTAGCAAAATACTATAAAATTTATTCGAAAATATAGCATATAGAGTCACGTTTAATATCTTAGGACGCTCTAAACTTGTCAAAAATATGAGCGGTTCTAATAGGAAAATATTTTAACGCATTTAATAAAAAATAAATATTAAAGTAAACAATAATCATTGCAATGAGAACGTTTTTCTAGGTTTTTATTCTATGTTTACAATCTCATGAATCTATGAAATTAAACTTGGCCTCCTACCGGGCAGACTTTGGTTGCTTTTACATCAATTCATAAACAACGGTATTAATACAGGAAAACATAATTTAGCATTTATTCCTTCTAGCATTCTTCCTTCTAACAGTAAGCATGCCTATAAGATATTAGTGAATTGCTATTTAATAATATTCATGACATGAAAGGACTGGAATTGTCCCGATATGCATTACACTTATATCTTTACGCACTGAAAATGTGGGGCAACAAATATCGGTTGTCCTGACGAAGATGAGTCACTATTCAGAATTTGTATACCCACGCGACTAAAATCAAAAATCTCCCGATACGTTTGGCATCAACACTTATCATACGTGCGTCATGTGCTAGCGAGAGCCAAGCCAAAAAACCCTCCCACTCCCACATACACAGGCATCAACGCGCGGACGTAGCAAAGAGCTCCCTCATCGGAAGCTCCCTGCGCGCAGGCTGTCGCGTTGCGCCATTGGCCGGCGGCGCCCTGCCTTGCTCATCTGCGTGTGCGGAGGGCGGAGGGGTCGCCGGTGTGCTAGGGGAGCGGCTGACACGCGCCGCTTTTCGAGTGTTTTTTTCTATTTCGCACAAGAGTTGCCTGATGATGTGACAGATAATCACATCCTGGCATCAAAATTCCATTCTTTATTCTGTATATTTCCTATATATCGTCGACTCAATGCTCGATTCCTTTTCTTACAATTTTCGATGTTCAATGTCCCGCGGTTTGACGCGCTAATTGCCAGTGTCATTGTGTTGGAAGTTCAAAAGAACGACATCCTCACATTATTCTCTAAGTTATAAATATTTGCCATTTCGCCTCTTCTCGGTTTTCGAGAGGCCGTGCGACGTTGTTGCAGATGTGGCTTCCCGCAGGCATTCACGCTTTTGAAGAAGCTGCGACCCAAGGTGTTCTCAGTCACGCTCTGCATCTTCTCACCTCCACCGCCTTTTCCGAACCTCTGGTGCCGCTCCGCTGCTTCTTCCTCCGCCCCCCTCCCCCGTCTGCCCTCCGCCGCAGAACGCCCCACCCCCGCAACGCCGCGCCGTCGCCGCGGCGCCGCAACCCTTCCGGCTGCTGGGGGCGGTGGGGGGGGCGGCTAATCCGGCCGCTACCTGCTGTAATTAGCCACCCGCGCCGCTGCCGCCGCCTTTTGACACGTCACCGGCTAATTAACGCCGGAAGTGGGCGCGGCGGCGCCGCCCCCGCCGCCGCTGGTCGATAGCGCGCCCCGCCCTCTGGCACCGCCCCCGCGGCTCAGGTCGCCCCCGAGGGGCTCGCAGCTTTCGCAGCCCCCGGGGCAAAACTGCGATGGCAGGCGACGCGGCGGCGGGCGATGATTGACCAGTCGGTGGCCATTACACATTCCATTTCTGACTTAAGAATTAATTCTGTCGACTCATGTGAATGTCTGGGGACTAACGCGTTTGGTTATATCATAGGTTCTCTAAATCCGACAATCCCAAAATACAATACAGTTTTCAACTGTTATTTTATGATTTCAGAGAAAAATGTGTAATCGCCGCGAATTTAAAATTCCAAATCCTCTCTTCCTTGACACTTGCTTTCACTTGCAATGTAAATATATAAGTGCAATCTTAACACTCTTCAATAATTGCTTGATATTTCCGGGCACATGACACAACTGCTATCATTAGTCCCGTTAGAGTAGTGAATGTTTTTGCGAAGCGTGTGGGTGATTCTCCCCCGTTGGACAGTCGGATCCGGCACCGATTTACACGAAGTGCGGGGGACTTCCCTCTCAGGTATCTCCCCCAGCGGAGCACCACCCCATCCGGGACAAGCTCTGAGCTCTCGACTGGTCTCCTACCATATCTGGTAGTGTAGTGCATGTAAGAGTTATTGTGTGTAAGGGGTATTGGGACAATGAAGAGGAAGAAAACATCGGGTCCGTGGCCCGTTTGTTAGATTACTGCTCTGGCTTTCGCCTTATTGATCGGAGAAACGACGGAAAACTATGATCAGAACAGTCAGCATCTACGTTGGGGATTCACTATAACCGTATCTTCTGGTGTTTATTTGTTGTAAAAATGGATCGCGACCAGTAACTTCGTTTCACTACAACTGTAAGTTTGCTATATCCAGACTCGACTGCACTAGTACTTTGTCCAGCCAACATCGGTTACCCCACATTTTTGAAATAATATACATTACGCTGTGTTAAGAACACACAAAGGAGTTCCTTTGTGTTGGAGGAGCTGCAACGTGCGGAACGTCAAGAAGTCCTCTGCGAATCAGAAAACACACGATCACACCTGTACGATCCACTTCCTTGCTTACAGTGGGATGTGAATGCGTCCCTTCGACTCCCTCCGTCGCTTGTAATTGTCAAAGAAGCATGTCCAGTTTTAATTTCTTGCTATTACTTACGCAGTATAGAGAAAGTTTATGTAATGCTGCGGGGAAATATGGCCAATTTTTGGCACAAAATCTCTTATTGCCTGCCCCTGGTAATGAAAAATTAGAGAAATCCAGTTGCTAATTATAGAGGGGAATTCCTCTATCAAGTGGTGTAGCCAGAATCCATGTTTTGTGGGTCCTTGACATAAAACAATGATTGATTGCAAAACGTGTCCGTCCGTATGCCTGTCTGTGCGTCCGTCTGTCTGTAAACAACGCTAGCGGCTAAACCGTTCAACCGATTTTCTCCATAATTGATCCCCAATCGATTTGGCTGATGTCGAGCCCCCTTGAAATTGAAATCGATAGTTAACTTTGGGGATACTTTACACGACATTTTCATAATTTTCAAAGAAATGGCACTAAATTTTTGATTAAACTTTGTTGTAGGATATTTTGAAGTATGTTCAAGAGAATGATGTTAATTCGCTAAAATCCCTGATTTTCAAAAATTCAAAATTTTTACGACCTACAAAGACAATTATGAAGAAAAATTGTTTTATTTATGAAATGTGTTCATCAAAACCATATTCAAATAAGGTCACGTTCAATTTTTCGAAAATATAAGTATTTGTTGCGTAATTTGGCGTTAAACAACGGGCATTCTTAAACTTTCAACAATTATTTTGTCAAAAATGGCTCTAATTTTTCTTATATTTTTTCACGAATGTAGAAAATAACGGTAAAGAAAGTGGTGCTGGTCCTATTTTCAACACACTGCATTTTTTAAATTGGAAAAAAATCCGAAATGAAAAATTCGAATTTACCACGCTTCGTTTGAGGGGGGTGTCACTTCAATGACAATGTGATTTGAGACGTGCTTGGAAGAAGTCAAATCTTGAAAGAAAAATTACGTTTAATATTATTTAAGCATTAAATTTATTTTAAATTGTGACCATTAATTGAGTTAAATGTGAACACGAATAGATCATAGCGCTTTGCATAAGAAGGTGCAGGAATGAGAAGTAATTACTATAAAACTGAATAGTTTTAATGAATATAACATTATTATATTTAATTATTGTATTTTTTATCCATTTGCATTTTGTTGTCAGTTATCAAGAATGCTTATTTGCAAATTGTGTATGTCATACAAGTCAGCGGCTATTGTTGCTTGTTGCAACCCATTGTTACAACACCGCACTGATAAAGGCAATAGTGACAGACGCTGTTAGCGTTAATGTAAACTATTAATTTTATTTGCGGATAAAATACGCATCGCGCATCGTTGATACATTTATATAGAACGTGAATACATTGAAGTCAATGGTAGAAAGTTGTTTTCGTTTATTTGTTTGAATTTAAAAAAAGTGTTTTTCGAGCTTCGTTTGTTTAAGAACTTTTTAAATGGTAATTGATGCTTCATACCAAAGCTCGCTGAACAGCCGTAATTTTGGAAAATCCAAAAGAGCTTAAAATTCGGGCATATGGCATTTAATTAACCTAAAATTAGTTTTTAATGCCGGTTTAATTTTAATGTAGTTTGAGTGTGCTTAGTTTTTGGGTGCTCCGAGCTTTAGACGACTAACATTTCGTGACGTACAGACTAACTGATAATATTACATCTCAGTCCAGTTTAACACTTCTCCATAAAATTATTTAATTATTCAATGCGAAAACTAGTGACCACGTGATATATTCAAAAGAGACAAGAATCACTGATCCTGTAATGGTAATGCATTACCTCCTCCCTTTCATTTATTGAGATGAAAATCCACACAATTCAATTACTTATAGAAAGTAATAATCACAGTTGATTTTGCCTCGAATTATTGTTTTACAATCCAGGTTAATAAAATATTAAAATGTTTAGAGAAATTATAAAGCAATAGAAAAATTGTCAAATATCCTTCAATTAGAGGGAATACACGGTTTTTGTTGTAACCTAGGTTTTCTTTCTTTTTTGCGTATATCAGAAACTTACAATTTGCTGGTGCATGCATATGCATAATAATTTTTGAAGATTGTATGCATGAACTTTCGTGTCAAATGGATAAAAAGATGGCAGCAAAATTAAAGCAAAATTCCCTTCATGTAATCCATTAAATTATCAACAATAGAACGTCGAAGAAAGTGGGAAAAAACTTATATAAGAAAACCTATTGATCATTAACAGACTCTTATAGAGACCTTGATGCAGACAAATCACACAAAGAAGTATTTACCTTATCGGGAACACTTATCAAAGGGAGAAAGGTAGAGGACTTCACCGAAGCGATCTAGCAGAAGTACTCGTAAGATGATTAGAACATACGTCCAATAAACAGAACAGTTCTTATATGAGACATTCGTAGACATTAAGTTTCATAAAAACATGCAATACTGTAATCATGCTAGAAACATAACACGTAGAAAATTCCACCATTTATAATGACACATTTCTCTAGTAAATGCAGGCTGCATCTGACGTAATTTGGTCTTTTTATGTTCTCCCTCCACGCGCATGGAACTTAACTCCCATACTTCGCAGACAAGCTTTGCAGGTCGTACAGCTAAACAGGGCTTCCTCACCACTTCACGACCCGACTTCTCGAAGCTGTTTCTATAGATTTTCCGTCAGCTGCGAGCCAGACGCCGGAAGAGTTCTTGCAAGAATATAATATTCACCGAAGTGCGCGTCAGATGCATTGCCAGATACTTTGTAAACTACCAAGGGAGGCAGCTGCGGACTTTATTCATTCCCAAGCCACCACAGCATAAATAACATTCACCATGCTATCACAACTGATACGTACTAACTAGTGCTTGTTACTAAAATTTCCGTCAAGAGATGCCACTGCTTAACTTTCATATCATACAAACATTTTCTTGCTACTTCCATTCATCTCCACAGGCCGCCACGTTATTGAGGAGTTATTGTGGAGCCGGCCACAGCTTATTTTCAAATACAATTTTAACGAAACATTCCGGAACTGTAAACTAGTTTCAGTGACGGAGTGATATCGACGGGTGGGGTCAGCGCGGTTCGCGTGCACGCGGCTTCACTCCGTCGCTCGACGGTGGTTGTGGCGGTGGCGGTGGCGGTGGCGGTGACGGCAGTGGCGGCTACTGTGCGGCGAGCGTTTTCTGCCGCCGCCGCCGCGTTGTCGGTTCGTTAGTCCGCGGGGTCCGTCGGCTCGTAAAGCAGCGGCGGCGACGGCGGCGGCGGCGGCGGCGGCGGCGGCGGCGGCGGCGGCGGCGGAGGCAGTAAACCGGCGCCAAACCGTTCGCGCGCTCTCATCTCCGCACAATGCGTCCAGGCGCTCCCGTTGTGCTGCGGCCGGGCAGCGCCGCTCGCTCACCCGCCCGCCCGCCCGCCCGCCCGCGCAAGAAAATTTATAGTCACTTTAATTGGAGGCTCCGTTTATCGTCCCACCCCATTAGCCCTGACGGCGGAGGCGATGGAGGGGCGGCGGCGGCGGCGGCGTTTCTCGGTCGTCTATGGTGCGCGAACTTTAGCGACGGCGATGGTGACGGCGCTGTTGACCTGCTTCGGGGAGGGCGGCCTTCCCGCCAGTCGATGCCGCGCGGGAGAATAACGGCTCGTTGGGAGGCGACGTGAAGCGGACGCAAAAATGCTGGATTGGAGGCTTTGGATTAAGAGGCTTCAAGGAAATGAGACGCAGGAAGAAGCGGGGCCGAATTGGTGCTGGTTGATTCATTGACTGTAAGGAGATGGGCGTGCTCATAAAGTGATATTAGAATGAACTTACAACACAATGATAGAACGTATTATGCACCATTTACTACATTTGTTGAGAAAAACAGAAAGACATTTTCGTAAACCAGTTATCGCAAATACAATTTCTGGATGATAAACCAGTCAGACTCTGAATACGTTAATGGCACAGGGTAGTTCGAGTTATAATTCATTTATTGTAAATAAACCTGCAGTGACCTGTACTGCTGAGGCATTGGCTACTTTAAGTACATCATTTGAAAAGCAAGAATTACAAGTGTGAACTTGCTTCAAACTAGCAGAAACTGAAGTTTATGTCTTCAAATGATGAGGAACGCAAAAAGAGACTTTATTAATTTTCCATTCTTATATATTTAAAGAGTAACTCGAAAGCAATTAATTAAAATTGACGTTGCAATAATGAAATCTACACAGGAACATTTTAGTACTTTAAAGTGTCGCAGATACATTCAGAATATCAAGTGGCCATTAATGGGTCAAAATCGGGGTTTGAAAGTAATTTAATAAAAAACAGAATTTTGACCTTTCGTATCCAAAGGATGTTTTCAGAAAGAAGTATGCTAATAGTTTTACATTACGAATTTTATGCTGTAGCCAATGAATTTTAAGAAAACTATGAAAATATTCTCAATTATGACCAGTCTGTTGCTTTTACCGTATAAAGCATAACCATATAATCCCTATAATAAATAACATATATAATAAATAACCATATAATCCCTTTATTTTGAAATGTATTCACTGTGCTTAAAAATTATTTCACATAATTTACGATAACTTTGCGAATAAAATTTTCTTTTAACGTGCAAGAAAGTTTAATACACTTCAAAGAAATATTAGCAAGAATTCTAGATTATGCTTTGTTTGTAAAAGATGAAATTAGATAAAAGCTTTCGGAATGTTGGGTGGTAAAAATTGATGTTTTATACTAGCGATCAAGCAGGACGTTTATGGGCAAAAGAACTATTCATTATCCTGATTTCAATTACTTTATTTCTTTTATAACTATTCAGTATGTTTGCAAAACCTTGCAATTGATTTTTGCTGCAAATTTAATCCAAAGAAATCAACAATTGTATTTTTCGGTTGACATTAATCCATTAAAGAATACGAAATCATCTATCGAATACTCACGTTTTAGACTGAGTTAAACTGAAAATTATTATTCGTATTATAGATGATCTTTGTTACGGACATTCTAAAAGAATATCTAATTAATATTTAAAATATAATTTTATTGAAGTATAGTATTTAATATTGAAGTTTCAAAACATAAAGAATAAAAAAATCAAATTAACGTCATAATTAACCTCGATGTCATGAAATAGCGCAAACCATTTTTGTAAACAACTTTTAGAACTTCGTAAATATAACGAATCTTTTACTCGGACACTTCATGTTTTCAAACATAGCAACATCAAATGTTCAATAGCAAATCAATAAAAACAAACTGAATTCGACCTAGCTTCCCAGCTATCTCATATCGGAAATCCGCCACCGTCGGGACTCCAAACCTAATAAAAGTCGCTGCAGAGACGCGGCAATGCTGGCGCTGAGCTCAACGCAGTCGGTACGTTCCAAAGAGGTGCATCTTGAATGACACAACAGACACGAAAAGTGTTGCGGGCTCCACAGATCTATAGGTTCTACCCGCGAAAACAAAATATCTGATGCGACCGCCGTTGGGGAGTGCTCCAGCAACTGAGGCGGCGACTCCGACGTGACGCGTGGTGGCGACCTCTGGTGGTGGCCAACGCCATCGCCAACGCCATCGCCCGCGCCCCCACCCCTCGCCCTCGCCCTCGCCCTCGCAGCGACGCCTTCCGCTCGGCGGAATATCAAAGTCGCACGCCGACGAGAGGTGAGGCGCGATAGGGCGACAGTCGCAGCGGCCCGGTGCGCCGGCGACCGAGGGGAGGCTGGGCGGTGGAGCGAGGTGAGCAGTGGGGTGCGAGATGTGTCACGCAGTCAGAGAGAGGTGGTGAGTGCGCGACACGTCACGCCAGCTTCAAGAAACAATCACACTGCGTTCTCTGTATTGGGGGATCCTGGCTTCACACCTAGTCGAAAACAGAATCTATGAAACACAAACAGGTTTTTGAGTTTCGTTTGATCGCCTCGTATTCTAAAACAGAAGTGCACGGCAAAAATATAATTTTCAAGACAAAAATACACTAAGAAAAAGTTTTTTTTCAGGCGAAATTTCGGCCTGTTCCGGTGGGCGATTACATAACTTTATCTTCTTACGAAGAATTCGTAAGGCGACAAAGTAAAAATGTATGTATTTATATTAAATAATGTAGTTGTTCCAGAAGGTCCAACCAATTTTGAACTTCAGCAATTTACGAAATTTCAGAAATTTTAATTATAGTCGCACTTTTGCCATTTTTGTTTTCAGACAGACGTTTTAAAACAAACAAAAACAACAACAACAATTATTCAGTACCAGAGACCCCCAAAATATATCTCCGGAAAAAATCGTCATCGTATTTTATAAGAATTATATAACTTTCTTTAAACTATACTAAACTCTATACTAATTAACGAGTCAGTTATTAAAAATGAAAAATTGAATTTTTCAACTATTGTATTTTTACTAAGTTGTAAAATAAAATCCATTCATTCAAGTAAAAATGAGTGTACTGTTTTCAATTACTGGAGAGTTATTGGCAGACGTCAGCACACAATTTCTGAGATGTTGATCGGAAGATGTTAGTAGTAGTTTGGTAGTACTTTGCTGCGATTTCTGATTCACGCTGTTTGTGAGATTTTCTATCATATTCACGTATTCATTTCCATCAATCCTTTACAATGGATGGAATTTAAACAGTATTAGAATATGAACGGAATATAACACGCGCTTTGCTACACATGTGTACCAAAGCGCGTGTTATATTCCGTTCCGTGCACGGAACACAATTGAATTGACTGCAATATGTATCAGTAAATTCCAATCAATAGTATTCCGTAGAAGAGCGGAAGCGCGTGCTGTCCGAATTGAAGTGGCAAGATGGGGCTGAGGGAAGTGTCAATTCGAGGAGGGAGCGGGGCGGGGCTGGGCCGGGCTGGGCCGGGCTGGGCGAGGCGGGGCAGGGCAGGGCAGGGCAGGGCAGGGCAGGGGCGGTGGAGCGGGGGGGGCGTGGATGGGCGGGGCAGTGCGGGGCAGTGCGGGGCAGGGCGGGGCAGGGCGGGGAGAGGCGGGGCAGTTCACGTGGCGGGGCTGAGCGCGGATGCGCTCGCTGGGTTGCGAGGGGTGTGAGCGGTGCGAGGGGGTGCCAGGGGGTGAGAGGGGATGCGAGGGGGTGCGAGGGGGTGCGAGGGGGTGCGAAGGGGGTGCGAGAGGGTGGGAGGGTGCGAGGGCGGCCTCGTTAGCGGCGAGAGGCGGCTAATTGGCGGATTTGCGCCCCTTCCCGCTGCGGATCATCGTCGCTGCGGATCCGCTAGCCAGGCTGGTATCCGTATCTCCCTCGAGCTCAACCTGCCGCCTCCATCCTGCTCTCGCTCACATCCTCCTCGCTCCGTCCTTCATCTTGACGGAGTTTCATGGCTCATTGTGAATCCTGATACTTCAGGCAACGAGCGTCTGTGTTCCGATTTGATTCATTTCAATGTATCATAATGCAGCGTGATAAAGTTTAGAGAATTTTCGATCAGCAGAGAGAAAGAATATAAAAATCCACAATAACTCTAGGAGATTAAATCAAAATCTAATTTTTTGACATTGATGAATTGTTGATGGTATCAACTGAAAGGAACAATTGTGTTGAGACAAACAAAAATCAAACACAAATATATATATATATATATATATATATATATATATATATATATATATATATATATATATCCCAAAGCTAGATTGTGTGCTGAAGGGAACATTAAATAAATACCATCATTATTATAACTACAATTTACACGGAAATTATATTATAAGACGCGTAAATTGTGGCGTTAAAGAAGTGCAGCTCAGAGTTAATTTTTCTGCATTCGAATTCCTAAAAATATACTTCTCTCTCGGTAAAACAAATGTGATTAAATTGTGTGAATGATTTCAGTAGTCCCTTAAAAGCTGAATTTATTAGTATTTATTGTGCGCGATTTAATAATATCCAGCGTTATTTCATGCACGCGCAACGGAAATTATTTAATCTGTGATCGATGCGCTTAATATTTTAAAGTAATTAGCGTAATAAAATTGTGCTAGCATGTGTAATGAAGGTGTCAGTCGCAGTTGAACAAAATCGAAGGCATGAATTGGAAGTACATATTTGCATGCGTATTTATTTTCATGGAAAAACAGAATTGATCAAAGCTGTGGTGCCACTTCGGTTAAAAAATAACTCTAAATTACTAAATACTGCTCAAAAGAGCATATCTGAGATAATTGAATACGGCACACCTGCAAAAAATCCCTTAAGAGGTAATTTATTTTCTTCTGCTACCGTTGTATACGGACAAGATACAGAACAGTACTGAATTGAACAACCTTTGAATCTTAAATTAGAAGATACAAAAATCCCTTTATTGATGTACTGAAATATTACACAAAATACAAAACAAAAAGACATTTCCATTTAGCCAGACGTTAGTCACATACCAGCGGACTAGCGTAATCAGGAGCAAATAAGCTTTTTTCTACCACAATCAAAGAAACGCATTAGCTCTGCGCAGGTAGAGATCCAGGAAGAAAATAAGAAACGAAAGCACAGAAATAATATTTTACTGCGCCGTGGATCTTAACGCTCTTTTGCAGATCATTAGCAGAGGTTTGAAGTGAGGAAGCGAGAACGAGTAAATAGACACTGGTTTTCTTACTCCTCGATTGAGAACGTCATTAAAAGGCAGAGTGATCTCATAACCTCTTTTTAAATCAATTGAAGGAGACAGCACGATGATAAAACATTTACCACATAAAATGTTTATGACTAGTCTCGTTTCATTATAGTGCTACTCGATTCATAAAAGAAACGAGTCTATAATTTGGCTAACATTCCACAAACCGTGTTAAAGCCTAACCGACTATCCAATGAATTATTTTGAAGAAAATGCTTTAACATGACAATTTGAATAAATGGTGTATCATAAATAATAAACTACAGAAACCATCCCGATTTCACCGAAAACAATTAAAATTGTATAAATTAGCAAATATCATTTAAACACTAAATTACAAAAAGGGGAGCAAACACAATTAATACGTTTTGGACAAACTAACAGTAATGTCCTTTATTTTATATCCTGTCATTTTCAGAAGACAATTCAAAGAAATCAGGGGTAATATCGAACGTTTTGAACCAAGTAACACTTACGTCGAACATTATTCAATTTTCCACTGTTTATTCTTTTTTTTCAGATATAATGAGGAGCAGAACACGGGATGAGGAACTCCCACGTCCCCGACGAACGCTATGCGACTAACGCTCTTCTGGAGAAGGACAAAACAACGTTTTCCGAAGATGAATATTTGCAAATAATAGTTGTGAACGTCTAGTCTTCATTTCGTTAACGGGAATTTCTGGTAAGTTAAAAACGTCTTTTTGTGGAGCATTTTATTTAGCAACATCTTTTCATCAGTTCATTAAATTCCAGACTTTTTATATACAGTTCAAGTCTGACACATTTTTAACATAAAAATCTAAGATATCACACAGATATAAAATTATCATCATTTCAGTACAAAATATACATACAGATATTTCATGAAATTGTTGCAATTTGTTGCACATTTTCAAGGTGTACCAAACAGATTTGGCAAAGAAAAACTTTTCATTACAGGGAATTATTTGTATCCATCGAACTGAATTAAATATTTCAACTGTTGTACTTAATGTAAATTGTTGAAGTTCGACGTTCAAGAAAGTTATTTTTAAAACTCTAAGCGACACATTATAAAATTCAATACAATCATTACCAAACACATTTCACAGACGTACCGTACGCACAATAATTGGAATTTTGTCAATTTCCGTACTTTGTTTTCGTTCTTAATTAATCGTTTGATTTCTACTAAAAATAAGGCACCCGCTTATTGAAGACAATTAAATAAAAAATAATTCCTAATACCACCAAAGTTCTTGAAGGCCGCCTCTAAACACAACTCCAAAGTGCGCTAGTAAGAGTTGGTGTACGTTGGCAAAGGAAGTGCAGATATCTGCAGAGCCAGACACTGAAGCGACTGGCAAAAACCCTAACAACAACTGTTTTGAAAGTCCTTTCGTCGGGAGAGAAAGTGGCTGAGCTGCAGTCCCAAGTGAAGGCGGGGCTGCTGCGCCGAAGGACGAGCGCTGCGCTGGAGCCCAGCGAGCGACCGCCCGTTACGCCCAGCCAGCAATTATCTGCTCGTAAATTCCAAAAGGCATCCTCCCCTGCCGGCGCTGACGCAATCGAGATTACCGCTGTCAAATGCATTTGCTTCGAAATGCTGCCTCCTCTCAGCGAATTGGCTTTAAGAAAAATTGGAGTTGGACGAAAGAGCCGCAGAGTCATACCATACTTTTTATTGTTATCACAGGAGTATGTATCAATCATCTAATACCAATCGTTAAATGAATTAATTTTTAAAACCTTTTTATTGCGGACTTTGATTGTCCCCTCAAAGTTCAGGTTTTCGATATTATTATTTTTTTCGGAATTTATTTGAATTGAGTGTCAAATCCTTACACAGTATTTCAAATATATTTCATAAGAACAGCAAGGAGGGTTGAAGCTGACTAGGATTGTGGTGGGATAAGCTAATGTCGATAGACCTATACCATTAAATGCCAAAGAAGATCCTTTGTAATGGGGTACCCTGACCGAAGAGCATTGGAGAAGAGCAGTCAAGAGTGGGGTGTAGTCAGCAAGTCCAACCTCTCTCCTCCTCGTGGTGGCTCCTGGATATTCTCTGTCATCGTCCCAGAGAGTAACTAATAAGAGATGGGCGAGGGCGAGTTTCTGGCGCCTAAAAGCGGCAACTTTGGGCTAAGGGAAGGAAAACCCTGACAGAAAACCAAGGGCGAAAGAAGCTCTCCAGGCGTAGCCAGTCTTTCTAGGGGAGAAAACCTCAAAATAAAACATCTGTTGCCCTGCAGCTAGTGGCTAAACTGCCAAAGGCTAGAGGAAGAAATCCTTAGTATGGTAAAGGAAATATGGATTACCACAATGGATTACCACAAGATATCTGTTACCACCACGGAATTTTTTGAAGAAATCCTTGATCACAAGTCACCTGATCTTCCTGGTGAGGGGTTTAGATACAGGCTGGAAATCTGAATACGTTAAAAAATATTTTTCAGAAATCTCACACCGAATAAGAGTGGACAAGTACGACGATCATAGAAGGATAAGGACAAGAATAAAGAATTAACGGAAATACTAAATGTGGCCACATCGAATGTTCAAGGACTAGGATCAAATGAGACCGATCCCAACTTAATAGAATGTGCAAAGAATATAAAATCAATATAGCTGTGATCACTGCAACCAGAAAAAGCTAGAAGGCTCTAAAGAACTTGAAGACTATATCATGTTTTATAATGGAATTGCGCAAATAAAAAAACATGTTGTGGAGTAGCTATACTCATAGTTAGAAAATTAAATTATGAATGGTGCAATTCAAAAATTGTGGTCAAGCAATCATACAAGACAGCAAAGACAAATTGAAAATGGCACTGCACAAGCTCAACGAACAAAGTGTAACCTATGACCTGAAAATATCCTGAAAAAAAAACAAAAAAAACACAATGGCCTTTCGGGTATTTATCCAATTAGATTAAAAGTCCTAAATAACAAACCAATAGAACAGGTATCTCATTACCAATATTTGAGCTTTGACATATCTTATGAAGAAGATTAAGATGATAACTAGTGGTGCTACAGAATGGCACAGACTTTCCCGTTTTAGTTTTCTATTTCATTAGGTCTCGATTAGTTACACGAACTTGCCACAATTATTTTTGCCAGCTGCCATCTATCGCCGAACAAAGTAATTAAAAAAAAACTCTTCATTTTTCAATTTCCTAATAGTAGAACGGAAATATTCTTTTTTGAATATTAAGCAACAGTAAAACCTCGGCCAAAATTGCAATTTTCTTTTAAAGTTATTGTTGTCGTTTTTAAGAAAATATCGCTTAATCCCTACTGTAAATTCGAAAATTGAAGCTCTTTTACACAGAAAATGTTTGAGTTCTCGAAAAATTTCACTTGAAGTCATTTGAAGAACTTATCTCACAAATACAATAGTGTTTACAAATTGTTGGAAATATGCATATTAATGGCACGAGAGATCTTTGTGAAATATTACATTTGTATAATAAAAAAAACAATGCCCCGAAATGAACTTCACGTCATATTAAAGAGTGCAATTAGCACCATCCGTTCGAAAAGTTTGAAGAAAATATTTGGAGCTGTTTTTGAGAAAATGGCATTTGAGCGTTCCTGAATATGCGGAATTTTGAGCTATCTGTCACACAAAACGGTTGAATTTTCGAGAAAACTGATTTGACTTTATTTAAAGAACATGTACTCACAAATACAATAGTGTGAACAAATTGCCACTGATATAAATAGTAACAACATGATAGACAGGTAAAAAAACACATTTTTGTATTTTTTGAAAAAACAAAAACCAGCGCAATATGGTGTTTATATCATCTTATAGAGTACATTTAACACCATCCCTGCCAAAAGTGTAAAGAAAAAAGATTTAGTATTGAAAAAATCCTACGTATGGTTTAGGCACTATTGATGTTCACAGATGGACTGACAGACGGACAGGCAGACGGACGTTTAAAAAGCTCTTTTTCGGTATCAGGGGCCTCAAAACGTGTATTACCTTTGCAATCTCGAAATCGATTTTCCGCAGCATTACATAATTTTCCGTATAGTACGTATAATACTATGTATATATGTACATATACGGAAAAGTAAAAATGGAGAGAGCATGTCCTTCATATGCCACCAGAAGGACTCCAAAACAAGCAATGGAGTATAATATAGATGACAAAAGAAGCGTAGGAAGACCGAAAAATAGTTTCGTTTGTTCACGAACACATTCATTTTATGTTGTAATAAAAACATGCAAAATAGAAACTGCATTATAGAATAAAAGTAATAATACTAATAATTATTATTGTTGTTATTATCATTATTGACCAAATAAAATTGTTCACAATACTCGCAAGCTATTACACGAGTGGTATGAGTCGTAAATTATAAATTTCTTAATAATGTTATCTTAATATGTTACTTGGGCGTTACACCTTGTCATATCCAATAGTAACGTAATTAGAAGCCAGTAGTCGGAATTGGAAGAGTAATTGTAAACAGTAGCTGTTCACAATTCATGATCAATATTTTATTATGAATGTCTTTAAAATATTCATTCCAAAGTTTTCCTAATTGGCTTTGCACTTCTCGGTATTGTGTGCTAACATGTATTTTTAATTTAGTTATCTCTCCCTGTAATAATATATCACTGTTATTATGGATATTAATTATGAAAATGTTACTTGATTCCTCGATAGAAAAACAATATTTAAAACTGCATTGTTCTTCAATTCAACCTGGCCGAGAAGTGCGTATTTTCGGAGTTAAGCCTATTGAAATTAGTTAACTGAAGGAAATTATTTCTAAAACTTTCATTGTGTAAATGAAAAAAGAAATACAAATCAAAGAAATATTGTACTATGTTTCTTGGCGAATGTGCAAAATCTTAAATATAATGAATAATACTTACTGGTATAAGTTACTACTAACTTTTAACTAAATTAATAGTTCGTTAAAAATATGAAGATCGGGAGACAGAAGACGATATTAATGAAGAGTGATTTACAAAGCCACATATATCCGTGTGTGGCAACTCGAGATTCTGAACTACCAACTTCCTCCAACATCATCCCAACAAGTCCAGCTGCACAAACGCGTTCTGCCACGAGACGGCGGCGCGAGAGAAGTTACTCGTGCGAGACACAAACACCGCCGTTCGCCACGGGGCTTTTTATCTCTCTTGTTTGTTTGCGTTAGAACTTCTCCAATAAACGTATAAATAGAAATAAATTCCGTTCTCTTTTGTGACGACAGCCGAGCGAGTGGGCGGGTGGGCGGGCGCTACCGCCTCCGCACAGGGGCGCAGAGGAAGGGAAGGGGGATGGCGTGTGGTGCGGAGTGGGGGGCGGGGGCGGGGGAGCGGCGCGGCGGCAACCCCGACGCACAATGCAGGGTTTTGTGCCCTACTTACGGAAAACCGCACGAGGCGCTCGATCTCGTTAGGTTTCTTTTGTCGCGCGCTCCGCCGGCGCCGCTGAAAGGCCTGGCCTTCGCGGATGAGCGGCGGCTCGCGGGCTAGGCGGGGCGGGGGCGGGGGCGGGAGTGGAGGTGGAGGAGGAGGAGGCTCTTCGGGTGAAGGTGCACACGAGGGCGCTGGAGGCATCAACACAGAGGAAGGAGGAGGATAGACAGTCCGTGACGAGAAGAGCCGAGAGCGTGATGGACACGGAGGCACAAAGTTGTGTGTGCGCGTGGGAGACGAGGAGCCTTGGAAGAGGATTCGGACTCATGGTGGAGTGCAAAAATAGAAAAGATGAGTGCTTGTCGAAAATGAGGACATGAATGGGGAAATGAATTCATGAAGGTGACAAGAATCGGACTTGATCAAGGAAAACATGTTGAATTGACATCATGAGAAATAAAATGCAAACACATGAAGGAGAGGAGGAGGACAATATGAGTGACAGGTGAATTACGTACGTAATGACGACACAGATGAAGTACGATCACAAATGAAGACAGACAAGATTATACAAAGCAGAAAGTCATGACAACATTGTGTTGATATTTGAAGTCAAAGAGAAAAGTAATGGATATGTTTAATGCGTGTTGTACCCATATTCTCTCCGGAGCACTTTAACTTTATCGCCCTACTACATGTACGTAGTAAAGAAAAAGTATTGTAATACTGCGGCGGAGATCGGCTATTAATCGTCAGAAAAAACTCGTATTGCTGGAACCTGATAACGAAAAATTGGATAAATTTTGTTCCTATATGTAGTGAATTACTTCCTCTGACACGTTGTGTCGTTGAATCCACATTTTGTGGGCCTTTGATACCTAAAAATTGACTGACGGCAAAACGCCTGCCTGTCTGTCTATCCCTGTCAATGCTAACGCCTAAACCGAGGAGACAATTTTCTCCAAAAATGATATTCCCCAACCGATCTCAACGAACTGAAGGCCCTGCGAGTTTGAAATAGATATTTTGATTTTGGGGGTTGTTTTACATAAAACCTCTCAAAAATAGTTTCAAAATTTTCTCAAATATAGCTGTAAATATGTTTTGATTAAATTTTGTTGCCGAGTAGCGTAAAGAACGCTTAAAAGAATGATACAGGTATCATTCTCGATGAAATTCTTAATACGTCAAAAATTGCAAAAGTTCAAATTTTTTCTGCGTCTTTCTATAGCTAAAATTTTGAAAAAAGAGACTTTTTACTTGAAACATGTCGTTCAAAGTTATGATGAAATAAGACCATGCATATTTTTTAGAAAACGTGAGTAATTTCCATGAAATTTTGCGCCAAATATAGGATATTTTTCTCAAAACAGCTCCAAATGTTTTCTTTAAAATTTCTTTTCGTGTAAATCAAAGTTTTTTAGTTCTTTGTTCTATATTCTGCAAACTTTCTGTATTTTCGAAAATTACTAAAAATTATCATTGCAAATGTACAATATTGATGATATATATACCTTTGTTTAATGAAATCTATTCTAAAAGAATCATTCTTTAAAAAAGGTTACTTAAAATTTTTGAAAATGCCAGTAGGTTTTTGCGTAATTTTTCCTTTTTTCTCAAAAACAGCTCTTTTTCTTTACATTTTTTCCTCTGATGGTGTAAAGGGTGTATCACTTTCCTTGAACTTTCTGAATATTCGAAATTAAAAATTGGCTCGTGTCCTTTTCGTTGAACTGTCTAAATATTCGAAACTTCCATGCGTTTGAAATAACGCAAGAAATCACTTGCTTTTTAAGCGTCGGGAAAGCTGAGCTTACTAGTGCGGTTGGAGGTGTAGCGGGAACGTGCTTGGCGTGAGAACTCGATGAGCCTGGGTTCGAATCTAGGCGCGGAGAAAATATTGCTGTTGGAAACAGTTTTGCAGATTCATAGTATTATAATATTGCGTAGCCGCTACAAATAATTATTATACCTATTATAATGGGTGGTGAGAGGGTGAAAGAGAATGAATTCAATGGGCATAGGGGACGGAAGTGATGAGACACCCAGAAAGAGCGATTGGATGAAGGCAAGTAGCTGAGTGGTGAGAACGCTGGTACTGCAATGAGGCAACCTAGTAAGACGCAACCTTGGAGGTGAAGAGGCACTACATGGCAGAAGACGACGTGAGGGCACGACATGCCACCCAGAGGCGTTGCAACGCATGAGGAGAAGGTGAAGACATATGAGCGCGTATTGGTACTAGTTCACATAGTGAGTGGGACACGTCTACAAAATTAACGTGAACTGGGCTCGTGAAGGAACTATGCTACAAATGCAGGTTTAAATTAGTATTTTGGAAAAAAATAGAAGTATGAGAAATGGTTTTATAAGATGATATTGTTGATGATTGAGGTTAAAGAAAGCAAGAAACAGATATATAGTTCAGCTTCCTATCGTAATTGTTTCTTTCATGACTTGGAAAAAATGACTTCATTCTTTTTTTCAATCATCAGAATCAATTTTTTGATATGCCATGTTTTACAGTTATCTTACATAATTTCAGAATCAGAAACACTTCATTATTTGGTTTTATTTTAATGTTTTAATGCAATATGTGTGTTTTAATGCAATTTCATGTGGGTGCTGTTGAACCATTTTCCTGATGTGGTTTCGGCATATATATGTATTCTCGTATGATAGTATGAGACCGATTCTTTATCGACAATCCTATTTATTGGTTTTATAATTAAAATAAGTATATATTTTAAGGATGATGATGATGATGATGATGAAGCATCCTCGTTCTTCAACAGATGTTGTCGGAAGTAGTTTCAATTCTATATTTATCAGGAATCATAGTTATTTATGTGCTAATGACGTATAAGGGCCTTTGGCCCTGGGTATTTTTCTTATCTCTTGATCATTAGAACCAATTAACGCCCGTCGTACTTACAAAAACTATTTTTTACCTAATGTTAACTCTGTTTGAAATACCTTGATTTTGATACATGTTCCTCGCAGAATTCTCTCCGTAAGAGAACATTCAACTGCTTTCTCGTATTTCCCTCGTAACCACGATTCTCTCGATCCAGCTAAGTCATGCGGCGTATATCGAGCTCCGAATCGAAGACAATAACAAGCAATAACGTATCAGTAAAAATAAAATTATTTTCTAGTGATATTTATCATTTTGCTATAATATTCATTTTTAATCACTCAGTTCTTGCCTTGATTAAAAAAAATTAATATTACCTTTCCCTCCGTCGGTGGTATTGTTGCAACGAGAAACGATGCCACCGAGATTCGAGACAAGCGGGCGAGCGGGATGGTGACTGAAATGCGTGGATTCGATAACAGGCACTGACGCTCCCGCGAGTATCGACTGGCGGATCTGAGTGTCGACACAGCCGCAAAGAACAAGAGACGGCCGCAGCGAGACCGAGGGTGCCTTTCGAGTAGTCGGTTTCAGGCCTTGAACCAAATAAGCAGAAACTCAATAAAAATTAACTAAGTAAAAAGGAATACCAATTACTATGTTGTATTCTTGTAATTGAATTGTAGAAATGAGTAGAAAAACTATTGTTGTATCGTATTAAAATAATAACATAATTGTATTATAATGACCGTGGAAAGAAACGTTGAAAATTCTTTAACACTTATCTCGAAATTTTATGTGAAGGAAACCTATTATGAACAATAAGACGAATACGAGATTGAATATAAACGTAATACAGTTATTATAATTATAGGAAGTTATAATATTTTAATTGACTGATTTATATAAAGTCATTTCCATTTAGAACAAGAACACTTAATTATATGCATTTGAGTTCCATTTTTAACACATGATTTACATCTATCTTTTTTTATTGAAACAGCACTGTGCTGGATTAAGATAAAAATAAATACACTTTGAAATCAAATATGTGACAACTGAAAAACCAAAGTGTGTTCCAACACGTTTACTGTCACTCGCATTTCTGTTTTGTACTCTAAATCACTACGTCTGGAGTCAACCATTTGAAACACAGAGCCTGATTTCTAGACATAGATCACGAAAGCCGAGTCGACTCGCACGCACGCGAGCTAGCACGAAAGTGACCCGACGCTTGACAAAACACAGCCGCGGGCCACGGGGACGCGTATTTCTGATGAAATCTGCAGCCCTATTTTTTACGAAATGCACGTTGGCCAGTCGACGCTCGCGTAGAAAGCGCCGGGCGCCGTGCCATCACTCACTGGGATAAGCATCTCGCTACTTACTCGATAACTTCATGAATGAAGCGCTTTGCGAGGGAGAAGAGACAGTTAAATGGGTTTAATTGCGAAAATCTAAACAGGCTTTGTCTCTCCGCGGACACTTAACGAGGCCGAGTGGGAACAAAGCGCGTCCGGGGGAAATTGGCGGGGGGCGGGGCCCGTGCGCCATGGGGCGACTATCCGCGCGAGATCTGCCTACGCTCGGGCGCGCCCGGCGGCCGCGCGGCCGCGATGGCGTCCGACAAGCAACCGCGAGGCGGCGATCGCGGCTCGCCTCCGGATGCGCGCCACGCGCCTCTCTGCGGTGGCTCAGGGCAGCACTGCCTCTGACCGCGGGGACGGGGGTCCTAGTCTCGACGATTCGAGGACTTTCGACACTAGCGAGGTAAGTAGGTGCAGTCCTGCCGCTGCGTGGAGGAGAATTCTAGAGACCGGATGCTGATCAGTAGTTTTCCGTTGTTTCTCCGATCAACACCAGGCGAAAGCCAGCAGTACCATAACAAACGGACCCGTACCACGCGTGGTTTTTCCTTCCTCCCAACACACCCTTTCATTTACATGTATTTCACTACCACACATGTCGGGAGTCCAGTCGGAAGCTTAAAGCTTGTCCGGGCTGGCGCGATGCTTCCCTGATGGGAGATACCTAGTTGGCGAAAACCCCGCAAGCCGGCGTTGAAAGATCACCGCCACCTTCTGCGATAAAAAAGAACTTGCACTACATGTACTGGACTAATGATATTAGCAAGTGACACGCCCGGAAACATCAATCAATCAATCAATCAATCAATCAATCCGGACTCCCACTTGGTCAGCGGCGACAGTGTGCGTAAAGCTTTATTTTTGTTTATTTGCGTCAGTCGATGAATTATCTTTAGTATTTTCAATTACGTGACGGTCAAATTTGAGGTTTCAGAATCAAAGAATGTAGATGCGATGCTTACTCGTAGCTAATTCCTTGTAGAATGAAGACAAATGTGCCAAAAAATAATCTTCATATGCAGTGTCGAGAAAGGAATGCTTTTTATTGTTATGGCGGTGTTTCATTTAATGAGCGATATTGGCGATTATTATACAGTACTTTTAGTTCTATTTTTCTCACAAAAAGAGATTAGAGACACAAGAAAAGTAGCTTTCGTAAGAAATATATTTTGTAATATATCGGAATCATTGGACTACGTACATTATATACCGACTACATTCGTGAAACAAAAATACTGACATAGATATTTATATTTTCTAAAGCTCAAGGTTGTTTTTAGACAAGAAGGTTGCAAACATCGATGCAGTATTCATGTCTTCCGGGCTGATGGGCCGTGGTCCAATTGGCTTTGAGATGCCAAACGTTTCGCCCACGGTCACGGACCATCAGCCCGGAAGACATGAAGAATATTGACTCCGGCCGTGAAAGCCTACAATCGATGCAGTAGTACAATAGAAAAAATACAAAGAATATTAGTTTGTCCCTGTCGTTATATTAATGAACGCCATTCGGACTTCAACTTCACCTTCAATATTTTCAAAAGGAAATGTTGATGTAGGCAATAAACTTGTATTTTAAATTCCTAGTTTTTAATTCGTAAACAAAGGTTTTTCTTAGTCAGAAAAACTTTCTCGAAATGAAAGACCAACTCAAGTTGCTTTCACTATCGTGACTCGAAAAAAACGTGTGAAGTCAAAGAAATTGTATTCATTAATATTTCAATAGTACTTACATTGTAAGTTTTATATCGTGATAATAAAAACATTCTTCGCATTTTAGCCAATTGGTCAGCGTGCTTGCTTCCCCTGGTTCGATTCCCGAACGGGAAACATCATTGTTGGCGTTTTCCTTGCAATATCCCCGTGTAAGTCGCTGTGTGACGATGAGAAAATTCACTTTTCAGATTGAGAAGACCAGAATACGTCGTGTTCATATCTTCGTGCTAACCACACATACCCCTTAACCCACGGCCGCGAGGCCAGGACGCTGCTGGTAAACTCTGGCCTGTTCGAGGGTTGTCGCGCCGAGTACAGACAGATAATAAAACGATAATACTCTATATTTGTACATACGAGTGTACTATATACACATATACGCTATGTTGCTGTCGAATAAATCTCAATGACAATAGTGTTTTTATGTCCAACATCTGGAAATTAATAGTACAATGAGCAGCGTGATCGTAATGTATGTTGTAAGCTGTAATTATATCTGGATATCAAAGCGACGCAACTGCAAATACATATACTGGAGACAAAATAAATGTGAGAATGCTTAAACGTACATATTTCCGAAAATAAATCCGTACTTTTTGGTGCATATGCAATTAGGAGGAGTATCAGCAATTCAACTCAACTTTCGTCCCCAGAGAGAAAGCGAATATAGATTCCGATAGTGTCTCCATAAAAAGGAAAAGGGAAGAGGGTATATTTCAAAAGAAGTGTTCACTCATTGTTGCTGGACCAAAGAATCTGCACAAAGGGTGAGCTTTGTATTCATGAAAATAACAGAATATTCGACTCATCCTTCTGATCGCTTCTTTGCTTTTTTATGAAGACGATATACCACTTTAAATATTCTCTTTCTATTTCACAATTCAAAACAAATTCTTACGATTATCGATTCAGGATTTTTCCGACCTTTCGTAACAACAAGGCAACATAAACGATATGCATTGCAATCTGAAATTGACCGGTAAGTCAATACCTAATAACGGCAAAGTTTCTTGAACACATACTGAAGCATTCGGACGACGGTAGAAGTCATTTCAGATATATTTCACATTTCTAAAATGTTGAATCTATTGCAGGTACTATATTTTAAGTTCATTCTCAATAAAAATTAAATAACCTGCAATCTAAGAACTCACATCTTATTGCTGAATTGTTTGAGTTCCCCACGAGTTGGCGTTCTAAGGCTACAAGTAATAAACATGTCAAAATATTTTTACTTTTTTCACAATATTAGCAAGCCTGAATACCTACAATTATATACTAATAATGCTTTGGGAGAATGTACTAGATGAAATAAAGTACGGATTTAAAAAAAAAAAAAAGATAGAGAACGGCGAGCTGCAAGCACCATTTAAGATTCCGTTGTAAGCACAACAATATTTTCAGCAAGGTTGCACATTAAATGTTGAATGAAATACTCGAACACCCTAAAAATTTAAAAAAAAAAATTTTTTAATCGATTTCGAATCCATGCAAACTGCATTGTGCGGCTCTGCGAGATCCCCTCGCGACACCTCTCGGTGCGGACTTTCTCACGCATCGCCAAGATGGTGTCCATGGGCAGGCCATGGCGGGGTGCGGCGAGATCGCACCCTCAGCCGCCGCCGCCGCCTCCTCCTTTCCTGCTGCTCCCGCAGGGGTGGTGGCGCGGCGCGGCGCGTCGGTGTATTCATCGCGGAGCACAATGCCCGGGCGCCGGTTGGGCGCGGGGCGCGCGCCCGCGGACCGACGGGACCCCACCTGAGGGGCCCCATTGGCGGGGCCCAGGTGAGCGCCCGCGAGGGGGCCCGGCCCCCGCCCGGGGGCCCGCAGGATAAAGCTGCTCGCGAGAGCTGTTGCGTTTGACGCGCCCGTCAGCACGGCCTTCGCAACCGCCGGGCCGCCGACGCCGCACCGCCACCACCAGGAATTGGCTTGTACCGATCGAGTTAAATTCTCTCTCGACGACACTCGGCTATACATAAAGGGTTTTGTTAAACCCAGGGGAGTGTGGACGATTTGCCAACTCAATTCGCAAAGCCCCCTAGCATTGTAGCTAAATATACTTTCAATTTTCATCCCCCTTCTTGGACTGTTGGGATGAACTGCGCCGATTACGTTAAATTAATTTGAAGAAAAATGCCCACCATAAATTACACTTTCGTCAAATTTCAGATTACCGTTTTCAATCCAAAAGCCCCTACAGAGAAAAATATTCTCCTCAGCATTGCACGTAAAGCCTGTAATTCGTTTCTGACATTAAATAATTTAAATTATTGTCTTCATATTTCTCTCCTCCTTTCAAGTAGATTTACGACGATTATAATTGTGAAAAAATTACGTATTACGCAAGCAATACAACGTGATTTTGGAAACATAACGAGATTATTATGCATAATTTGCCAAAAGGAGAGAAGCATAAAACATTTTTACGCTGGTGGTACGTCACTTACACCTTCGCGACTCAAAATGAACCTTTTAATATCGAGGCAAACTTTCTTTTCTCTACATTAATGATCATTGCCTACGAGAAGGATATTGGATAGTTGCACTAGGTTTTGAATAATATTTGAGATTCTATTCCCTGTGTCCTCGCAAATTCGATTCTTTCAATACATAGCAATTTATGAGGGCGTTTGATTTTTGACATATGAAATTGAGCGCCCCCTGCGCCTTTTGGTGTCCCCACAACTGGATCCAACCTGAAAGGGGGGAGCTTCATTGAGAGATTTAGAGAGGCCGTCAAGGAAGGGGTTCAACTCCACAATCCAGCAGGGTAAACGTACGACTCAATGCAATACAAAATGTTAAATGTTGTTCACAAGACACTCAATAAAAAGTCAAGCCACAGGCATTGCAACGTAACATTAAATATATAGTTTGAGTTCGGTTTCTTGAGTTTACGTCGCTGCACTAATGTAAAAATCAAACTTTCCTTTCTTTGTTCACGTTCTCTCTGACTTCCATTGATGTGTGAGTCTGATGAAAGTGATATGACTGAAGTGATGTGAAATTTCATGGAATAACGTGATCATTTTCGATCGGGTATGATGTAGTGCCGTTATTGCTTTTTTATCATCCCACGACCCCAGAAAAGGAACAAACTATTTGGTGGGGTTCCTGAACCTCTCGCCTACGGTAGTTCAGCGACTCACAGTGGTTACATTTCCTGAGACGCGCTGAAACTATACTAGGGCCAATGATTTCTTCGGGCTAATGACAACAGTTCGTTTTGCACTCATTGAAAAAAAAAATAATAAACTCACCATTAGAGATGTCACGTTGGTAGATTTATTGCACATTAAACCACTCCACTACGATTATCGGCAAAATTGTAAGGATTAATTTAAACACCGTAGGTATCGTTGTTAATGTCGGATATGAAAACAGTATTTATCGCCGTTTTTTAAATTAATCATTTACAATTACCAACGCAGTTATTTCCACCACTTCATTTAATGTCTTCCTCTTCGGACTCGGTTGCCGCAAGGAGTTTCTCACGTCCTTGAAATATTGCGAAAACATTATTACATCTGGGAAAGACGCTCCCACCCATTCAGTTTCTGCAGTTATCGCCATTCCCGTGGTCATTTTGCATTTCCAGTGGCAATCTCATAACAATTTTTTATTCTTACAACTTAAACTAATTTTACAACACATAAACAAGGAAATAATGCACATACACATTTCAAAATCGCCCCTCGTTGCCTCAATTTTTGGGAGTTCTTTACTCCTAACCAGTGCATCGACGCATGCGTTTCTGTACCATTTATTTTACATTTCATTTCAAGATGTCATCACCGTTGTTATGGAAGTATATCGCGTGCGGTTAAGAAATTTTCTCAAGTAAGAGGTCTCAGAAAATAATTATGAGCGTGTTCTGCAGCTTTCTCCCTTGCTCTGGGATTTGTTCCGCAGTATTTGAGTAAGAACTTGGCCAAACTCCCAGGTCATTCAAAATACTGCGAAGTGCAAGACATTGCTTTATTGAAAACAACACACATTTTGCGCAAAGTATTTTAGAAGCACCGACTCTCCCTACATCTGATTGTTAGGAAGCTGGTTTACAACCTGGAGTAGTTTTCATATCCAACCGATTCATCATATCTTTATTAGTGAAGTAGAGGGATAATAATAATAATAATAATAATAATAATAATAATAATAATAATAATAATAATAATAATAATAATAATAAATAATGATAATAATAATGCCGCACAAAATTTTAAATAATAACTATTTTATTTTTTATCACTGGATTGAATCCATTTTTGTTTCATTCTCAACCTTAACGAAAGCGTTACTCGTAGGATGGCTCCTGCGACACCAGAAGCCCCGTCTCGACCTTCCCCCGCGGAGCCCGGCGGCGGGGGGCGGGCGGGCGCACAAAGCGGCGAGGCGTCGCAAACGAAGTGGGGCCGGGGCGCCGCGGCGCGCCGCCGCGGGGCCGGTCGCGAGCAGGCGGGACGCGGCGGGACCGAGTCCTCTCGCGCCGAGGACCTCCCTTTCCACTCCCGCGTCGGAGTGGGCTGCTGGTCGCTGCGGAGTCGGAACAGCGGTGGGGAAGTGCGGCAGGTCGGGATGGGATTCGTATAAGCGATGGAAATAGACAGGTACTATTCTGTCGTTTTAATTTGATAAAATACGTTGTCAGACAATTAGAGTTGTGAAGGAAGTTCATATTAGGAGGTCAATACCCACGTAGCAAATGTGTTTTGATCAAAGAGATAATGGAATGCTAGCTTTTTTTACTTCTTGTTATTATGTTCTTTTGATTTGTGTTATTTAACAAAATAATGTCAACACGACAATTACAACCACAATGACAAAAATGGATTCAAATCAATATATTTAAAAGTTTTGTTGACAAGGCAGTGCTAGTGCATAAACACCTGCATAGAACGTGAATTTCAAATAAAAGAATTATAAAACAATTATTTACAGTTCAGTTTCTGATGAGTTCTGTTCAATTTGAATTCTTATAAACATAAATTGTTCTTAGTTGAAGAGAAAAATTTCATCTTTCCTTACAAGCGCAGTTTAATGTTCACCCTTCTGCGCATTCTCTATCTCGTTTCTCCGGGAGCAGACTTTGCGTGGGCGTAGTGCCTGAGATTCGCTCCCCCTGCCTCGTCCCGCTGCCCCTGCCCGACCACAGACGTTTTCTGCGGCCCCTGCGACACTTTTTATCAAGATATTCCCTAAATACCTTAAACCTGTCTTACAGGACAGAAATTAATCCTGACAAACATCCTGCGTTCGGTTTTTGCGTCCTGCAAGAATGTACGGCTACCTGGCGCCGCCTCGGCCGTCATCGCCGCTGCTGCCGCCGCCCCCGCCGGCCTCTCTAGGCGCATCTAATGAGGCTGCCCGCCGCCCGCCCGGCGCCTTGTTTACCATATGGCGGCTGGGAACATCCATTTCACGATGCTAGCCACCGGAGCGGCGCCCGCCGGCATTTCGGGCTCGGGGGAAAAACTCCCAGTCGAAAAACTGACTCCCTCCCCACCCTGCTCCCGCCGAACGAAGCGCTGGAGACGTAGTAGGCAATGAGGGTAACAGATCAACGATTAGAGGGGTCAAAACACGGGGATGGAGGATGTATACGACGTGGTTAGTACCAATAGAAGGTTGGTGACATTTCATACATATATAGGTAATGGATAAAAGCAGTTAGGTTCCCTTATTACATGTGCGATGACTAATTCATGTAACAACTGTACATGACACTCCCAAATATGCAGTATTTGCATTGTTAAAAGGACGTGAAGTTTTTATTTTCGAATATACAAATCAATATTATTTCTTTTCAGGTTATTGGAAATATTTAACGCATGGTCGCACCTCAACAAGTATTTTTAGCACAATTAAACAACGAAGTTGAACGAAACATTCATAGATAAATATTCTATTTGAAGATCCTCGGTAAAAGAAATTAATTCCATATAATACCTGCAGAATATATTACCTGCAGAATTGGAAGATATACACGCTCATTATTATATTCGTTATTTTTAAAACCAGTACATCAAGGTTCTCAGACAAAAAAGTAATACGTGTGCTAAAACAAATGTATTTAAATATGCTAATGTTTTCTTTAAGACATATTTCATAATTCAATTTTTTTCTTTCAGAAATAAGGGCTACAGAACACTTTTAAAGCAATTAAGGTAAGTAAAGATGTGTCTACAATTTCACGTTTGTTAACTTTTGAAGAAATGTAACGCATTTAAATTTATATAATTTTTCCTTTTTAAAATACCACTTTTATCATCAACGACCATGTTAATAAATATGAATACGTTTGAGAACGTGTCCTATTTCTTATGATTTAGGGTCAGAATAAATAGAGTGTCTACAAAACTATGTTTTCAATACAACACATATCCGTCACTTGAAATATCTATTTGAGATATTTAAATTGTGTGCGTTATATATAATAGACTATATCATTGTGGAAAACTTATAATAGATGATACACTAGAGTTTCACACGTATTACAAAACGAAAGTGACCTGTAATGAAAATGTTTGAAACTAAAACGCATTAACCTACATTGTCAAGACACGCTACCACACACTGATGCTCCGACCCAGAAAGGCAATCACAACTACATGATCTTCATTCCTGTGGTCTGAACGTCACATAGTCGAACTCCGATTTGTGAATTGTAACTCGGAATAATTAAACATAGGGAAATTCACTAAACAGACCACTGATGTGGAAGTAATTGGTATGGTATGCAACCAACCTAGATCAAACATTGAATTTACGTAAAATCAAAAATTCGTTCGCGTACAATTTTGGACAAAAGTGCGTTGTTTTTGTTTTAGGGAACCCTTTCTATGACACAACATTAACTTTTGTGGGGATAATTTCAATTAGAACAAACGCGAGCCCTCGCAGCGCGCATTCTAATGAGACTCCAAAAAAGCTACTCTTTGGTTATTAAAATGTGGCCGCTGCAACTGAACGTTTTTACGCAGTCGCTGGTTTTGAGACCAATATTTAGCTAGTACAATCAGGGCTACGTAGATAGTAATGACAGGTATTGTTTTCCACATGTTCCAATATTTTAATTTTATGAAAAGGTTGAAATAAAAGGAAAATACACAAATTAATGCATTGTATGAGCAAGTTGTGGTTATTCTCTAAATAACTGTACCTGTCATTCAAGGGATACCTATTGAAACAAATTTGAATGTATTATATTTCATTGTATGTTTGAAAGTTTTCTTTTACAGCATCATATTAAAATGATACGCAAGCCTGCAATATGAACTAAATTAAGATTAATAATGAATTTGTGTTTTGTAATTACGGTTTTGATAAATAAAGTGTTTTAAAATATTGCTTTGGCTTGACATTATATTATACCTCTACAACATTTATCCTTTATTCGTTTATTTATCCTCAGAAACTTCCTCCGAAATATCCATTTAATATCTCTAGTGCACTAATGTAATTTAGATCACATATGTCAACTGAAAATATATATCTAATTTAATTATCAAACACACCAAACCAGTGGCTTTGATCGCTAAGGCAGTAGTGCCGTTGCGATCTCGGGCCGAAGCATCGTGAGTTTGTGTCTCGCCTCGGGCATGGTTTTATTTGTGTCCTTTCACACCTTATCATCACCCTACCACTTCATTCAGTATTCCCCGCAAAAGGATGGAGGCCCTTGTCCTAAATGGGGTCTCAGTTTGCTAATTAAAGAAACCCACTAGGATTGATTCATATTATTCGTACTTTTGACGCAGTCGTATGGATGATATAAGAAGTTTCATTATAGAATTAGCGCTCTAATGTATTTATTACAGCACTAGTTGCAATACGACTTTATTTACAGTTCACACAACTAAATATCCTCATTAATTTCATGAAAAAATCGTTATCACTGTACTCTCGTGCAATTAAAAACTTCACCGTGCAATTGATATTCCACAACAGCCAATCAGAATTCAGGAAAAAAGAAAAAGGATCAAAATCGTTTAAGCCACTATATGACCACTACAGACGTGGCCAACATATTTCCAGTTGGCCATGAAACGTGAACAAAAATGTGTATCACAGATTACCTACCTCCTTAAACTATATATAAACAATGAAAGAATAAAACAAACTTGATGGAGTAAACTATCTGACTAATGAAACAACAAAATATTTGTCGTGAATAAATTAAGTGCATTAGATGTAAAACATTTGATCTTAGCATATTACAAATGTAAAAAATATAAGCATCAATAGCGTTTACTCGTTTTAACAAAGACACCTGCAAAACTGAGTCAGAAGTGATTCCTTTTTTACTTTCCAATATTTATACATGTGTTCTCTCTCATACCTATCTAAACTTT